>VZRL01006115.1:555922-648736 GCA_013397895.1 Origma solitaria | reverse complement strand
CCGCCGCCGCCCCGGTCCCCCGCCGGACCACCCGGCGCTGAGCGTGTCTGACCGAAGGACGGGCCGGCACCCGCAGCGCGGCAGCACCTGGGGTGTTCCGTGAACGGAAGCGGGATGGGGGCGTCGGGGGACTACATGAATCCGTGAGAAGCCGTGGTGATGCGAGAGGCTGGCGGGCAGCGACTTCTGGGAACGCTGTCGTCCTGCAAACGCTTCGGTCGCTAGAGCCGCCCCGCCGGGCACCGCTCCGTCCGGAAACGGCGTACCTCCGCTCTCCCCTGCACTGCCACCCAAGCCCTTTGGGCGCTCGGTGCTGGCTTGAGGAAAAAACTGTCATTTAAAAAGAAACTATTTCTGTTCCTTTTGGTTGCAAAAATCCTGTCCTTACGTGGTGGACAATTACCTGTTCGCTTTTTGGGCTTGTTTCGGTTTTTTTGACTGTTCAACATATGGAATGTTAAGCAGGTTTAATTTGATAATGTCTAAGTATTACAAAAACAGTATTCTCATGCTGTTAACTACATTAGCAAGGTAAATAACAGTCCCACTTTAAATGTGTGCATTTATATAAACATAATTATGCCTCCCTAGTATGTCTGTACACTGGTACCAGTGTATCTGTGTGTCTGTCACAACAGGTAACCAAGTCAGGCACAAAATCTGTTCTGTTCTGTTGGTTTGTGTGAAGATGCATTATAGTTATTTTAACTTTCAGTAAAATATAACATACAATGTATATTATAAAATAGATCTATCATATGCAATGTGTATTACATACATGCATCACTGAAGATAGAAATACCGCAAGTTAATCGAGTCGTAAAATACAAGCATACACTTTGGAAAATACCTAAGTCGAGGGTGGCAGCTTAATCAAAATTCATCTTCCTTCTTGATGGTGGTCTTTTGATTAAATGTTAACATACATTTTCTTTACTGCTGCAGTTTCGTTCAACACATAAGATGTTTTTTGTTAAACTTTTCAACAGTTTTGCTATCCTCAAGCCTGAAACTTCCTGTATTGATAAGTACATGCTATTCAAACCTCACTGCATACAGAATATACTCATGAGATTTTTCTGTTATTATTTTATCATCTTATTGTTAGGCACATATTAATAAAATTATGCGACATCCTTGTGGAATAAGATTTTTGATCAATCCTGAGCCATCCCAAGACCCCGAGTGCAACTACTTCACCTCAGTGCTCAAATTTGAGATCCTTTGCCCTCAGTGGAGTTCCTCATTCTCTCCAAAAGAAGATTCAAAATTTGTCCATTGTGCCTTTGGCTGCAGAGATTCGAGGTCTATGTCACAGTAGCTTGGGGACTGGTATTAAATCCCCAGCTCAGGTGTTGCTAGTAGTAATAGCACAGCAGGACCTTGCTCAGCACAGATCAACCACCCAAGGTAGAGCCTTAGCAAGGCAGATGCAAATTTTAGAGCCTATGCTGAGCAGCTTGCTGAGAGGTGCCTCCTGATAGGAGTCACACTACCTCACTTAAGGTAAAACATGTTTTGTCGTCATTCTCAAGTCCTTTCACACATTACTCCTCTTCTCTGTGGCCAATGCAGCTATTTCAGATGAGCAACTTGCTTCCTCTTCATCTATTCTGCAGCTGTTTTTCAAAATCACACAAAGATAACAAACCCATATTTTTTCATTTTAATGGTAATGAGGTCATTTTAAATCTGTGAAGAAGGCTTGGACCAAAAAAATACAAACAGACCCATTACCTGTTTTGCATCATTAGATTGGTGTCTTTGATCTGTCATTAGTTTCTACATGCAAATATAAATATACAAATGGAGATAAATTCAGTAGTCAGAAAAAATAGCTGATAAAACCTACCTTAAAAAAAGTGTTGTTAAAGACATTCAGTGTACAGAACATTACCAAAAGTCTTGAACATGCTGTCACAACACCATTAGTCTACATCCTTAATGTATGTCCCTTAACATATATCTGTACTCAATGTAGCTTGTAATTACCTCATTATGGTTAACTACTGCTGACCCTTGTGTGGAACATGTTAACATATAGAGCAACTGTGAAATAGCTAGGAAAAGGCAAGGGGATAACTTTTCAGAGCAAACTTACAATTCCATTGACATGGTCTGGCCACAGAGTTACCATCAGAGGCTTTGCTTCCATATTTAGTTCATTTCCATTCCACAAATACTTTTTAATCAGCAAAACAAAGAAACAGCTGTTACATGACAGATGAAGCGAGTCAAGAAAACTAACCGTACATAATACAAGGACCAGGTAGTGATCAGATCTGGTATCTACAACTCAAAATTAAGTCCCTGAAATAGTGTCAGAATTGTGTTTACTTATTTAAACTAAATTATTCATGGCACTGTTATAAGAAATAATTAACAAACTTGGCTTTACCACGGAGAAAGCACTTGTTGCTTTTCTCCCAAATGATCTTCTACTTACATGTAGACAGATAAGGGAGCAAAGAAAAAAAGCATGAAGGGGTGAGAGAAATGTGTCCTAATGGCTTTAAAGAAATCACCTGGGATGGAAAGGTTGTGCTGGGTTTGATTTTTCTTAATTTTTAATGAATTTATTTTTCTTAAGTCATTCAGTATTGACAAACACTGCTAAGTGGAAAGGTGTTTCCACTTACAACTGTGGGAAAGCTCCTCCCAGGACAGATACCACCTTAACACTTTGCAAACTGTGCAGCTTTGTCATCTCTTATATGTACTCTGTCAACGTTCAAGACTAAAGCTCAAATGTTCTAGGGTGGCAATATATCTATTTTTGTTATGGCAAGTAATTCACTGCAAAGACAAAAGTCTTGAGTACAGCTGTCTCAAAGGTGATGTAATACAAACTTAATGCAATACAGCTCTAAATCACAATAAAAATCAAATTAATTTGTCTTTATTTTTTGCTGCTGCAATGACAAGGAAACTCATATCTGTACTTGAAGAAAGAGGTGATGTTTGAAAGAAAGAAGTTAGAGAATTACTGATGCTGAGACTTGTGTCATTTTATGCCATTAATTTCTTCACCAAGCTGAATGTCTTTGGCCTTTGGTTTCCTCATGTGTCAAATGGAATAATTTATACTTTACCTGACAACAGCTATTAAATAATTAACATTTGTAAATGGTTTCAAAATCCCATTGGGAGGTGGAATACCAAAAGAATGCAGTATACTTATGGTCTCTGAATGTATAGATCACAGAATCATCAAGATTGGAAGAGACCTTCAAGATCATGTAGTTCAACCAACAAACGAGCACTACCATAATCACCCCTAAACCATAACCCCGAGTGCCATATCAGATGCCTCTTGAACACTTCCAGAGAAAATTACTCCACCACCTCCCTGGACAACTTATTCCAATGTCCAACCACTCTTTCAATGAAATTTTGTATTCTAATATCTGAACTGAATCTCCCCCATCACAACTTAAGGGCATTTCCTCTCATTCTTTCACTTGAGACATGGCAGAAGAGACCAATCCCCACCTTGCTATAACCTCCTTTCAGGTAGTTATAGAGAGCAAGGAGGTCTCCCCTGAGCCTCCTTTTCTCCAGGCTTCCCCAGCTCTCTCAGCTGCTCCTCATATGACCCTCTGACCCTTCACCTACTCTGTTGCCCTGCTCGGGACACACTTCTGCACATCAATGTTCTTCTTGTAGTGCGGTACCCAAAACTGAACAGAACACTCAAGGTGCAGACTCACCAGTGCTGAGTACAGGGGGAAAATCACTGCCCTAATCCTGCTGACCACACCATTCTTGATACAGGCCAAGATGCCATGTACCACTTGGGCACACTGCTGGCTCATATCTAGCCATCTGTTAACCAGCACCCCAAGCTCCTTTCTGCTGAGCCAATCTCAAGCCACTCTTCCTTACGTCTGTAGCATGGGATTACTGTGACTCAAAGGCAGGACCTGATGCAGAAAACAACTGTGTTATTTTACTACCAGCCACTTTTTGTTAAAATTTTTCTAATAAAATACTATCTTTACATCAAATTACTTGCTTTGAGTAGTAGGCTTTTTCAACTCTTCCCATTTTTTAAGGTATGCTCTATGTCTGGTTTTGCCCTAAAGTAAATGTGTATGGGTGAATGATGAAATCCTTGAAACTTTTTAATGGAAATTATGAGGCAGTATGAGCTATCATAGCATCTCCATATATGTAATGTTTTGTGATGTGTGTGTATGTGAGTGTTTCCTTAGCGTTGAGAATGACTAGCTATTATGCCCAAAATAGCCTTTGTACTTTACTCATGTGTTCTTTTTCTCAACAGTCACACTGAGTCTTTGCAGTCAAAATTTCCTAGCCAGTGATGGAATCGAGTACAGATCAGCTCTGTTCACACTGCCAAAGACAGCTTGTGCCACAAAGGCTCTTCAGCTTAGATACTTCTCACAACTTCCTAAAAACAGCTCCCTAAAGGAGGCTTTACATAGATGTTTTGGCTTTTACCAAGGCCACACTTTCCAGTAATCTGACCTGCCCTTCCCTGAAAAGCCAGCCAGGGAGGGGTTAGCTGATTGCCTTTGGAGGTAAAGGATCTCCAGAAGCTCAGATTTCTTATCACCCATTACTTTCCCAGGGAGGCTGCACAAACCTCTCTCTCTCTCCATCCAAAACAAGCAACCTACCAAACAACAAAGTGACAATTTCTGCTTCTCCATGATTTTCTGGCCAGTAGTGGTGCTTTGCCCTTGGTTTTTTTTTTTCTGCTGCTGGGGCTTGCTTTCCGCATCTGCAAGGCTGGGAAGGTTGAGAGTGAGGCTTTAGCAGAGACTTGGTAATGACCCCAATCTCTGGAAAACTATTGATTTCCTTCAGGGAGCCAGGGAGAGAACTGGTGTGAGACTTGTGAGCACCTGGTGGGTAGCTGGGAGCCAGGCAGGCAGCACTGTGCCCACCTGCATTGCAGAGGTGCCCCTAGGCAGAGCAAAGGGGGGCCAGAGCCACTGACACAAACAACTTCTCTTTCTCTGTGCCGTACATTGGGTGGTAGTAGAGGTAGGAATTAGTTGAACAGACAGCAAGAGGCGAGTGCTGTCTGCCTTCAGCGGAGCATGCTTGCATCCCAATCAATACACCCCCTAAACAAGAAAAAATGGTTTGGTAAGAATTAGACTTTTCACAAACATGATTTGTTTGTCTTGAAACAAATCACGTTCCATTTAAACCCCCAAATGGCTTAGATTTTTTTGTAAAGAAAATTGTAATAATGAGCCCAAAAATAGGTATTATTCCTGTTTGTAAGCAAGCGGCTCTAGAAATCACCTTTCAAAGGAAACACTGACTTGTTATACAGAATTAACTGGAAAAAGTTACTGATTGTCCAGGCAGCCATTCAGGGGTGTGGGTGAGGGGGATGTTTAAATATAGATATAGTCATAACTACCATGGCTTCTAAAATTAAAAAAAAAAAAGAGCACAAACAAAAATTTACAGTGTCAGTGAAATTATTCACTGGAAAGTGAGGATAATCCATGCTCATAAAAAGCAGAAAATAACTTCATGCGGCTGACAGTTTTATTATAGGAACATAGGAAAATGGTGACAGAAAATTATATTGTGATGCTGATAGTTTTATTTATGCCTCTTTCTCCATGTTTTCTTTTCACAGATCTGAGCACTCAATCCACCCCGACTGTCAAGTAATAAGCAAATGGAACGGTGTGAATTAATTATCTCTTTCATTTAAATGTACATCTTAATTATATTTATTGGTAAGACAACTGACATCTCAAAAAGTTCTTTGCGTTTAAGAGATGTTAAAATAACAAAATTGCTGAAATTTAAAGAATATCAAGTAGGAATCACATTTGTTTTCCTTAACTGACTGAGAGACATGAAAAACCTTATTCCATTGACTTTTAAAAGACCTAAAAACTAAAATAAGTTAAAATAAGTAAAGAACTCTATTAATTTAAACTATTTTTAAAAGTATTGAATCTGTAATTAAAAACAAAACCCAAAGTGTACCTATTATTAAAAGTGTATTCCATGGGGAGAATTACAGATTTCTATTCCTAAAAAGAGAAAACTTTTAAAGAAGAGTTAATGGAAGGAATGGTTTATTATTTTTGAGGTTGGAAGGAGACTTGGTCACTGATTTTTACTTTTTTAAAATTTAGTTTTAAATTGAGCCCTCTAAATATTTTTCACACAGATAAACTGCTAGCATGGAAGTATTTACTGGCTTTATGAACAATCGAAAAGATTGACTTTTCCTCTGGCATAGTTTCATCATTAGTAAAAACAAAACAGAACACACACTAAAAAAGCTGTTATTTCACCAGCTTGGGTTTGGGAAGTGCCTGTTGAGTATCACAGCAGAGAAAGGGAAAAGGTCAAAGTTTATATTGAGCTGGATGCTTTGTGGGGTCTCTGAATTATGCACCAGGGCTTGAGCTGTCCTTTCCCTGCACGTCCCTTGCCCCCATTGCCTTGCTTTCTGCTTGCCTTAGCCCTGTGAGGAGAGGAGGGAGGGGAGCAAAGGGGAGAGGGGAAGGGAGCCGGTTTTGACCCAGCATCACTCCTTGCCACAGAGGGTATTTGTCATAGGAGAGAATGTGGTGCTGGGGGATGGGGTGGATGAAGGCAGTTTAGAAGGGAAACAAAATTGGAGGGAAATGAGTTCTTGTAAATTAAAAATTGAGTGGTTTAAGATATAATAAATAAAATATGTCTTCTCCAGATGTAGAGAAAAAGCACATCAGTGCAGTGGATAGAAGAGAAGCTATAGAAATATAAATTGAACCTTTAAAAGGACAAAGAAAATGAGGAATTAAAAAAAGCTGCGAAGATTCTTTGTTTTCCAAAGGTGAGCAAAAGGCAGTGTCAAACACAGCGAAGCATCCTTGAGCCTTTTATTCCATTCCCAGAACCTTTGTTTCCTGAGTTTCTCATTTTGAGCCATTGGCAGCTAAAGAGGGAGCAGGGGAAGGGGAGGCAGCTGGGTCAGTGCTCCAGGATACTCATCCTGAACCTGGTCCCATCTGTGGGACTGTCCCTCCTCGGTGACCTCTGTGGAGGCATACAGGGTCCCAGCCACACAGTCAAAAGCTAAATTTTACCAGCTGCTTCTCAGGATGGCTCTGCACACATATACCACATGCCTACTGACCTGGTCTCAAAACCAAAACAGCAGAAGAAGGGGCAGATATAACAGGTATAAAAGTCTCAGGGGCTTGAGACAGAAGAGCAGTATATTCTGATTCCCTTCTCTAGAAGTGTTTACTCATTTTCAATTGACTGGTGCGTGGATAACATATAGACATAACATGGTCCCATTTATTAACCAGGGCTCTGCCCAACCCACAGTGAGGAAGCCAAAGTCTTTCCCTGGTGGCTCCTGATCTTGATCGGAGTTGGATGGCAGGAGGTGGTAATAAGTCCTGTCGCAGTAAGGAAGGGATTAAACCTAAGTGTCCCAGCCTTAGGTAAATTATCTAACCTCTACTGTGTTAACCATAACATATTGGTGCCCTGGCTTAGTAACCAATCTCCAGGTGAAGAGAAGACCTTGCATTTTTGGAGTCAGTGCGAGGGCAGCGCAGCCTCTCCAGGGTTACAGGATACTGTGCTAGCCTCTGGCAGCTCCCCTCTGGGCTGACAGGCTGTGTGGGCTCCCCAGGGAAGAACCTGCTTCCTTGGAGCAGAAGCAGCAGCAAACACCATAGCTGAAGAGGATTGCATAGTTTAGGATTGCACTCTGGAGTCAGGGGCTTAAAAAGAAAACACTACAACATACAACTCTTGGGTGCCTTTCTTTTTTTCCCTCTGGACCCACATATGCAGTTTGAAAAAGCCTTTTGAAGTTGGCTCACTCCTGTTTTAACCAGCATATTTTTAAAAAAACCTTTGTACTTTGTATCTGTGGTGAAAATGATTAAAATCACCATTAGTTAGTTGAGGCTATGCATAGGACTGACCATGACTACTGAAACTAGACCTAAGGCTGCTAGAAGTTGCCCCTCTAACTAAAACTTTTTTAATTGGTTGTTTTTTATTTTGCTGGTAATGATGTCTTGGTATGAGCAGAAAGGGAGCAACTCTGGTTTCTATTTTTGTAGAGCAAATACCTGCTTCATCTGAGCTAAAGGACAGCAAAATAACTGGATTGTAATTTCCTTGATGGCACAGACACTGTCTTCTGTGCCCAGCATTCTTTAGGAACAAAAATTAAACTGGTTAACTTAGTAAATAAGGTGTATTGAAGGCTTTTAGTAATTTATATTACTGCAGCTGCATATTTGTGGCAAGATGCAGCTGGAGACTCAGTACCTTAGATGTAGGATGGCATCAAGCAGAGACTAAGGCACCAGTTCTTCCCTCCTCCTCCCCCTCCTGAGCTTTGCATGTCTTGAACTGCTGCCTAACTAGGCTTGGGAGCTCCAGCCTGTTTTCTTGTCCCAAAAATCAATTCCACTACTGTAAGCATCTTTAGATCACATTGCAAGGGCCATTGTATCAATATATATTAATTCAATTACATTACTTGTCATGTAGCAATTGTGTACAGAGATGCAGTGGGCTTTAACCTTTAACATCATCATGTGTTACAATTTGGATTTTTAATGGCTTGAATGTCACCTCTTTTAGTAAAAGTATTGTTGACTGTAACGTATTTAGCTTGAGTGGACTCCCAAATAAAATTTTGTTGTAGATTAGCTAGTGCACATGAACAGATACAAAGCAATGGAGGTCACTGACATCACCTTAGTCTGGGACACAAGCGTAGCTCATGAAATGCTATCCTGTCTCCAGCTTCTGGAACTCATGGCTGTGCTGAAGCATATTTGTGACTCAGACTTGCCAGTGCAACAGTCCCAAGCCTTCTGTCTTTAAGAGCATCTTTTAATTTTTAACTCTTTTGTAGTCTTCTTCCGTGACATATGCAAATAATTTTATCTTTTCCTGCTCCACTTTCCCAAACTACCCAGGGAGGATAGCACTCAACCTCTGAGGACTGTAGGAGACTAAATTCATTAGAAATGTTGAGGCGCTCTGAGATGGGGGGCAGTAAGTCCAAAGCATATTTAAAATTGAAGAAATGTCTGGTTCCATCTCCAGCTGTTTGCTGTGGCTTCTCTGACTCTTAAAAAAATGTTGCCATAGAGACTTTTAAAGATGCTGCCTATGGCTCTTGCTTTTATCAACGCTGTACTTTTTCATGTCATTGTTCACAGTTATACCTTTTCCTTATGCAGCTTTCCTTTAGCAAAACACAGCTTTTTCTTCAACTTCTCTACACATGAAGAAAGAGTGCCTTTCATTTGCTTGCGTATAAACTTTCTGCGATTTTTTTGTTTTAATGTGACAGTTTTAAGTTCAATAGATGGCTTTTATTAAGCTGCTATTACATTTTTGTATTTTACCACAATTCTCAAGTGATTACAGAAGACATTTCAAGTACAACAAAAACCTTGAAGGATTCAAGTTTCATTCACCTTTCTAAAAAATTATGACATATGTCATTAATTTTTCCCCACAGTATTTGCTAGTAAAAAAAAATTATCCTCTAAAGAAGATAAAGTTAAAAAACCCACGTTTATAGTGCATGAGGTTTTCTTTTATTTTTGCAAATGCACTTTCCAACATAGCTCAATCTATTTGTAATTACTCAACACTACAGAATCTCTCCTTGGGCAGAAGATTAGATAATAAAGTGTCTATGACAAGCACCAATCTTTAAAAGAGCCAGATAAACAACACCTAAGATATCAGTAAGAGCAAAAATTCTACTTGAAAGAATACACTGGTGTTTCTATTTACTAACTTATCAGCTTGGCTTAAATTAACTATGACTGAAGTATGCTCTACCCTTTTCCTCAATTAACTTTTCATTCATTCACAAATTCGTTAGGCCTCACCCTGGAATGAGACCCTTCATTCTTCAAAGAGCCAGGGTGACCTGCTACAGTTTCCAACTAATCAGAGAAACAAAAAAAGGCTGAGATTAAACCCCAAGGAAGCCAGGCTATCTTGGAATTCACTTGAAAGAATAAACATTGTCACTTACAACAAGCAGATCTGCAGATATTTAACAAACCCCTGGGTGCTCTATACAATGAAGATTTCCACATTTGATTACCATCTTCTCTGCCAGAGGAGTTTTCTTAGGTCTTTAGCTAATCAAAAAGTTAGCTGGTGTGTTAGACAAAAGAAACTTTCCGCACACTTACAAGGGTTTAGACAACCCTCTATGTCCCTGTCCATTGCAGTCAGCTCTGGTATTGTAAAGCACAAAAATCACATTCAAATAATAATTCTAACAAAATTGGAGACATAACCTATGTGTGCAACCAGTCAATTTATGTGTGACCTTTATTTTTTTGTAAGAAAAAAAGAAGACCACTTAAAATTTATTGTGGTTAATGCTACCATTTCTGAACAAGCCTTGTAAAAACTTAGCATTAATTATCCTTTTACAGAAAATTATTTTTCAGATGTCTTTTCACTGTCGAGAGTGGGAAATATGCACTGACTGAATACACAGAGCTAAATTGACACCAGTGTTACAGATATCTTGAGAAAATAAAAATATGGCTCTCAAGTCATAAAGTTGATAAAACTTTAGAAAAAAATTTATCTGACCTGCTTGGGTGATGGAATCTCCCTCTGCTGTTGATTGTGGTTTTCATTTTACACAGCAGAACATTCAGTTTGGTCAGAGCTACCTGGAAGATGCCCATCAAAAGTGTCTGTCAAAGAAAGATCTAAAAGGAGTAAAATTATCAGCAAACATGGATATGGGTGGTGAATATTTTTTCATAACTACTATGTTCCTACAAGGAAGGAGGTAAAACAAAGGAGCAAGAAATGTCAAATAGAATGTGCTAACCATGCATTACATATGTCAAGAAGAACAGAAACAGGACAAAAGCAGTGGCCAGATCAATGGGTTTCATGCCAGAATCATCACAACACACGTAAACACATCTTCAGTGATTATTCTGACTCCCTTTAACAATAAGACATTTCTTCTTATTGCCTTTGCTGTATTCTGGAGAAATAATGGAAAATGAATCATTCAGTAAATTGAAAAACAGAGATGGAGAAAATGGGCAAGCTTCCTTGGACAGAAAAGTCTGCATGCCCCAACCTCTTCTGGGATGTTTAGATGCAGATTAAGAGAGAAGTCTACAGTGTGAGGAAATGGGATTGCTTGTGTGTGTGGTAGATGTTGTTTTACATCTGTATCTTTAAAGAACAACAAAAAAAGGTATGTACGTACGTACGTACATATGTATGTATGTATCTGTCCATCTATCTACCTACCTGTCTTTCTGCTTACCTGCCCACTTACCTACCTACCTGTGTGTAACATTGCTGCAGCAGTGAATAAGACGGTAAGAAATGCTCTGTAGAGTGAAGTCAGGTGTTTGGTTTTTTTTAAGACCAACCAAGGTAGCTAGACAAAAGAGAACAGCAATGGGATTCAAAAAGTCTCCTTCAAGTCAGATGGCTGCTGGAAGTGGATGGGGCCCTCCCAGCAGCTGTTGTCTACAGTGGGTTGCCTAAATTCTCCTGCGAGTCCTTCTGCTGGTAGAACTGGGGAGTGCTAAACAGATGGTGGGAAGTGTGATGCAGGCAGAGATGGTGGATTCTTTGGTCAGCACAATTGTATCTGAAAGCGGATGTCTGCCAACCACCTTCACTGCACTGAGAAAATGGAAACTGCAGCAACTCTGTGACTGAGGCAGATGACTTACCTTCCATTTTAGCACAGCTTGGGTGCCATGTACCAAATTTTAATTGGCAGTTTGACACTGGGTTTTGTTCCTTAAAACACAACAAAAATGGTGAACCTGTGGTTCCTCCAGAACAACAGCATAGGTCCTGGTCTCACGTACAAATCTTAACTCTGCTCCCACTAATCTAATATTCCATAGACTGTAGTGATAGCAGTAAAAAGCCCCAAGGGAATAAATAAGGACTACTGTGCTGAACAAGAGTTTGCACAGGCAGTGCACTTTTTGCAATATATGTCAACATTTGGAATGAAAATTAACAGGATAGTTGTCTCCATGCAAGGAGTAAACTTGTCTCAGACTGCACATTTTCAAAACTGACTTGCAAATTGGTTTCAAGAGTGCAGTAGCAGAGACATATTAAAATCACTATTGTTTGAGCCCTTTATCCTTTCTCGTTTAAAATTTTATGAAAGGCTTAAATTGCTTTCCTTCGATTTCAGTTAACCTAATTACTCTGTATTTCTCCATACAGGTTGTGGAAAGCAGGACTTTATGAGTAATTCAAACTGTGCTGAAGAGTCTGTTAACAAATACATAGTACCAAATTGTTAGATACACAGGACTACTGCAGTAAAAACAAAGGGAATGAATGTATGGCTGGGGAAAGGAATAGATTTTGCGAGGAATGTGGATTCCCAAAGGAAGTGGTAACTTCCATAAACTCTTGAAAACCCATTTTCCATACCCGCCACTCTCACCACCTTCTTCATATAAACTGTTCTGTTCAGTAAGATGCGTAGTTTTCTGGCCCACTGCGCCGTGCTATTATGGCTGAACAAGTTGGGTGAAAAACAGCCATGTGAAATTTTCACAGCGCAGCACACACCAATACAAAGCCTTGCCTTGGTTTCACATTTCTACGCCAATCCAAAACCCAGACAAGCTTTATTGAAAGGCTTGTTAAGGTTCACAAACCACAGGATGAGTTTGTGGGGGCGCCAAAGAAAAGAAAGCTCTGAAGGAGCAGGCAGAAACTGGGAGCAGATCTACTCTGGGCTTTGCCATGGGCTGTCTGTGAGTCTTGGTCAGCTTATCCTCCTTCTCCTCTGTGTCTCAAATAGCACTACATGAGTAATGCTGCTGAACTCCCTGTGTCTCCAGAGCATCAGGAGGATGAATGGCTGGGAAGCCCTTTAGATTAGTGGAGTGTTAAACTAGGACTAGAGCTGGCTATAGAGACTTCCCCGTAGAGCCATAACAGCAAAGCTCCAACAGAGACCCAGCCGGAGAACCCTTTTTCTGGTTTGCAGAAGTCATCATGAGGAAAATACATAATACTTTCCTCAAGATAATTTCTTTGACTTCTAGTGTAACACCTTTTCAAGGATTTTGCCTGGATACCTGTGACTAAAGTCCCCTTCCTCTAAGGCAAAGGAAATGATTATGAAATTGTAAAATGCATTTCACCAATTCAATTCTCCTCCCCATTCCACCAGAGTGGAGGGGGGAAGAGAGGGAGGTTGAGGGAGCAGCTATGCAGTTTTTCATCTCCAGTTGGGCTTAAAACCACAACAACTGAGCAGGACATTGGAAGGACAGAGCTTTGGGTTCACCAGTAAGAAGTAGGCAGAGTAGGCAGCTTTGCTCCTGTGTTCACAGGCAGATTGGTGTGTGTACGTGCATGGGGAAAAATTCCTATCTGTTACACTACAGCTCCTTACAAATTACCATGAAGTCACTAACTGGAATTAGTCTGTTAGGAAAGTTGTGAACCTGGGTTCAGTTTTATTAGGGTAATTTCGCATTTTAGCAATTGCTTTACCAAGGAAGGATGTAAGAAAAGATGCTGACAAAGAAAGAAGGAAAAACAAAAGGGCAAACATCAAAAACACAGTTATAATACTTTTTTTAGAAAGTCCAGAGACTGATATTTTCATTCAGGTAAAACTATGCTACTCTGGATCACGCATCTACAATTTCATTGATGTAACTCTTACCATCAGCCTTCTTTACTGGTAAGACATGAAAAACAGTATGGCATGGAAAGCAAGTCCACTGACTTCAGAGAACGCTTTGTTGTAAAGCTGAGTAAACACACTAATCTGTTTGCTAATCTATGCTGCTGTTTGGAGAAATGCAACTATTTAAAAACATGAGATTGTGCTAAAAGTATTCAGGTGTGCTACAAGTAATTATATATAATAAGTTATCTCCCTGTGTCTCTGCATCTAATCAAGCACATTGCTTGCACAAGCACTTTGCTGTTTAAATTCCACGACTGCCTTTTAGTGGAGCTATGTGGTTTTTGACCATGTTATTAGAAGTTTTTAACATATCTTGTTGTTTTGTCTATAAGCTTCATTTTTATATTGCAAGTCTGCAAAGCCCTACCCACAAATTCCTGGTATCGGCCAGGGAGAAGAGAGCTTTTTCATGGCTGTAGAAGAATTTTATTGGGTATTAAGAAAACTTGCTGCAACCACATTCATTGTGGGGTGATGAAATCAGAGGCTTTGTGACAATCCCAGTGAAGTGTCAAGATATTGATTACACTGAACAATTTTGGCCAAATTTCATTTTGCAGCAGCCACACCAAGTGCTGTCCAATACATTCAAAAAGGGATTTTCTGCTGTGTACGTCTAGACATACAGTCTAGAGAGGGTAGAGAAATAATGGATAAAATATCTGCAGCCAAGTAGTAGGAAACAGGGAGGTCTCTGTTATCTTTACGTCATATTGGATGAAATGAGTCTCCTGCAGGTTAAGGTTGTCAAAGTACACTAGATACTGTTCTGATATAGAGCTACATATAATTTAAAAAAATAAAAATAAAAAGGGGCCAAAATCAAGACTATCAGCTACCCGTAGGGCCACAAAAATGATCAGAGGGATGGAACACCTCTTCTATGACACACAGGCTGAGAGAGTTGGGATTGTTCAGACTGAGGAAGAGAAGGCTCTAGAGACCTTAGAGCAGCTTTCTAGTATCTAAAGGGAGCTTATAAGAATGACAGGGACAAATCTTTTAGTAGGGTCTGTTGCAACAGGACAAGGGGTGGCTGTTCTAAATTCAAAGAGAGTAGATTCAGACTAGATATAAGAAAGACATTTTTTACAGTGTGGGTGGTGAAAAACTGGCAGTTTGCCCACAGAGGTGGTGGATTCCAGGTGAATCCCTGGAAATACTGAAGGTCAGGCTGGATGGGGCTCTGAGCAACTTGATCTAGTTGAGACTGTCCCCGCTCATTGCAGAGGATTGGACTAGATGCTTTTAAAGGTCCTTTCCAACCCAAACCATTGTACAGTTCAGTATTTTTCCAAATGAGGGGTACCTCCCGCTTTTTGATACATTCTCAGCATTTCTGAGGGGAAGAATTCATTCCTAAATGTGTCAGCATAAGCCAGAAAGTGTACATGAAAGGACTCATTTTTGTGGGAACTAGACATGGCCCAGGCCAATGAATTTCTTCTCCCTAAGATAAGAAAGATCAGAGCACATGTGACAATCATAGCAAAATGTAAAGCTCATTTGTTGAATTTGTCCTCACTAGAAGCTTCAGGTACCATTCCAGTGTTACTGGCTCACATATGCATGTGTGCACCTACACACACAGTTTCAAACACATCCCCATTTATCCTGCAGAATCAAAAAGAACATAAGACACTGTTACTGTAGTTTTCAAGTCTGAATACCTGGGCACAAATAATCATTAGGGTTGTAATGTACATGCAGGATAGCTTCCAAATGGAAGGTTTGCTAGGAGCAGATCCAGCAGCCACTTTATAGCTCCACCCCAAAACTTTACTATTTCTTTGTTTTTATCACCACTAATTACCTTGTAAAGCCAGCAAATCTAATTGTATTATTACTTCCAATATCTGTATGATACCACTTAGGAAAAAGTTGCTGTTTATTCCTGCTGTTTTTAAATTAAATATGATGACACATGCAAAACTTTTCGGTTTAAATTTGGTGAGGTACATCAAGTATATTGTTTTACAGAAGGTTTTTTTTAATATGCTACATCATACTTCTTTACCACTTTCTTTAAATACAAGGGCATTTTCCAAATTCATACATTTTGTCTCAACATAAATCTGTTTGGAAGATGAGTCTTGCAGATTGTACCAGTAAGGAAACCGAGACAGGCCTAGTTCTTTGCTGTTCTAATTCTTCACTTGCAATCTAACAAAATCCTAAGGTTCCTGTGAAAAAGACATATGTGGAAGAATTTTATTAAGTAAGTTACATTTTAATATTATGCCCTTTACTTACAAACTTCATTCTGATTGACTGAGTGTGATTTCTTAAGAGCTGTAGAAATTTTCTAGGACCATGACATAGCTGTGACACTTCGAAGCCATAAAACCCAATCCTCTGCCCTGTGTCATGGGTTCTCCGGGTGTGATAACCACGTTAAACACACACTTAACCTCCCAACAGTGTATGTCACAAGGCCACTAATGTGTACATGTCTCTCAAAGGAGCTCTGAGGAAGAGAGGAGCAGGGAGACAGGATTACAGTACGGCCACTGCTAATGATTGCTTTCCGAATAGGTCTGTGGTCATTGACTGGGCAAGGCTGGAAAACTTCGAGTGTAGTTATTTAGACTACTTGACAGGCTGATATATGGGGACTTCAGTACAGTGCTGCAAGTGTCTTCATACTGATGTGGAATAGGACTTAACAAATACTTTTCTTGGGGAGGGGGGAGCTAGTATTCTATTTCAGCTAGGAGAACCATTAAAGTCTTTCAATCCGACCGGTTGGTAACTGGAAGTCGCCGTCGGGCTGGGGATGGGGAGGGGGGGTTGCCGAGGAGCTCAGCTCGGCCCCGGGGGGCCGGAGCGCGGGCGGCAGGTCAGCCCGCGCCTCCTCAGGCTCTTGATTATGGCCCCAGGAGCCCACACCGCATCCCCCGAGGGCCGGATGCCGAGTTCCCGGAGCGGCCCGGGGTCACTAGGGGAGCAAGGTGCGGGCGCGGCGCTGGCGGCCCGGCGGGGGCTGCGGGCGGCTCGTCCCGGCGGGGCCGCGGCGCTGAGGGCCTGGCACGGCCGCTTCCCCGCGCCGTGCGGCCCGAGGCCCCCTGGCGGCAACGCTGCCCGAGCGCGGCAAGGGCCTGGGAAAGCCGCCTTTAAAGCCGCCCGCCGCCGCTGCTCCGGACCTGCAGGCCCTGCCCGCTTCGTTCCAGGTGCTGTTTAAGGCAGACTGCGGTGAGGCGGGAATGGCTTGGTAGGAAACGTCTGCTCCGGAGTGTGGGAGTGTGCGGATGCGCGTGCCCACATTGCATTCTGCGTGTGTCAGTGTGGCCACAGACAGGGCATGGCTGTGACACGGAATCTCGGAGTGACGGCGTGCTTCGGGTGGGTAAGGGCCTTAAAGATCATCTAGTTCCAATTCCACCGCCGTGGGCAGGGACACCTTCATCAGACCAGGTTGCTCACAGCTCCATCCAGCCTGACCTTGAATGCTTCCAGGGATGGGGCATCCACAGCTGCTCTAGGCACCGCATGGATTGTCTCTATAAAAAGAAACCGAATAAATGCACACAAACACACAAAAAAGGGTGTATGGAGAGAACCAGCTCTGCTGAGCTACTTTTCTTGTAACTACGTCACCAGTATTGAAAAGCAGCCATAACCACCTGTTTGCTTTAATAAACACAACAGGTTTAAACAAATACACAAACTTAGAAGCCTATAAAATACAAAATAAAATTTGGGGGGAAAATAATTTGTGACAGTTATCAACAGCATCACAAATTCCCCATGCACACCAGATGGTTTGCTAAGTCTTGAATGTAATAAGTTTGCTCCATTTCCTAATTTGCTGCTTGTTATCCTTGTCAGAAAAATACTGTCTTAATGCTGTTCTCCAAAGATATAAATCATGATAACTCTTTTTATTTTTTAAATTTTTTTTTAACTTGCAGGCACCAAAAATTATTTCTGGAGAAGCCCACTGTGATTTGCAAGCAACTAAATGTAATAGCAGCAGCAAACTTTTATATATATATATATATATGTATATATATATATATATGTTACAGTAGAAAGAATGTTTCCCTTTCCATCAAATCTTTGCCAGAGGAGATGAGTTCACTGTATCAAGAGATTTGTAGAATTTGTAAAATTCTGGATTAATCTTATCTGTGGAGTACACACAGTCACCCCCCCCACAGTCACCTCCTTCTTTCTTTGTACTCACAACTGTTTTCTCAGCTTCTTTGCCTCACAGCTGCAGTGCTAATAATTTATCGTCCCAGTTGCCTCCCTCATACTACTTGATCTGAGTGTTCTTCAAAGCCAAAGGAGTGAGCTGTTGGACGGGGTGCAATACAGGCAGCATGCAAACAAGGGGGGTGAGAGTGAGTTTCAGCTTCTCTTTGGTCATGGGTTCATGAGCCTAGTAAAGCTGATGGGCAGGGTAACCAGAGAAAGTGGAGACTAAAAAATAACCTTTGAGATGAGGCCAGATCATCTTTGATGTAAGGCAAATTTGTATTGCTCGGTTTCTCTAAGCTTGCACTAACCCAGATCTAGCTGGCAGCGGGAGACTGAGTGGAGGAGTTTCCGGAGTGGTGTTGGGAGGCAGAGTGATGTTGCTTGCTGCCATCTCAGCGCAAATGTCATGATAAAAAGGGTGACTCTGAAAGCAGTTTGGCATCTCCATGACCCAGGTGCAGAAGCAGCCCCTTGGAAATACCAAGTGTTGGCACAAATGACAGCAGCCTCTAAGCTGCTCCAGCGTGTGCCAGAAGACTGTTCAGCAATGCGTGGATCAGCAGCTGGGACACCAGAAAGGTGTGCTTGGGTTGTACTCCAGGTTTCAACGTGAGAGCAAAGATCAGGGCCAAATCGTGTTATTAGACAGATACACAAACTGGATTCACTCACATGTGGAAGTAGCAGGCAGCCAAATACAGTCAGTATCAAACATTTGGAATGGGATGGTTTCCTCTGAGTCTTCATGACCCAGGCTACTAGTGATAAAATATATTCACTCTATGTGAGCTAAAACTTATTTCAGTGCCAAATTCCACCCCCTGCCCCCTGCACCTCATTATTCCTCCCTTTCTATACTCCTGCCTGGCTTCATGTGAAGGGCATTCAGTGCTGAGCCAAACTTCCTTGTTTCCATTATTTTCTTTGCTCTTCACCTTAATGGTTTCCTTTCCTTTCACTTTGCATCTATCTCAAGGCTGAATCATGTCATATATGCAAAAGCACTCAGTCTCCCAGCCACTGGTGAGAAGGCCTCAACACCTTTTTACCTTGTTCCTGAGCCAGGCAATGCTCAGGATAGAGGAGCAAGTGGCTATGGGCATGAACATGGTGTCCAGTGCCCTCTTAGACCCACCATGGTACCCATGCATTGGCACAGGGCTGGCGGCTATGACAGAAGGCTTAAAACCTGTGTCTTTCCAGAATCACAGCTTGGGACTAGAGGAGACATCTTCCATACCTAAAGATGCACCAGATGCCCTAGGTAGGCAAGCTCCTAGCTTGTCTGTTTACCCCTGTGCTGGCATAAACGGGAATTGCTCATTGCCTTCACAGAAGACTTGTGCCTTACTAAGTTTTGTGCTTTTTCAAAAATAATATCCTGAAGTTAAACAAGATCCAAACGCAGTGCCAAATCAATTGAATCCATCATACATTTTCAATTGAAGCTGATCAGTTACGTAAAGGTTTCATTATAGTCATAGTTTCCAATTAGAAAATGGCCCTTCTTGAGAGCATTTTCACGTTTTTCACTAGAAATTTAGAAATATCCCCAATATAAAAAACATGAGACTATCTCAAACCCAGTGCTTCTCTTTGGATGGAAATTTTAAACCACAATGTTTTACTTTGATCTGATGAGATTCCTTTTCTCTTTTGTTATTTGCAAATAAAAACATTGATTGAAATTCACCCTGCGTGTAAAAATGTCCCCTATTATTACATTTTGTTTGCTTTCTAAGAGGGAAAAAAAAAATTACGTAAAAGTGTGCCCATGCAAACCCAGTGGCTTACCATGGGCCTCCTCACATCGTGGCTTCCTGGTGATGTGCAAGCTGCTTTGGGGCGAGGTCTGCAGACACCTTCCAGCAGTGTAGGTTGATACAATTTTTGTAATATGCACTCTGGCATGAGTGCATTCACACTCTGATTGTTGTGCATCCAGAAGCAGATCAGCAATACCTTATTGCTCTAGTGGCTGCTGTAAAAACCCACCAGAGCCAGCACCTGAATCTTCATGTAGGACATAAAAGCAGGGCAGGGCAATAAGAGAAGAGAGTGTAAGGTAGGAGGTGATGGAACAATACAGATGGAAATGCGTGACTGAGTACCAAGAGTACCCCTTGGTGTTCCCATGGGTTGTAGGGAGGAGAATGGAGGATGCGAGGGCCTGGGTATGTTTTTGGTCATGTTTTGATAAGGTGGGGAAGAACAGTGTTGGATCCTAGACTGACTCCAGTGACAGAGTAGAGAAGAAGTCATGCCTCCTGGAGCCTGCATGGACAAGCTGCCACTGGACCAAGAGCTCTTACTCTGCTACCTTGTAGCTGCTGGTTTGTAGGCAAAATACATTTGGAAACATGGGTATGATAATTTGTAAATCTTTTAAACTCATAGTCTTAATAGAGGAGAAGCGAGCTACACTGCTCTTCTCAAGAACCAAAGGAAATTATTTGTTTATCTGCTTTTTACCTACCAAATAGCATGTGTTGGTAAAGACTACGTATTTATGCCATGATTATAATTTCCTTAGTAAACAATTTCTTCCAAAGGACACAAATAGCTTTATAAACTTTGTGCCTGTATTAATGTGGGCAAACTGAGATGCCAAACAGCTGAGACATGAGGTTTTCTGAATGACATAAAGGAGTCAGGCACCCAGCTCTGCTTGGCTCTCCCTGGCAGCAGTGCATCTCAGCCCCCTTTAAATTCCAGCCTAAGTGATTTGCCCCAGGGTCATGAAGTGAGTCAGTATGTGAAGTGGGAATAGAGCCAGGCTATCTTGACTCTCTGTTTCCTATCCTAACCACTGGACTACTCACAGGATATTTGGTCATGCAAATCTCATTGCACAATATCTTGTCAGCAATGTTTTGCCATGAAAAAATTGTCACCCCTAACAGCACATGGAAACAGATAGAAATAGTAAACCCGAGCCATTCGATATATTCAATACACATCCCACGGTCAGATCTTATTACAATCAAATATTTGTGGTGAAAGGACTGAGATGAAATGATGAAGTCCTGATAAAATGGCCGTTAAAGAACAGATGTATGCACCTGGAAAATGAGACACACTGCACTAAGTATCAGGCCATAAGTACTCCATTTCCTATTTGGGGTCAGTTCTAAAGTCAAATGAGATCACTTCTCATGCTGAGAAGACTATTTTTAGTCTTAAAAATTCATGTAAAAAAAGAAATAATGCAACTCCGGTATTCACACAGGTTCACTTAACCCAAAGAAAAATATGTTACATTTAATATAGATATATTTATATGTATAAACTGAGTTAAATAAAGTTATATAAATTGAGTGAAATAAATGTCAATTTATTAGTGCCGCTGGAAGGAGAAGTAGATGAAACTGTCCTTAGTATACTGAAATTAGTGAGTTATAGTCAGTTGTTCAGTTATGTGTGTGTGTATATTTTATACATATATATATATATGTGTGTATATATATATATATATATATATATATAGTATTCTTTAATCCTTGCCCACTCAAGTATTGCACTGTCACGAGGAACTGCTATGGGTACCCTCAAACTGTAGGTTCAGCTTTATAAATTATTTAAAATTTAAAGTAAACTTTAAAACTTTAAAATAAAATGTGCCATTTTTATTCTGTGGGAAGGAAAATGAGAATCCAGAGAACTAGTTAATAATACCATACAATTCTCTTGATCCAGCATAAATAAATACAATGGTAAATAAATACAAATTATAGAAAACATTTCCCTTGGTATTCTTTATGAAGATTGGACTTGCTGGGAGCTTTGCAGTGGATGTCCATCAACTGATTTATAATCTATCACCTTTCCATTACAGTGTCTTTAGCTGGAATGCAAGACCAAGAAAAACACCATTTTGTCTTAAAAATAGCCACAGGCTCCCTGAGAAGCAGATTACACTGAGCTACAGAAGACTCTGTGGATTGGGAAAATATTTCTCATTTCCATGTGCCCATAGCCTGTAAGCATTATTTACAATGCGGAACTTCCCAAATACCCGAAGGAGTGGAGCTCATTCTGCTAAATGTTGTGGAGCATGTCATGAGAAAATGCTACCTGCCTGCAAATACAAGCTTTATGCTTACACCGTGCCCCACTGCATTGCTTAGACAATGCAAATCTGTTTCTGTTGCCATTTTCCAACACAGTACAATGCCATCGTTTGCCATAGTTTTCATAGGTGAAAAACTAAAACGTGCCCTTTATTCATCATGTGCCACCAAAGATGGGAAAGTGGAGCAGCCAGCCAGGTTTGTTTTTGCATCCAAATGGTTAGAGGACACTACTAGATTATGTCTTTTGCAAGCATTTGTGCCTGCCAGAGTATTAAACACCTGCATTACCAGAGGAACCATGTTTTCATTCAGCAAATTCTGTTGATGATGAAAAGTAACACCCTACTGCGCAGCTGAAGTGCTATGGTAGAGAAGGTCTAGAAGCCATTAAACATGCTGGAAACATGAGCAGAGAGCTCCAAGGAAAGAGTTACAAGGCAAGCTCTGGCATATCAGTGTTGATTCCTTTGTTACTAAGATTAAAAATCAAGAAATGAACATATTTGGAAACTAAAGCAAATGAAAAATTGACTTCCTTCTCATCCCCATTGCATTTGGGATTGAATTCTCAAAAGCATTTAAAAGCCTCTAGCAGGTCAATAACCTAGCTCCTGCTAAGGAAGGCTGCCAGGGATGGAGGCCAAACTGGCAATGCAATCACGTTTGACATCTGTGGTCACTGGTCAGAACAGAGAGTCTGCTGCAGGTTCTGCTATGGCAGGAGCTGATCACCAACCATCTCCAGACCTGAGGCTGAGGCTGCGAAGGATGTCATCACATGTTCTACCACAAGCACCTTGAACAGGGTTACCTGCACTGTGTTTTCACCTTCCTGTCTCCTGGCTTTGATAAATGTGAAGGTCAGAGGTCTGCACAGAATCTGCCAACTGCTATCCAGAGTAAATGCTGTCCCAAACCCATGGCAGGGGAGCCTCCTTTGGGAGACATCAGCTCCCCTTCAATGGGAGCTGACAAAAACCCACAAACAAGACCAAAACTTGGTGAGCTGAATGAGACTGAGCACTTGAACGTTTGTGTCCATCCTGTCCAGGCTGGGTTATTGAAGTTACTGACTGTGTTTGGATCCAGAAGGAAATTAACCTGCTCTCCTCAGTGGAGCAGGTTAGCATGAGCCCTCTTTTATCTGCTTTCTACCCCTTCACTGGTTTGTTGTGCACTTTGTCCTCTGCTTCCAGCTTTTAATTCTGATTTTCAGAAGACTCTAAGATTGGCTTTCAAGCCCTTTGAGTCATCTAGCTACCACATTGCCACCCTGACTCACTCAGTTCAGCTGTGTTCCATGAAGATAATACAGCTTACAAAACCTCAGATGAATCAAGTAAACAGAAAACACTTTATGAAAATCAAATCAGATTTTAAAGATAGATCTAATGGTATATGACTAGTGCTTGGGCATGTGACAACATCTTCCTCTTTACAAAGTGCTTTTTTCTTAGAAATAGCATGATTACAATACAGGTGTTTAAAATGTTTCCCACTGGCCAGACTAGACAGAAAATCTCTCCCTAGTAGTTCCCATGACATATATTGATCTCCTTTACCTCAGTAGCATTTCAACATCCTATAAAGAAATTCTATAAAACCCCTGAGAAGTCTTTTGCCTACAGTAGCAAATTGAGCAATTTGATTTAAACCCAACCAGTGCTGGCTCTGGGTTTGCTGAAGGTGTGGACAAAACCAAACACATTAAACATGATACACATGGCTAGAGCACAGCTGAAGGCAAGTAGGTCAAGAAGAAGTTGGCTTGCTTTCTTCTGACAGGCTGGGGCAAGTCTCACCAGTGTATGCTCATTTGGCTTGTATTTCAGCCTTTAGTTTGGCTCCTTCATTGAGAATGACCTGTTCTGTCTTAATTTTATCCCCTCCCTCCAACAGTGAGGGTTTTGTGTAACAGCTACACGGAACAGCTGCTTGGAGTATGCATAGGCCAGTTTACATTAGCCTGGTTTTTCTTGAGAAAGTCATGGTTTAAACAAATGGTTATGTCTATTTTAATCATTTTTGTCTTCTTTTGAAGTGTTTTTTCAAACATTAGCTTTTTTTACTTCAGAATCAAGTTTAGCTTTACAAATTAGTCTGCTCTGTCATGTCCCCTTTAAACACAGCTGTTACTACAATGTAAACATGGTTTTAAAAATTTAGATAAACAGTTACAAGAAAGAGGTCTTCAAGTGTTTTTAACACATGGTCAGTTCTTGCTTACTTGATTTTCCTTGGTTTAAAAATAGAATTCAAAATACATGCTGTAGTTCACAGATGTCAGCCCCCAATAATAACACTTACATAGTGTGTTACATTTGCTAAGTGATCAACAGAGAGACACCAACTAATCCTCCGAATGCCTCTGTGAAAGGGTGAGCATTATTTTATAGGAGGCAAAATGGAGTTTTTTTGGTGAGAGTAGGAAACATTTGCAATTATTTCCTACCCTTGCGAACAGTTCCAGAGTCCTGTCACTGATAAGAGCTGTTGGAGTCCTGCTAGTGCTGCAATTGCTGTATGTAATATGTGTACATTGCTATATGTAATATCTTTATGTAGCAACAGCCTGTTGGAGCACAAGGCAGTGACCAGGCCTTACTCAGTGGAACTAAACAGTTTGTGTCTGTGAAAAAAACACGGAAAATCAAAATTAGTGGTGAAAATGCAAGTAATATAATTGTATTGGTGGACTCCATGTTACCAAAAGAAACCAGTCAAAATAGCCAACAACATTTTAGAAGTAAAATGACAAGGCCAAGGTCATCACCAAGGGACACAGTGTGCGGAGCTCAGAATGGGATTTAAAAGATTCTCTGCTGAGACTCTAGACACTCATCCTTTCTTGGCAGCATCACCTCTCTTTAACAGAGCTATCCTCATGCCCTTTCTGAAAATTTTGCCATTATGTTCAGCAGTTGGCCTCGCCAGGACATTACAACCTGTTAAAAGAATGTCAGTCATGTAGTGACAGGGTGCACATGATTTTAATGTGAATACTTCTGTGAATGAGAGAAAGGGCAGGGGGATCATAAATCTGAAGTGAATGTTTTCCTTTTAATGAATTGAGAATGACTTCAAGCTTAGGAAGTACTAAAATAAAGTGAAATTATGAATGAGCTCTTCCTTCATGGTTATCTCTAACAGCTAAATGTAAAGTGTATGGTATTTGTGTTGTGTTTATATCGGGCAAGTGGGAATGCATACAGAGCCATTAAAAGTCTAGCATAAAATATCATACAGTTAGTTTTTTCTACAGGACTCCATGCTGGTTCCCCCAGATGAAGTTACACATATGCTTTCATCCTCAAAGCTCATTTTCAGATACTTAGAACTATGTTAAAACATCACCTTTTTGGAATGCATGTTTCCAGTGTTGGACTGAACTACTTCAAGCAAAATTGGATAGGCCTTTTGAGAAAATTTAGAGTGAAATAGTATGTTTCAGACACTATAAAAACTACTTGGTTGATTTTTTAAAATTGAGAACAGTTGCCTCTTAGGAAACAGAACTTCTGATTTGCCCTGAATGGTAGGACTCAGATGTCATCCTCTGTGGGAGTCAGGTACCCAGATCCCTTTTGAGGCTGTGGTTCTTGGGTTGTAGTTTTAGTCCTCTGAGAAGATCAATTTTGAGCTGGCAGAGTTCAGTCCAATGACTTTGAGGGTGCACAGTATATATTGTCACATAATGGAGTATTGATGTAGGAAGAAGGGGTTTTTTTAACAGTTTAGGCATTGAAACTGAGAAAGACTCAGAGGATTAAGACGCAATTCACTTTAGCCATCAAAAGAAGCTAGGTACCCAAGTTCGCAACATCTGTTGGGGGCACCTCTAAAGGAAGGCCCATCGGAAGGCAGTCTTACTAAGGTAGAGATGAATCACTCCTGAGAGGTACCCTTGGTGAAACAGAGAGCTGAAGAAGCTAGCTTTTAGTCTGCTGAGGTAAAAGCTGCTTTAATACAGAAGGCATATTAGCAAAATAAAAATACACCTAATTTCTTCACACACCGTTCAGTCCCTGCAGCACATCCTTTGTTACGAACATCTGCAGTATGTAACATGGAGGGAGGGAAAACGAGGTCACTCTTTTACACACTATAGTATATAAATAATATCAGTTTTCTGATATTCCACATCAGCATGTGAACTGAAGGGAAATTTGAATCTGGTAGTTACTCTGCTGTTAGTTTATTTATAGTCAAATGCCAGAGTAAGCAGAAGAAAATGGACTCTCATTTTTAATCAGTGAATGCTTTTAAAATAACGCTGTACTTCCCCTCCTCCCCTTCTTCTGTATGATATGCAAAGAAAACGGCTTGGTGAAAGGTGGTATCAAAGGAGAGAGTGCCAAAAGGAGACCTTCTTTTGCCTTGTGCTTTGTTTCCAGACATTTTTTAGAGGAGCCTTGCCATATTCAGCATGAAAATTGTGTGGACTGGAACACTAAAAACTGCTATCTAGCAAATAAAGGGATCCCTTGCCTGATTAATTTTCTTACGTACACCTAAGAAAATCCATATCATCCACTCCCAGAAAAAAAAAAAAATTTAAAAAAAAGCCATGAGGGAAAAGAAGGGAGGAAGGAAGGGAAGTGAAAAGAATAAAGAAAAGAAAATAATCAGCTGGATATTGAGCCACCTGCCTATCAAGAAATAACAAAAGCAAGCTGCCCATCCATCCATACCTTTACACTACCACAACAAAGCTTTTTATTGCAAGGCCATGTGTTTTCCAACCCTCATCCTTAGCACACATTTTCTTTCCATGTGATTTTTGTCATTCATGTTTGGGGGTGAACAAGACTGAGATTTTTGTGGTGGTTTTTTTTTTTTTTCCTCTTAGGTAACAATTATAAGAGAGGCAGAGAGAAGAACTTTGTGAAGAAAAGATGAGGAGTAAAGAGCCAGTTAGTTCCTTAGTATCCTGGTTTCAAGGCTAAATTTTGTTAGCTCTTTCAGAGAAGGGTCCTGTTAAGAGAGACTAGGGGTGTTTGACATCTTTGCTGGTGAGGCCGCAGAGCCAACCCTGAAGTGACCTTTGCTGCTTTGGACTAATGGACACGCGTCATACAGATGTTTCCCTAGTTCCCAAACCTACCGTGGCCATGATCTGACAAGGGGTCATTCTTTCTGTTTGTAATAGAAACATCTTCGGCACTGTCATGAAAGCATCTTCTCCATGCACTGGGCTACACATGCACTTTGGTAAAGAGTAAGGAAAGAAATTTCATGTGTTAAGTTATACACCAGAGGGAGTTCCATGAATGCAGTACAAACATCCTGATATTACCAAAGAAAAATCCATTTAAAAATCACAGGACTTTAGAACCACGATCCGTAGTTCACACTGTAGCTCATCCTGTTTGCAAAACTTATGTCCATCCAGCTTCATTTGCCCTGCATGTTCCATAAGCAGCCCAACTTGGAGGCTGTTGAGAGCAAAATTACTCCTTTTGTATTTTTTTTCAGGATCGATCCTCATCTATTTCTCATTGAGAAAACCATGTTAAACTGATTTCCTGTAGGTAATATTAGATAGTAGGATCCATTTAGGATCGCATGAAACAAACACAGTTCTCACAATTGGAACTGCTTTAAGACAATATCCAAGAATTTGCAGCCATTTGGCCCTATATGGTGAGTACAATGAAGGAGAGCCCTCCTTCTCTCCCTGTCCACCCCCCACATGAACATACAGTTTTAACATCAGTCTGTTTGCTGAAAGGATTCTATCATTAATAACTCATTTTCTATTTTCATTCATTATAATTCCTTTCCCTCTGCCCCTCTGGAAATGTTTCCAATTCCTTTACAGAAGAGCAGCCAGTCTCTGGCTTTTCACCTTGTACTTGAGTCAGCAATGTTGAGCTTCTCCCTACAAAAATGACATCCAGAAACCTGCCATATACTTTCCTAATGACTTCAGGAGTTTACTTAATTCTAGGATTTGAACTACGGAGGAGTCACAATGTATCAAACACAATTCCTGAGGTTCTGGTGGATCTTTTCTACTTTCTTACTGTTTTGTGATGTCTTCTGCATTTAATAAGATTATTTTTAGACTGTGTCCCACCAAGCAGCTGAATTTTTTTCCTTTGAGTAACATAATGCAAAAAAAGGTAGTACCCTCACGGAAGGCAACTCTGTAAGTTAGAGGAAAGGCTTGTATCGTGTGAACATTTGATAACTGACTGTGGGCTGAGTTGCTACTGCTCTTTGTCTGAGAAACTCAGAATCCATTAGGCTGATAGCCACTGTTCTTCTGAGGAAACTAGAGCCCTTGTGGCCCTTCCTGTTTCCTTTCAACATTCTTAATGTGATAGTGGAAGAGGATATCCTAAGGTCAGACATTAAAATGTGAAGTTGTGAGGTGATGATTAAATGGGAACACAGTGAAAACTTCACTCTTCATTATTTTAATATAGTCCAGCCTGTGCTGATATAATCATTTCCAGCAGATATTTAAGGTAGTTATAGAAATGATTAAAAGAAAGACCTTTCATTTATTATCTTAATTGTATTTTCTGTGTTGCCTTTTTTTCTTTCTTTCTTTTCCCAGAGACCAACATTAAGTGTTCATGTTTAAGTCTTACAAGCCCATTTTACAAGACAGTAACATATTTTCAGCTCTGTTTTGCTCTTTGATCTTTCAAAGTGTAATGCCTTACAAAGTGTTATAGCAGTGGCCACTTCAGTTGAAATTCATAAACATTTTCCATCATAGCTCCATTGTTTCGCAGTCTTATAAACTTCTGAAGAATCCTTTTTGGGCTGAAACTGTCCATTCTCAGTCACTACAATTAGTTTTAAAATAGGGGAATTATCTGTTCAGCTTTTTTTTACTTACGGGAACAGTAGAGAAAAAGAAGCACCACTTTTCCCACAGTAAGTGATTTTCTGAGCATGCTTCAGCATGCTTAATATTTCAGCAAAACCAGCTGAAATATTAATTTTGAACTTCTTTCTGTGAGTTGACTGCAATTAGTTTCTTTCTAGAGTATTATACCAAATGATACAGCTATAACAAGTGACAGCATCCAGGTGCATGGTGCCGGTAGGTGTGATCTCTCAGCTTGCAGGAAAGTTATGATTCAGCAACAGGGGAGTCCTGCAGCACTGCTCATGGGCTTGGAGAGACACACTCCTCTGAAAATGGGTCGTAGTTAAAGGGCAAACCCATAGTGACCAAGGCAAGGTCCCACATGAAAACCACAGTGCAAAATGAAGTGCCATGCTCTACATGGTGAGTGGGCACTGGGATTCTGACACTCTTTGCTCCCCAGCTGCAAGGGAGGGGAGGTACAGGCAGCATTGGCAGAACTCATGCACCTGCACTGACTTTGCACTTTCAAAGAGAATATTAGGTCAGCCACACAGGGACAGATTTCCATTCCCGTTTTCATTATTTAAATGCCAAAAATATTATTAATTTACATTTGGGTTCAATCCAGACTCCAAAATGCAGAGGATGTGCAGCTAAATTACAGTTTGCTGTTAGAACCTTACTTCTGCATTTCCCAACATTTTGTGATTTTAACCATTCATTTGTAGCAAAGTATCAGCCCAGGCTTTTCCCCTCCATTTAATTTTAGACTAAGTATGGAGTGAGTACAATAACCGCGGTAAATTAAAGTGTCATGTGATTTCCTTTCCGTGAGTCGAGCGGATGTGTCTGCAGAGCTGTAATGAAGGAGGGTAAGCACAGGAATCAAGAGCCTGCGCTCCAAGCACATCAAAGCCCTTCAGTGCTTGCAGAGTTCATGTGCAAAAAGTGCAAAAGCTGTGTGAAATTCCAATTTGAATGATGTATTTGGATGAGTTGTCGTCCTCTCCTATCTGCTATTAGGTCTTCATCTGGAAAGAAAGTATGATGGAAGAGGATGGAAAAAGCTAAAGGTGTGCTAAGATTAGGCACATCAGTAAAAGCCTTGAGACTGGTCTTTAAATTGTTACACCTGGCTGAGATTACAGTCTTTTGCCAATTCATGTCTAGCACTTACTTGGAGCATGAGTTAACTGCAGGCTTGTGCAAGTGATCATGAATTCGTTCAGTTTTAACTTCAGGTCTGGTATTTTCACTTTTACTTTTCCTTTAGAATCATTAAGGCTGTCATTACATCACTTCAAGGAAAGGGAACAGACTTATAAAGTTTTGAAGGGATGGAACGGACAGTTGCTGGCCAAGGCTGACCTCTTTCAGGTCCCATTACATAGAGTCAAAACCTTGCAGCACTTTCAGGAAGCATTCAGAATGAATAAACTCAGGAATGTGTTCTCAGGATCTAGGTTACTTAATGAATTCTAAGAGAGTAGAATCACGTTATGAATTGAAAACACCTAATAGCAGATACTTCAAGCTGGCTGCCTGTAATTTCTGAAGTACAATTGACTGCCTTCAGTCCCAGCCCTGTTGGAGAATTGTGTGGGAATGACAGAAGGATTCAGATAATCAAACATGCAATTTTACTCCAAAAACTGGCTTCAAAACGGCATTATGTATTAATGATTCCCAGAACAAATTTACTCAGTTCACAAGTGAAAAGCTGAGGGGTTTTATGTCTGCCAGCTCTGCAAATTCCCCCTGGGTTGTGAAGGTCAAGTTTGCGCTATTTCCTTCTCACACATCATCATCATCGTCATCATCAGTAACAAAGATTATGCGGGCCAAGCTGTGCCTTAGTGACACCTATGAAAACTCCAGTGTGTTTCATGGGGCTACACAACTGTGAGGAATTGTCCTGCTGTGGCTGCAAGGCCAGCACTGCACAGGGACCTGTGCATGGGGTGAGCTCCAAACACCTTCCCTGTTCCCCACAGCATGGGGGGGCAGTGCCTGCATGCGGCAGGTCTGACCCTGCAGTGTTCCCTCCTGCTCACCCAAGCTGCTACACTGGGTGAGCCTGCAGGGGTTTGTGGATGGAGTTATGCACCATGCAGGAACCCTTGCTCATGAAAATGTGAAGGTCTGCTTGTAAAGGCTATGGTTGCAGCCAGGCCCTGGTGCGTGTTCTCAGGAAAAAGTCCTCACTGGGATGTTGGTGAGGCACAGGAACAGGAATAGGTTGCCCAGAGAAGTTGTGGATGCCCCATCCCTGTGGATGCTCCATCCCCTCCATCCTCTCCATCCCCTTCATCCCCTCCATCCCCTCCATCCCCTCCATCCCTCCAACCAAGGCCAGGTTGGATGAGCCTTTGAGCACCCTGATCTAGAGGGTGGCATTGCAGCCCGTGGCAGGGTGGTTGGAACTAGATGATCTTTAAGATCACTTTCAACACAAACCCTTCCATGATTTTCTGACTATCAGCTATGGAAAGGCTTCAGACCTTATGTTTGCTCTCCTGATGCCTGAGGTTTCCTTCTGGATTACAGGGCTCAGACCTTGGGCTTTCTTTAAACCTGGACTCATGCCTGTGTTTCAGAGCAGCTCCTATACCTTCAATCAGCTGAACGTGTAAAGGCCTCAAATGATTTCCCACAACTTTCTGAGAAGAAAGACAATATTGCAAGGAGATTTAGCCCAATTCATAAAGTAGTGCCTAATAGGGAGCAGACTTCCTGGGGAAAGAAGTGTTATTTTTCCTGAGAAGTGTTATTTTTGTCACTTCTCTGACAAGAGCTGTGCTGCAAACCCATCTATCTCAGTGTGACAGGAGTGACTGAAACGAAAAGCTGTCCGGAGGCACATTGTCCCCCAGAGCGCATGCCAACATTTTGTAAGAGGCTCCCAGATGATGATGCTCTGTGGAGATGCAGCACTGGACAGGGCTGAGCAGCTAAGTTTCCTGTATAGGATTTCAGGATCAGACTCTACATGAGTTCAAAGTCTTCCCATAACATGAATGCAACAATGCAAGTGAGAAAGCAGGTGGCTTTGTGTGCCTGCAGAGTAAGTTCAAGGGTGTTTTCAACTATGTAATGGTTTTTTCTTTTATGTTGTTTTGTATTTGATGTCTACCTGATGCAGGCTGTGCTTGGGAGTAACTCCAAGAGTTTCACTGCAGCCACACAGGAAATATTAAAAGAGGAGAAATAGACCATACATTTGTTAAACTCTAGGCTTTTGGGGGATATTGTAAATTTATTGCTTCCTTAGATTATTTTTGGAATATTGGGGATGCTTGGATAGTAAGACCCATCATCTAAGCAGCACAATGTGCAGCTGACAAAAGCTTTTTTTCCTGCTTTCTGTGTACCCTTTCGCTGCTGGACTGTTCTGGGGCTGGTAGAGTTAATCTGGCATAATTTCCATGGCACCAGGTGTGTTCCCAATGAGCAGCAGCAGCTTTCCCAATAGATTCAAGGTGTTGAGAGGCTGCTGAAATCCTTGCAGCTGTGACTGCCTTCTCTTTACACCCCTCCATCACCTTCCCTGTCTCTAATGAGTCCTTGGTACTGATGCTTCCACAGGGGTGTCGCTGTGTTTCTCAACCCAGATGACTCTTTGCCAAACCAGTCAGCTCCCCTTTGCTCTAAGTGCAACCTTTTGTACAAAGGGATTGGAATTGAACTAAATACTCCATTTTTGCACTAAGAAATAATTTCATCCTTAACTTTTTCTTTCATGTGTCAAAATTCTACCTATGTGAACTGCACAGATGTTTGTGAACAGACACCCTTCTGAGCTCCACTGGGTGAAATCACTCTGTATCATGAAATGCCAACAAGATCACTCAGAATTGTAAATATAGTGGGAGCACAGAACCTCTGCTGGCAAAAACTTGTGTTCTACCAACAAGTCAAAGGCTATGGGAAAAAATAGGTACAAAAAAAATGAAGGAACTTGCTGTGCTGCTTACCCAAATCTTACCTTATCCTCAAATAGAAGAATCTGGAACCTTGCAGATTACAACGTTTTTCTATATAGTTCTTTTTGCTTTGGAATGAATTGAAAAATGAAACATATGCTTAGTTTTAGGGCTGATCATGACAATCTCATATACTGTTTGTTCTCAAAGAAGTGTGTTGGATTTATGAGTACCATATCTGTGTGAATATGCATGGTGGAAGTGTGAACTATAGTTCATGCAAGACCACATCTTCCTCATACCTTTTATGCTGCAGACAACAAGCCCATAGAAAGGCAATAAGGTAATGCTTTTTTTTAGCTTTTGGCCACCAAAACCACCTTGGGTTCCCTGCAGTCTGCAGCTAGGGATAGAGGAGATGTTTCCCAAACTTTTTCAAGGACATTTTTTAAATTCGCACACCCTTGGTGGTTCTGAAAAAAACAGCCAGGCTTCTCAGGTAGCCAGGGCCAGGAGTAGTGGGACTTAGTTACAAATGCAAGATAGAAGTTATTACGCTGGTGAGGAAGGAAAGCATGCATGAGGAAGGACCATAAGGTGGAATCATTTACATGCCACAGGTACCAAAAAGCAGCTTTTCAGAAGGGAAGCCAAGCAGCAGAGTGAAGGGTGCAAAGGTACCTGTCAGGTACTCCTCACAACCTCTTGTTAGTGCTTTTCTTTGCAAAGCAGTTACCCCTTGCTCTCAACAGATGCCCACTTCCAGCAGTTTACAGCCAAGTAACTTACAGCACCATGTTTCAATTTGATGCCTGATCTTGCACAGGGTGAAAGCAGGCACTTTATAGCATCATAGAAATCCCCTGCAGAGTAGACTAAGTGACCCTAGTCCAGCCACCTGCTCCTGATGGGACAGCAGCATTCTCTTTTACAATATTGGGGGGAAAAAAAGGCAAAACAAATGGTTTTCACTTCTTTCAAGGTAACAGCCACCTTTCTTGTCTGCTGCTCAAGGACCCCTTGTCCCTTCTCTCTGTGTTTGTGAGTGGTTGCCTGTGGAGACATGCTTTGAGCTCCTGTGGGGAGGATGGCAGAGATGGACAAGCACAGGACCAACCTAATCTTGCCAGCTCCATGTCTGCAGACCTCTGCTCCCTTCTAGGCACATTGTTTGGCTGACATAGGGCAGACCAGAGAGCTCTGGCTCCTCCCTAGCACAGTCTAGGCAGTACTGGCCAAAAGGGGCTGCTGTATCAGGGAGCTTGGGCTGCTCCATGTCTTGTGGATAAGTTCCTGCATCTGGCAGAGGAGCAACTTGACTTTGCTGAGCACCTGGGCTGGGTGCAGGTCCCAGTTACACATATGTTGGGATGGTTTCTTCTGTTGATCTGTGGTTCTGCTCCCCTCCCTGTCCCGTGGGTTTTCCGTGAGCTCCTTGTGCAAAAGGAGGGGAGAGACCAGAGAACATAGAGTTTCTGACACCAGCACAATTAGCCCTGGGGGTCAAGGGGCCGCCAACTGGCATCTTATTTGTCTCGCTGTCCTTGTCAGAATCCTTGGCTGAGGCAGGAAAGCAGGGGTTATATAAGCAAAGTGTAAAAGCAATTGTTTTCTGGGCAATGAACAGATCAGGTGAAGGCTGTTTCCTTTCTCCCATCTGCTGCATTGCAGACTCTTTTAGACAGAACAAGTGGCTGCACAAAAGCCAGGGGCCAGCTACATGTTTTAGTATTGTGTGGGTATAATTCTTTAATCCTGTGCCATTCTTACAGAGTGATCACTGAGTGACTGAAAGGACAAATCCTAAAGTACAGACTTTAAAATGCAGAAATGGAATCACTTGAACCATGTCTGATTAAAAAGAAGGAGACTAGACATTCAACAAGTGGATCAAATTTAGCTGGTTGTAGGATTGACGCGTCTCCGGTGTCGTCTGCAACAAGAACCAAATGCTAATTGCCTGACACTATTAAACACCTCATCAACTGTGACTTCGGGCTCTCCCTGTGCATGACTTCAGAAAAACAAGCCTGCCTTTATGCTTATCCCAGTTTTGTGATTTTCAGCGGACCTATTTTTCTGATGATAATGGGGGTAATGTACTTTGTTGCTGCCGTTTTGCAAACTGCTTTTGATGAAGCACACAGAGGAAGCTTTCACACAGTTTGGATTCACTAATTGGAAAAAGACCTGAGACAAATCTGAACGGCATCGTGTTTCCCCACGTCATCACAGAGCCGTTGATATGCTTCAAAAGACCACAAGTAATGGTGGTGACATACTTTGTTTTCAGAACTTTCAGAAGAAGGGAGAAAACAGGAAGATTCTAATAAAAATGCTAAGTAGAATGTATTATCTTGCCAACAAGAACTTGTCCTATGCAGGAATTATTCAGAACAAGATGAAAATATGAAGAATGTGACCATAGTTCCTTCAATGTCTTTTCTACACCCCCCCCCACCCCAAAGTGGAAATATTACCCCAGGACTTTTCAATTGCTTGGAGTGAAGTCAAATTCACAGATTATTATGTACTGTTTGGGTAGTAAAGGGTATTTCCAGGAAGTTTCTAGGAAAGTGGCATGCTGCTGTGGTAAATAAAATTCTGACCTACCTAATGAAGGGCAGTTCTATTTGTATTTGCAATACATAGGTGACACAATGCTTGTGAAGGTTTTGCTGCAAGACTGCCTTTACACTGGCAGACATAATTATATCTTCAGTCAGAGTTATCTGCAGAACTGAATATTGACGACTATTATGGATCACGCTATGCTCTTTTTGTTTGGCAACCTGAGAACATTAAAAGGAACCACAACTCATGAAAATGTTGTGTCGTCATGGGCAAGCTGTGACCTTGCTGACCATAAAGTATGCAATGTAATGTAATGAAACTAGAGCTCAATGAGGGTTGATATGGCAACACAGGTGGGAAAATCCAAAGAAACTGATACTGATAGAATTTAGAAAGTCTTGATTACTGGATAGAAAATGTATGGATCATATATTACCGTCACAGAAGTTCTATTACCTGGAAAAGTTTATTTCAGTCCATGCATCAGATCAGACACAAATTATTCTAGGAACAAATCTTGAGAAACTTAGGAGTGAAATAAATTAATTTTAAAGGTGAATGAAGTTTCCAGGAAGATATCAAAGGTGAAAGAGGAACCCAAACATGCACATTGAGAAAAGAAACTTTATGGCCTCATCAACTCAGAAATTAAAAATTATAGTCAATATTCAACTAAGATATCATCATAAAGTTTATGTCATTATTTGAGATGCTGAAGTTCTCAAAATAAACTGTAAAAGAAATAAGCATTCAATGAGGCATGCCCCTTATTTGAATAAAATTTTTTTTTTTCCCTTCTTGCAAAATGGTTAGCAACTTTCTAGAAGATAAATAGGGATATTACAGTTAAGAGCTTGTGGTCTTGAGACACTAAATTCTAGGCAGAAGAAGATGGATAAATAAAGATAGGAAGCTAAAGCTTAATTTGCAGATTACATGAGATCCCTGCTTCAACATCATTATTTAGAAGAGACTGTACCTTTGATTATTGTAGTTAACATGTATACATATATTTGGTCTACATTTAGCCATAATGCGTACTATCTGCTTTCTGAATTGGTGTAGTTGATAAAAATTATCTTAGTGGGATCCATGCCAAAAAATACAATTCTTATGCTCAGCATGAAAGGAAAAGATGGTTTCAGTTTTGAGTAGGACAGATGTGACTCAACTACTGCACAATTTTTTAAGTCTACCTTGACAAAACTGGTAACCTACAGCTTACAGCTGCTGTAGAAGAATTGTTTTCAAGATATTATGCATCTCAATCATGTACAAGACTTTTTTAAAATTTATACTTCATGGGAATTTTAATACTGAAAAGAGTAGTGTTTCAAATGGTTGTTCTTTAATATGAGTAAATGGTCCAGTTTTGACAAGGTTAGGTAATATAATTCTGTCCCATACTCCATGTTTCCTTTATAAGTAAAATCCCAAAATATTGAGGATGACACTAAATCTCTTTTCCCAGTCTCAGTATCCTGTATCCTATGATTGTGTATGGAAATGCAACATGAAACTAAAGAAAAGGAAAAATTTCTTCTTAGTCAAGATTATTGGGAGATGTTGTGAAATGCACATTACAGAAGATGAATTCAGAAAAATAATTTGGAAGAAAATGAGTATGGTTCTCTCAACCCCAAGGACTAGGACCTCTCACAAAGTTATTTGCAAAAAGTCAGACTGATTTTCATTTTCACTATCCAGAATATAAGAAGAAATGTGAAGAGAAAAAAAAATTAGAAAGTCACCTTAAATAATGACATGTACACTGAATTTGTAGAGTACTTTCTCTTCACCAGGATACTATCTGTCAAGTAAACAAAGAGTTGTGAGTGCAAACTATTTTTATGTGCAATACGTCAATTGATTTGTACAATTTCTTCGGATTGCACAGTGGTTCTACATCAGAGAAAATATATCCCTTTCCAGTCAGGCAGTAACTGCAGACACCACTTCTCTCGTTCCAATCACATACCTTTTTTCAGGCGATATATTACATACAAAGAAACCATTGTACTTTCACTCCTGCCAAATGTGATACAGTTTACAGGAGACAAAAGAGCAGAATAGTTCCTTTTAATAGATCCTGAACCTTCGAGTAAATATAGAGAGGTTGCTCAAGCGCTAACCTCTGGAAACCGAACCCTGCAGCTTTGATTGTAGTAGCTCAAACAAACCAAACTCCGCAGGGCTTGCCCAGCGGTAATTGCAATAAACAACATACAAGAGCTCCCAAATATTGCTCAACCGAGCACGGTGTTGGCAACCTGCCAGGCGTCTGATGGCCACTTCTGATCTGCACACAGCCGCCCGCTGCCGCTGGGGAGCATGGCAGCCGCCCAAGGGACCAGGATGGCTTTCCTCAGCCAGCTCCACGGCTCGGAGGTGGAGCAGAGGGGAGGCACTGGGGAAATCCTGGACATCTGTGGATCACATTTGGCCTCTGCACCTCCCCTGGTGCTTGCACATAATGAGTCAAGGAATAATACATACACAAGTCGTGGAGAGCAGGAATACAATGGAGCACAACCATTGCGGCCAAAATAAGCAAGAGTAACAGCAATTTCCATTCAGACTGGTGCTACTTGTAGCAACTGGGAGCATTTAATTACATTTAAAGCAAAATAGTGTACGGGGAATATGTCACTTGGAGAAGAAAATCGCTTGTGTAGAGAAAGACCTGCTCCCGTTCGCGTTGAAGTCACTGATGAAACTGACTTCTCTTTCCCAGTAGGCTGGTTTGGCCTGATGTCAGCAGTGATTTTTGCAGGTTGTAAGCCTGTGCATTATCATGGCAGAGCCCTAGTGAAACAGTGGGTGGTAAAGGGGGCAATTTTCAGCAGAGGAATCAATATTCAACTTCCTAATTACCTGGGAGCAATTCCCCCACCGCCACCAGTCCGTGCTGTGCTCCACTGCCTTCCCCATTAAATGTGTTTGAACACATAAAGTTGACCTCTGCATGCAGAGGAGGGTTCCGAGGAAAAACAAAAGCCAAGTTTTCTTTCAGGATCGCCAACATGGGCAATATCACTTATTTGTAGTTATTACTCTGTTTGATAGGAGGCTAGGGGGAAATAATACCTGCAGAAACACTGTACCCGATGAGGGACCCCCAGCTAGAGAGCAGTAACAAAGAGAGCAGGCAGTGATAGTATATAAATTAATCATGAGTGCATGACAGGATGCTTTGTGCAAAAAAGCAAATTGCTATGTTTGGACATGTTCCAAGGGAACCTGAGTAAATCAGCGACATAAAGCATTCCCCTTTTCACAACTCAGAACTCAGGCATGAGATCCTGGCTCATGTTGGTGAGCACTTAGTCATACCAGCAGTCCCACTGACTCCAAGTGCATAACTCATGTAGCCTGTTTTGTTCTGGGCCCCTTGATTCAGAGCAGCTAGTGATAAACGAGGGCCACCTAAATCCAAAACCAAAATTGATAAAAAGGTCAGGGGTCATGACCTATTGGGGAAAAAGCAGGTAGACTTTGCTCAGGCTGGTGAAGAGGTAAAAATCGCAATATACCTTTTGTCAGGAGATGATGCAGGTGTCAGTGAATGATTTGGGAAAAAAAACCTCTAGGAAAAAAGTTCCATGAAGAGACAAAAGAAGGTGCAATAAATACCATTATCGTAAAACAAGTGCAACTGTATGAAAAGGTCTTTAAAGGTGTGTTCAGGCATGAAGAAGATACCCTGAGAAATCACCAAAGTATATAGAGGGCCCCCCCTCCAAACATGTGCAGGACAAAGCCAAACTTAATACTTAGGAGTGAATATTAAACAAATGCAGCATTAAAGTATCAGTTTTAAAAAGTGCTACAAACTTAGCCTCTTCAAAACCCTGAAGGACACTCAGTAATGATTCTCACACCAATTTTGTTGCAATTAAAGGACACTCCAATCCCCCCCCCCCGCAAAAAAAAAGAATCTAAAGCAGAAGTATAAATAAAACTTAAAGAAAAAAATGATTGAACAGCAAAAGTGTTGTAACAATTTCATCCCTGGGAAATTAAAAAACCCTCACATTTTAAGCCTTTCTTGATGTGAACGGGAGAAAAAACAAGCTAGATTTCAGAAAGAGGAAATCACACAGTCTCAGTGTCTTGGAATATAACATATCTGTCAAAGGGCTTGTGACTGGAAAACCTACTAAATGGTGGATGAATTGATTCATATGCCTGAATATAACCAGGCTACTTTTGGGCTGTAGATGCACATAGTATTAAGGCTCACCTAAGTTTCACTGTGTCTTAAAAGGTACCCAATATATTTTTTATAAAACATGATTAGACTGAATACTGTTACAGGACAGAAGGCCATGACTACTGTCAATAAGTTGTAAGGCAGGTTCTGGGGTCGTGATTCTCCAGACTATCGTGAGATAAATGGGGGAATTATTTATGCAAAGCACATAGCTGGAAGTAATGTTTTGACTCTATAGCCAACTCAAGGCTTTCCAAGTGCATGGAGATATGTAAAATGATGCCAGTATTATTAAGCTGATTCACAGTCTCCAGATAAGCCCCTTCTAGCAAAGAAGACAGTATATCCAGCATCAGTATTTCTGTCTTTCCAAAGCTGAGGATAAGTCATCCCTAATGCAGCCAAAAAGCAGTAACATTCATGCATTGATCCATAGCTTAGCCTCAATTTGCGGTGTCCCCATGAAATACAAATACACTATACCTTATATTTTATAATATTCTCCCCATCTGGCTATACTTTAAAGAGCACAGACAGCAAAGATGACCCATATTTTAGAGTCCTCAGTGAGGAGACCAAGTATTCATCACCAGGAGTGTATCCCAATACTCTGAGAGAGCAGAAACCACCAGAGAGCAGCTTCAATTAAAACAGCAATATCCCCAGCTGCTGAAGCAAGTATCCATGATCTGATATATCGCTAGCAGCCAGGGGGTCCAACATAAGCAAGGTAGATTGAAGATTTTAGTCTTACATTATCAGGAAACAATTTACAGCTTCTCATGAATGATACTGACTCCAAAGAAAGACTAAGTGATGGAATAGCATCTGAATCAATATCCCTTGAGGTGTGACAACTGTTGTGTTTCCTAAACTGGAGATTTATTAGATTGGCTGCAGCTGTCAAGTACTGCCCAAAAAACAAGCAAGAAATCCACTCTTGAGGACTGGGTGAAATGTCCATGTCTTTTAAACTAGCTGGCGGTTTACCTTCATTAATAATGTGTTAATAATGACTGTTGCTTTGCACTTACCTTAACTGTGATGAAGAGAAGAGAATTACAAATGGTTGTCTTCAGGGTATAAGAATGTGAGAGGTGGCCCCACCAGAACCTAACCTGAACCCAGACACAAGGCAAGAGCCCATGGAAACCCCAAGCTCCGAGTCAAAAGGAAAGGGAAAACTTGCTAAAACCCAACTGACCTTTTCCAAAATGAACATTAACGAAGTATTCATAGTACTTTATAGGGGGCAGCTGTAGAAGGTGATACCACATAATGCTACAACCACTTTTATGTCCCAGTTTCGGTCATGTCCCCTGCTTCACACCCCCAGACACCTGTGAAGTCCAACAAATTATCAAATTCCAAGATTCCTTTCAGCCATTTCCTCTGCAGAATGTAATGCAAATGTTCCATATCTCCCTTAAACATCAATGGTTTCCCAGAAACGGAGATGCTACAAGGTATGGTATAGCATTCATAAATCAAATGTTTCCCTTATGAATGGATCAGTTTGTGATGACCTCTTTCCTGGCTAGATGGGTAAGTTGCATCCATTTGTCAGTAGAGTCCAGCTCTGAAAGAGACTGCCCAGAGAAGATACAAAATCTCTGTAGCTGGAGGTTTTCAAGACCTAACAGGACAAAACCCTAAACATCCAGGTCTGAACTCTGTGTTGGCCCAGGTTTGAGCAGGAGGTTGAAATAGGTGACCCATGGGCCAAAGCCTGATGGGCAGTCCCACAAATGCTATCTAATAAGATGGGTATAAATATGGCATGAAATACAGTTTAACTGGTTAAACTGTCACTTTTGGTCTGTTCTCTACCACCAAAAGAAAAAAAAGAAAAAAAGAAAAAAGAGGAGAGAAAAAAAAGGGCTGAACACTGCCTTGAAGGCCAAAACCTCTCATGCCGTGAGTCCACTTGGCTCTCCCATTCTCTGTGAAACTGAAGCATCACTAGTGAGGACAATGGGGACCTGCTATGATGTTGAGAGGTACAAGATGAGTCATGTGCACATCCAAAAATATGCAGGCAACTGCAGTGTTATTTATTTGGTACCATTAAGACTGGGTTTTATTTCAGCAAGCTTACAGACTTGATGAGAGAATTTGAAAAGTCAATTGAAGCAACAAGAAAATAATATTTCATTGATTTCAAGATTCCTTGCCAAAAGTTTAAGAAAGAACCCTGAACATTGCTCACTTCTTTAAACGGATCTTTCTTTAATTTTTTTTGGCTTATAGACGAAATTCTAATTTCAAAATATTTTACCGTAAGCATGAAAAGCAGAAATATTTTTAAACAAATGCATTTTCTATTAAAAATAATATGAAACAAGTGAAAACCCTGAGAAAAAAATATTTTGACAAAATATGTTTTTTCATACCAACATCTCAACACTTCCCTAGTGACAATTCTTTGTGTCTGGAAGTTATTTCTGATATACATGGTGTAGGAGAGGGAAGAATGAAGCTCTGGTGTGTATAGCACTGTCAGACGTATTGGAATAAGCTCAAAGGCCTATGAATGAAAATCCCAGTCAGACTGTCTCTACAGGAAATAGTCCATTCAAGATCTGGATCCCTTTCAGAGAATTTCCTAGCAATATATATTAGCATTTATCAGTAAGCATTAAACAAGTCCTACAGGTATGTTACCGGCTGCTTGTTAATGACCAGTATGAGATTTTTCCAGGGTCACTGGCTCCTTATTTGCCTTTCATGAATGCAGAGTCATTCAATCTCCAGGGCATGATAATGCTTCATCTCATGCGAAAGATACAGATTTATCACTCAGCTCTCCAAGGGAGTTGCAGCACACTTGGGTTGCAACGGCTACCTTCTGACATCTAGAATTTAATGTGTGATAAGTTACTGTTTGCATGTATGATTGGAGGAGATTTTTTTGGTTTTCTTACATAAGTTAATCTTTGATTTATCACCCAAAGGTTGGTTTATTTTCCAGGTCCGTTTGGAAATATGTGGAGTCCAAAAATATTAAAGAATTCCTCAGTCTGCCTTCATTCCCCTAGGAATATGCACTTCTAAAAAAATGCAAGCAAACAGGAGACTGGAAAGCTATCCTGTCCCGCATGCAGGATTAGAGGCCAGGAACCCCTCAGCTCCAGCCCTCGTGTCCAAATACCTTTGTGGCCTTGTACAAGCAACATCAGTACAAATGAGTGTAGACCCTCACAGGCACACAGAAGAGTAAGTGGGTAGAGATCCACTGGCTGTTTTTCTTGGTCTTTAGGGGCAGCAGATAGTATCTGGTAGTACCTTTACACTGATCTATTTTCATCTTCCCTTCAGTCTCCCTAAATATACAAAGTTCAAATTTTGTTTGTTATATTGCTAATGACAGCAAATTTCTTCAGTACACCCTTCTCTCAGTGTCCTTAGCCACAGCCAAGACCTGTGATTTATCAAACAAAATACTTCAGCAATGTCCAAAAGTTCACACTATCTACTGAATCTTGCTTGGGTATCTATGTGGAAGAAAATTTAGCATTTTCCAGAATTTGAAATGAATTTTTTATTGAATTATGAAGATTTCTGTGTCTGACTGGTATCCATTTTGACACTGCTGCTATAATCTAAAATCAGAATTTTATACCATGACAATTCCTCCACCTCTGCCCTGCATTTGTTGCTTAAGACTAAGTGAACTGCTGCAGTGCATCACAGTGCTGATTACCTCACCTGGAAAAGGCCAGCAAAGGATACTTCATGACATCATAAGAAATGAAATCTCTGCAGTTCCAGGCAGCGTTTGAGGAACATCTTTATCTGCAGCTTTCATAGAACCAGAGAATATTTTAGATTGGAAAAGACCTTTACAGGTCGTCTAGTCCAACCCCCACGCTATGGGCAGTGGCATCTTCAACCAGACCAGGCTGCACAGGGCCCCATTCAACCTGACCCTCAATGTCCATCTGGACTGTCATCATGGAGTAGCCATCAACAGACTTCCACGGATTTGTTCTAACCTTGGTTTTAACCTACATGTACATTAAGTCACCATGCCATCCTTGTGTCAGCACGCTGCACAATGGGGTGAAGAGACCTGCTTGGTTTAAGCCTTGTTCTATCCAGGCAGTTCATTGAAGGTCTCTTGTTTTTTGGTTGTGGGGAAAAGCAAATGATCATATCCCACCCTCCTGGTTTTAGGATTTTCCTTTTTTACCACCCATTAAAAACACACAATGAAAACTTTGCTTCTCCCACAGAGGAAGGCAAGCACACAGAACACACTTTACTGAACACATCAGAGTTAATTTGCAAGCTTTTTCTTTACAGTTTCTGTGATATTAACAAAATCAGCCAAAGGAGCAGATTTGAACAACTGGTGCAGGAGGAACCATCTGGCAGCCAAGTGGAATTGAATTGTATTTACCACAGTGTGGAAAAAACACACTTGCTGTAAAGCTTCAGAGAAATTGAGTTGCATGTGGTCACCTCTGGGCCAAACCTGGCCTCTGTGGTTCTTGCTACTATATGTCATTCATCTTTTGTCTTTGGAAATTCTGTCAATCCTTGAAGCACAGAAAGTACAAAAAACTTTCATTACAGATATTTCCTTAAGAAGGGTCTTGGCATCTGGCTGCTGCATAACTCCTTATTGTTTTATTGAACAAGGGAGTATAAAGTCACATAAAACCTCGCATATTATAAAAGACCTGGGTATAATTCAGACCTGCCTATGTGTGCATTAATTTACACATTGGTCTTTTTGGAAAAAATGTCAACTGGATAAATATAGCTTAGGCTGAGCACTTGAACCACGAATGATTTTTATTATTTTTTGGTTAAATTCCACTCATCTTTTTTCCCCCTTTTCTGGCACGTGAGTTTTTCAAGTGCAGAATGAAACCTTTTGCTAACAAGGGGAAAAAGAACTAGGACTACAGAAAGAGCACATACGTTTTCCAAAGTCATTAAGAGCAACTTTTGGCACTTTCCATATGTGGGACATAAAGCTTTATGAACCTAATCCTTAATCTCCAGGTTCTCTGACTGATTTATATGTTTACTTTTGGTATTGTGTATTTTCTTCTTCTGAAGAGCAGAGTCAAGTCTCTTAAAATCTGTACGCAGGAGACCTTTTTTACGTCAACAGAATGGTGTGAATTTCAAGAAAGTACTACAAGCTCCTTAATACTTCAACATCCCTGGAGCCTTGGTTGCATATGTATTTTTTGGAAAAGTCCAATTTTAGTTTCTTTAACAGAAGCACATGTGTCCTACACTGTGTCATGGACTTTCCTGGAGCCTTTCTGAGGGCCTGATCCCCAAAAAACCAGCTGTGAGTGCTAAGGGGCCCCAATGCCCACGGATATCCATGAGTCACCACTGAGAAGTGTTGAGTACCTGCAACTCCCTCTGGAGTTAATGGACATTGCAGGTGCTCAGCATTTCTCCTAAGGGTGGTCAAGAGAGGTGGGGAGTGCCCTAATACTGAAAAAAACCTTCTTCAAGCAGAGGGAGGCCATAAAGGAAAGAAAATTTGCTGAGGTCCTCCTACATACCATTCTTCACAAATCCTGCGCCTGTGGAAGGAACAGGGAGTCCTGGTGCTCTGGGAGGCTGCGCAGCTGAAACACCTTGTACTACCCTCAGGACTGCCATTTAAAGGAAGAGAGGTTAAAAAGTCAGAGGTGCCTGCCAGGAGCATCGCCTGCACTTCATCCCTGCACACAGTGCAACTGCAGCTGTCAAGGTCTGGGGTATTGGCCAGTCCTCCCAGCTTCGTGTTGGCAGTGAACTTGCTGCTCTGCTCCTTCAGTCAAGTCATTAATGAATAAATTAAACAGTACTGGGCCCAGTACTGAACCTTGCAGGACACCACTTGTGACAGGCCTGTGCACTGTGACTATCTGGGATCTGCTGTTCAGCCAGTTCTCAATCCACCTCACTGTCCACTCTTCCAGTCCACACATCCTGAGTTTGGCTATAAGGATATTTTGAGAGACGCTCTCAAAAACCTTTCTGAAGTCAAGGTAGACAATACTCATTGCTCTCCCCTCATCCACTGAGGCAATTGTTTTGTTGTCGAAGGTAATCAGGCCAAGCATGATTTACCTCGAGTGAATCCGTGCTCGCTGCTCCTGATCCACTTAAGGGTCAGCTTTGCAATAGCATGAGCAAAATGTAGTGGTCTTATAGAAAGGCTCCTTATAAAGATGCAGATCAGGCAATAATTGTGGGCCAGGATGTTGTTGGGTGGTGGGGTGATGGCTTACTCCATACTTTTATATATAATATAGGCAATATATAATGGTAGGAACAGCCTATATAGCTTATCTGCTGCTCATATCCTGCGAAAAGTAAAAAAGCACAGCCACCTGTGCATTATGCTCTTCCACATGTATGCCATAGACAGCTCTGCAATAGCATTAAATTGGAGATGGAAATATATGGACAATGGAAGCAAGTACTTGACATAAAAGGAACCATTAATCCCAAAATTTACATAGGATCTGAACTGTAAATGGACTCTCTTTCTTCTGAATGTAGCAGTAGCTACCCTTGCTGATATTTCAGTACATAAATGCTGTAAGGGGAACCCCTTCTTTTGGTTTTCAGGTCCTCTGAGCACACCAGATAAGTAAACCTCATGTGTGTGCAGTAGTGCAAGTTGCCTATGAAAATCTGAATTTTAATTAATCCCCTAAGTGTGCAAGATATATTGTTCTTGTTTATAAAGGCACAAATTGCTATTATTCCCTTTTGCATTGCTGGGATCAGGGTGTTCAGGCTGATTCAATGTTAATCTGTATGAAGCAAAGGGGACAAGGTGATGCAAAATTCTCGAGAATCTCCCGTTTTCTTCATGATTCCAAACTGAAATATTGCAGGCATATTTGCCTTTCAGAGGATATTGTCAGATTCTGCTTTTCAGAAAAACTACAGGGGAGGTTCTTGCTTCTAGAGATGAGATTTATAGAGGGAGACTGGTTTCCTGGTTTGCAGCTACATCAGTGTTTCAAGCTGAATCTAGATATTACTTCTGAAATGAATCTCTTAATTGCCACCATTTTTCACACTTTGCATCGCCCTCTCAGAGTGTGCACACTGAATTCCTTTAGGATGAAACTCAGCCAGGAAATATCTCCAGAGAGCCATCATATGTACTCCAGCTGCTGACGGGCATTCAGTCCAGAGGAGCAGGCTAGAGCTAGTCCAAAATAAAAGATGGGGATATCAGACCCTTTGCACACATGGTTTTGCATTACAGAGCTGCTCCTACTGCTTCATGTGATGTCTGATGTAGACATAGGATCATAGAATCATAGATTAATTGAGTTGGAAGGGACCCATTGGGATCATCAAGTCTAACTCCTGGCCCTGTGCAACAAACCCCAAGAGTCACACCATGTGCCCAAGAGCACTGTCCAAATGCTTCTAGAACTCTATCAGGCTTGGTGCTGTGACCATTTCCCCGGGGAGCCTGTTCCAGTGCCCAACCACCCTCTGGGTGAAGAGCCTTTTCCTGATATCCAACCTAAACCTCCTCTGACTCAGCTTAATACGGTTTCCTTAAATTCTGTCCCTGTCACAAGAGTGAACATATTGGTACCTGCCCCTCTGCTTTCCCTTGTGAGAAAGCTGAATACCACAGTGAGGCCTCCTGTCAGTCTCCTCTACTCCAGCCTGAACAGATCAAGTGACCTCAGTGGCTCCTCATATGGCTTCTCCTCCAGACCCTTCACCACCCTCATGGCCCTCCTTTGGACACTCTCCAATAGCTTAATGTCTTTTCTTGTATTGTGGCACCCAAAGCTGCCCCCAGCACTCGAGGTGAGGCTGCCCCAGTGCAGAGCAGAGCAGGACAATCCCTCCCTTGCCCGGCTGGCGATGCTGTGCCTGATGCCCCAGGACACGGTTGTCCCTCCTGGCTGCCAGGGCACCGCTGACTCCTGTTCAACTTGCCATCAACCAGGACCCCCAGGGCCCTTTCCACCCACTGTCTCACTATCACTTGGTAGTTACCAGGCAAGATGAATAAAGTGCATCATTGGTGTCTCCTCTTCCAACTGTGGTGCTGGAGGGAATCTCCATGAATCTAGTAAAAGAGGTAGCAATATAATGTGCATAGGTTTCCCCCTCTTTCCATTGCAGACCCTAAAGTAATTAAGATGATGATTTACAGTACCCTTCCTTCAGGGCTTTGACAAATATGTTACTTAGTGTGTAAAATCTAAGTGCATGGCATTAGCTACAATCTACATAGAAAAAGAGAGATGTGACTATATATGTACTACATTGTGATACGGATAATATTCTACAGACCCAGCAGAGACAGAAAATGGTTTCTACACCATTTTTGTTGTCCATAGATTGTCTAAACCACAATGGTAGCATGTCTTCTGTACTTGCAGTCATTTTCAGATGTTGCAGATGATGGTATGATTATTTGAGCCTAGTAAAATAAATTCTCCAATGGAAGGTTAGCCTTTCCTCATAAAGGATTGTATCAGCTTTGTATTTTGAGCTTTTCTGTAATCTCTCTCTCTATCTGTTTACTTCTCAGGTATTTTATCTCCTTAAGAAATACATTTGCCTTTTTTCTGGGATAACAGCTGAAATGCTATCACTTCCAAGACGATACTGCAGCATCATAAGCAGTGCAACAGTTTGTGAAGAGCCTTCCCTATGGGCATTTGAATTTGTCTCTCTAGTGTCTCTCTGTATATCTTTGAAACAACAAATTAGTCTGGATTTTCCCATGTTTACTTATATGAAAGTTGGCTCTGTTTGATCTAACCTGCTCCTTGCTTCTCTTGAGTATCAGCCGGAGTCCTGAACAAATTAGTGCTCTCCTGGGTATCACTATGGTCACTCGGCACTGAAGCTGACAGCTCAGCTTGGCTTTAGACAGCTATTAGCACAAAGGGAAAAGAAAGGAAAGACTGTGTTCATTCCGTGCAACCGTTGGCTAAAGCAGGAATGTTCAGAGGATGCAACTGGGAGAGCTGCTGGAGAGATTCTCATTTTTGTTAAAGAGTAGAAACGTGGAGGTTAAGCCCAGAGAGATGCATCTGAGGGTAGAGCATGATTGGAAGGAATGACTATAGTTTTTATTGATAGTATAAATGTTTTAATTTCCCTTAGAAAAAACTTCCCTTCTCACTTAGAATAGGAAGAATGCATCATCTGCAGGAATAATCCACTCCTTTTGCTGCGATAAATGACTCAGACTTCTTCCTCGTGGTTCATTCTGTTGTAAATACAATTAATGACTCAGACTGAGAATGCTTCATTTCCTGCAAATACAATTATTGCCTTGTAAAACAGAGTATCTCCTCCCATTATCCCTTTAGTGGCAGAATAACAATCACTACAAGTACAGAATACTCATCTTAGTCCAGCTGAGTTCAGTTGGAGAACAACTGGTTTGGATCTTCTCCTACCATTAAGGAAGGAATGTCTTTATTTGTATTACACATGATGATTAGTTCCGATTATCTCTGCAGAGCTTTAAATAAACAGGGACTTTAGTGTCTGATTAAAGAAATAATGAGTTCTGAATTATTTCTTCCCAGTGAGTGGAATTTAGGGAAATTCCTGATATGAACCATGCCCCAAGAAGTCAAGGTTCTCCCCCGTTAGAAGGCATATATGCAGTTTCTCCAGGATCTACCTCCTCTTTCTCAAATGATGTAAACCAACACAGCTTTTGTTGGCATCGGTGGAGCAAGGACAGTTTTCACCAAATGAATCTCTGGCTCTGTTTTCTCTGCCTTCCTGTAATAATTCAGTTTGCAAATGGGATGCTGCCTTGACTGTGCTTCCCAAAAAGGACACAGCAATGCACCCACATGCATTTTGCTTCTACCTTGTGAAGTATTTTACCTTCCTGAAGAAAAATCTCTATGCTGAATCTTCACTGTTCTGTGTTACTGAAGAGCTGCTTTCATGCCATTCATACCTTTTAGGGTCAGATGGTTTTCCCTGCAGTAAACAGGAGACATGCATACACAGGCACTCCAGACCAAGCTTCAACCCCATAAAGAATCAACAGCAGCATTTTATGGACTTCCAAACTCTTTGTATGAGCAGCAGCAGTTAGAGATTTCCTCTGCTGCTGACAGTCTCCCACAGAAAGGGGATATTTGGGGAAGTTTTGAAAGGTGCTGGCACAGTAAAGGAGTAGCAGCCCTATGCTTGCAATCTACGATGGACTTAACAGTAAGAGTCAGGTTGTGGTGTTGACTGCCAGAGGGACTAAACAACAGCACAAGGAACTGAAAAAGTATCAAAGGTATTTCCCCAAAGATTAGTTATCCGTGTTGCTGTTGTAAGGGAGGGAAGGAAACTTCAGGCTCTCTGACAAAACCAGAAATAGATCACTAGAAGCAAGCAAACCTCAAAACCTTGACCTGTCTGAGACTCCAAAAATTTCCATGTGCAAGAGAATAATGCATTCAGGGAATTCACCAATATTCAAATTTCCTCAGATATTCCTCAGGAAAAGGAAGCCTCAGTACATAACTAAAAAGAGATAGTAAATCTCACATGAAATATCCACTGGGGAGAAACATGGAAGGAAGCTAGCACATTAGCACATGGCCAAGACAAGGGGAGGGAGACAAAAGCCAGCCCTTCAGTTTGTCTGTGCTGAGGTGGTCTGGGTCAACATACCATTCTCTAGCTGAAAGAGGATCTTTGTCCTATTCTGGAGGTTCCCCAGAATTGGAAAGGAGCTGAGAAAGGAGAAACTCTCCAGAGTTTTCTTTCCTGAGCTGTGTCTTACAACTGCTCTACAGGAGGTTGCAATTTGCCCAGCAGAGCCAGCAGATGAAATTCACCATCACTGCTTTGGTTACTGTGGAGGGAGTCTGGCTCAATGTGCCATGACTGAGGCATGAGGTACATGAGGTATGTATAAAAGCAGCTGAACTTCAAGTCTTAGTCTAAAGGATGCTCAAATGTCTCATTGGAAATCAGAGGAACTCAGCTTCTAAGTCACTTTGAAAAACTGGAGTTCACCTTTTTCCTCATGTAGAAACCTTCCAAATGTTTATTCATATCTTGATCTTTAAAGTGCATACAAATCTCATATTTACCAGGCCTTTTGTATAGCAGGGAAATAATAGTAGCAGTTGGGGAATTTAACATCTATTTTTGTCATTTTGGTGGGATGTGTTTGTGTGAGTGGAGCTAAGAAGACATAGCTGGTAAAATTCTTCTATTCCAGCAGGCAGAGTGAGAAAGCTCTTCTTGCAGCACCTGAAGTAAAAAACTATCACGTCAGCAGTGACGGAAAATCACCCTATGCTGTGCAGGGAACTGTCCCCATATGCTCCTGACTTTAGTCTAGGAGAAGCTCCATGACGTCCTCCTGCATTTAATTTGCAAATTAAAATTCACAGACCTGGTAGCCTTTAAAGGGAGAAGCAAATTTTTCCACCCTTCATGCAGTGGTCCCTTTTCCCAAATCACACCTGGTATTAAGTAATTTGCAGTCGAAGATTACAGACCTCAACACAATCTTTACTTTCTGCTGATGAAAGACAGCAGCAATCCGTTAGCTCTGCCTGTTCTATGATGGAATGACTGATTGCACTTTGTACAGCAGCATAAATGTGCTTTTTCTGAGATACACTGCGGCTTTACACTGAAAACGTATGTATTGCTCACAAGAGCTGGAGCCTAGAAATCTAAGCTCACCTAAGAGGTCTGGGCAGGGGCACAGGTCCTTTCTTCTCATTTTTCCTTGGAGCACAATGGTTTGGCATTCAGAATGTGGACTGTGAAAGATGAATAAAAAGCCACAGTTGAGCATTAGCTTTCTCTTAGCTTCCCAGGAGCAGATATTTGCTGCAAAGTTGACACCACTGTTCTGAGTAGTGACAGGGGAGGACAGCATCAGATGCCCCTTCCCTTCACGCCCTAACCTGGAGCCAAAGTTTGGAAGTCCCACTGCCCACAGGTTTGGAGAAAACCTGCGGTACATGGGTGGAAGCACCCACGCAATTTTTGTACACTGGCTGATTGAGGAACAGCTCAGAGCAGGAGCCAGGACAGCTTCTTCCCCTTGCCTCCCTACTTCACTGGGAAGGAAATGGGAGGCTGGATAGGGCTGAGAGGCTGAATTGCGGACAGGAAGATGGGGAGGGGGAAAGAAAGGGGGAAGGGGGCTGGCAGAAGGTGTGGGGTGAAGAGAAGACAGAAACCAGAAAAAGGAAGGATTTTCATGTCTCCCTTTGACACACCGGCTCAATTCATGAGAAAGGCAAGCTTTTGATAAGAAAAATACTTTATTCTCATTGTTAGCTTAAACATTTGCAGAGCCCTGAGATCAGAAGAGCACTTTGGGTGCCATTACACATGCAGAGAGCTATCACATTAAAGGCACAGCAATATTACTGCAGTATTATTTTAGTCATGACCGAATACTGCACAGAGGGCTGGAGGGTTACAGATGGGATCAAGAGGTGGCTCATAAAACAATCTTGACCTTAAGAGCGGTTTCACACCCTGAGAGAGCTTGTGTGCATCTGTGGGAAAGCGGCCCCCACAGACCTAGCCGCTATATCTCCACCAGATGTGAGGGCCCACGGGCAGCATCTGGTGCTGCACGGCTCCAAAACTGAGTGCACCGATGTTATATGAAAATCCACATCACACGCTGCACACAATAAGTGAAAGCAGAGTGCTGCAGGGTAGATGCAACATCAAAAACTAGGCTGCCAAAAAGTGAAATCTTCCTCTAGGAAATTTATTGCTTGGAGGACTCTGTGCTATTCCCACATGAAGATGTTTGCTGCTGGTGGAGCTGTGGGCCTGCCCCAGCTGCTCCTGCATGCAGTGTGTGGGGTCACGGTGCCAGGGCACCCCACGAGTGGGCAGGGGCAAAGCCCTGCTTCTGCTCTAGGGGTCACAATGAATTGTACACCTGTCCATGCAGACACCCCACTGACACTGTGCCACTACTCCCACCACTCTGGGAGTCCTTTTCTTGCTTTGGCTTATTTTTAAGGACTCAAGGAGTACATTTCCTTGCTGGGCCATACCTGCAAAGTGGTACATGAGCTTGTGCTTTGTGGCCATGGAGAGAAGAGGGGTGCAACCAGGGGACTGATGAGACAAGCCCTCTGTCCCTGATCCAGTCCCACCGTACAAAGGATGCTTGTCCAAAGAAAAGGAAAATCAGCCCCCCCATCCAGCTATGGACCAGCTGCAGGTGGCTTAGAAGTGCAAACAGCATATACCCTTGCTTCTGTCTTTCTCATTTCTGTTTTCATTGATCTCACACACACATGCACAAATGCTATTTTAAACCTCCAAAAATAAGTTTGTAGGAATTTTTTTCCGATTGGCTACAAGCTACGGTGAAATGACTTCATCTATTGACTAGACTTTGTCTCCAAACATGTTGAAATATTTGTGTGAGGGTTGTGTATTGGGACCCGTCAGAGTGCTGTACAGGTTGATGTGAGTGATACGTGGCTGCCACAACACAGAAAGTTGGGATCTGTCAACTGGCCCAAGCACAGCTCAGTGCACAAAGCACTTCTTATACCTGGCACTGAGCATCCCAGCCTCATGCTAGCAAAGGCTGGAAGTTAATTTAGCTCACTGCAATCTGCGGATTCATTCACAAATGTTTTCCAGCAGATGTGCAAAACCCCTTTAGAAATGGCACATGCATAGATGGCTGTGCATCATGTATGAACTTCATCATTTTTAACATACTTCTTAGAAACCCTTGGCTCCCAGGCTTAAAAAACACAGATTTCAGTTGCATGCAGAATTTCAGCTTATAAACGACTCCTCTTTGCCTCAATGGCCATGCTCATCCTGAGGACATGTGACTTAAACTCAGGCAGAAGAGACTGTCTTTGTTTCTCTTTAAATTTCAGTTGACAGGGGCCATGCCCACCGTGCCACAGGGCCTGCTGTGGGGGTTTTAAGCCTGTGTTACACCCGGGTGGTTGGTGCTGACAGAGCCAGCTTTGGGTGTGAGAGAATGCTGGGAGGCACAGCCGAAACCATCCAGCCTGTGGAGCTTGGGCCTGGCCTGTGAGTCTGAAACATCGGTCCCCAGTAGCCATGGGGTGACATGGGCCACCCTGTGACAGCCTCATTCTTTGAAAGCTGGGAAATGTGCACGGTGCCACAAGGCAGGGGAACATCAGGAAGCAGCTTTGGAATGAAGTATGCCTCCAGAGCCACAACCTTTGTATGGTGATGGAGAGGATTGGTTTCAGGCAGATAGACCTTGACACCAAGCCTGTGTCCATCGTCTTGGCCAAACCACCCAGGCTGCTGGCTCCAGGGCAGTCTGTGTGTCTGTGCTCACAGTGACATAGAGGCTGCTGGCAGGACTGGTCTCCTTGTAGAAGTGTGGGGCAAGGCTGGGAGTAACCATGAATGATCCTTTTGTCCCCTTTCCCCCCTCCCCTTCCTCACACCAGCACATATATATCCTCAGGTGGCCAAGGACCAGGGAATAAATTTGCTTCTCCTTAGTCAAAACTTCCACTAATTTGATCATGGTTTTGCCAAGGAAGGAATAAATATGGAGCAGGGACTTTGGGGATTTGTGCTATAAAAGTGAGCTGGAGAAACTGAGACTGAAACAAATTTTTGAAGCAGGCAGTCAGATCCAGGCATGCTGGCTCCCTTCTGTATGTAAATCTGGCCAAGCCTCTATCCCCGGCCTCAACAGCCCCGTGTAGAGCACAGATCATCAATTGCCAGTGGGGGACTTCTGACAATTGATAACAAGAACATCCTGAGTTTCATGAGGGTCAAGTCAGCTCTAGGTCAGGCCAAGCCACAAGGGTTGAGAGCCAACTTCCTATTTCTGACCCTGTACACTGGTGCTGTTCACAGCTCTTGGTCCCAAACCTCTGCAACACACTTATCAAGCATACTCACTTTAAGGCAAGCTGGAAATTTCACACTTGTGAATGCCAAATAGATCACTCCATACAATTCTCCCATTTGTGCAGGTGTATTTCACCTTGGTGCCAGCATACACATATTTCCAGGTTCAGCCTATATCCCTATCTTGTGAAAATTCAGACACTTCTTGTCTGCTGCCTGAAAATTTGAGATTTGTCTTTTCCTTATAAGCTTTAATGTCCAGTCTAGGAGCAGTTTAAATACCCAAAGGACTGGGGTTAAAACCAGCTGGATGATCCCCAATGCAGTCTTAAAAATGAATTTCCTGTTCCCTCAGGTGTGGGGAAGTCCTTTCCTTGCAGCTGGGCCAATGAATCGGGCACCTTATTTCTTTCATTTTCCCATTAGCCAGTGTGTAATAAAGCACCACAGACATCCAAGCATGATTTAAATCTCCACTTCTACTTCTGCTCAATATGCATGTCTGTGTAAGGTATAGGATTTTTTCCTTGCTCTCTTTTCTGTTTCAATTTATCTCCCTCACTCAGGCATTTGCTGGTGAATACAATGGCTTCAGACTGGAGAGAGCTGTAGCTAATTTCCCTATTCTGTTTGAATAAATGGCTGTTGACTCTTACAGAAGTGGGTTAGCCTTCTCATGTGGTTGTAATCTCCTTAAGTCCCAGCCAGAGCTCCTAATGCCTGTTGCAAAAAAATATACCTTTCATAGCTGTATTTGTCCTTGTTTAATTCTTTTTCTGCGTATCCAGCTCCAAATGCTGACCCTGGGAAGGTCCCATTGTAAATGTGTTTTTCTGAACACTCTAGTTCTCCTTGCTCAGTAGCTTTTACTGCTTGTCCTACCTACCATGAAAGAGGAAGGGAAGCCTCCACACCATGGGAAAAGTATAAATCTCTTGCTGTAGGAAACAGGGTCCCTGTGGGCATGAGTGGACCTTGTCACATGCTCTGCCATTGGGTTTTGCATTCACATTCAGTAAGGCTTTTTCAGAGGAGGCATCAGTGTTTCTCAGTGTAAATCCATGTTTTTGGTTCAAAGCTAGAGCAGTCTAAGAGTCTTTTAAATGCCTAATGCCTCCATAGAAAAACCTGGCACTATTTGGAGAAGCACTGATGATACCCTGAAGAATAAAATGAAGCTGCTTTTTTATTTATTTCTTGTCAGTCATGATATGGATATTAAGAAAACAGGACATGAAAATATCCTGACTCTGAATCATTGTAGGAGATTGCCGCCACCTAAGTTCACAGAGTCGTCTGCATGGTACCTGTATGCTGAGGTGATTGAGCCTGTGGCTGTGCCTGTGGGGACACCTCTGCAAGGACAGGTTGCTGTGACCAGGCTATGGTCTCCCACATCTTGGGAAAAAGATTGCAGGGGGACATCCTCTCCTTTAGTTATGCATGTTGGAGGCATCCTCTGAGAATGGCTGGAGAGACATGAAGGGCAGAGTTTTAGTGGTCACAGATCCTGACATCTTTGTGTTTAGGTGAAAGCCAGGAAATAAGCTTTGGGAAGGATGTTTTGAGATTTAAATGCCAAGCAGAGTTAGGGCAAAAAAATAATATTCAAGTGCTTTTGTGGATCCAACATGTAGAGCTTTGAAGGTGTAAATGCAGCACACTTGACAACTATGATTGGCAATTAGTTATGCTCTTGAGAACCAGTTACATACAATAAAAAGATCTATCTATTCTACAGATTATAGGGACTTCATGCATCACTTATATATCTTTGGGATAAGGTTTTCGCATATGGAATCAAAACCCATGACCATGAGGAAAACCAGTGGCTATCCACTGTGTCCTTTTCATAATACCATTGTGTCAAGCATAAATTAGTCAGACATTTCCATTTACTTACTGTCATTTCTCGGCTATAAACATTCTGAATGGTTTCAAACACTCAAACCTTGCCATAGCACCCACAATAATGAAAAGTACAAGTATTTTGCAAGCTGAACAGCATTTGAATTGTTCAGCAGCTAAAAGATACATAGTAGAAATTAAAACTTGGTGAAGTAACCTTTGAAGGACAACATACTCCTCCTTTTAATATTTGTTTTTAACTCAGAGGCTTCAGGTTAATTTATTTTGCTTCCAGCATATGAATCAACAGTTTGACTTTGCTAGATGCACAGTTCTGTACCTCTGAATCCTAAAAGCATATTGTTTACACAACATAATCAGCAAATGAAAATGATCTTGTTCACAGAGGATCTGGCTCCCACAAAATATCCACACCCTTCCTTGCTCATGAATTATGGATGTCTGGGGTCTTTACCAGAAACTTGGCTGGACTATGAAAAATAATTTTCAGGAGAATGTGTTTTATTTTGAATAAAGCAAGCAGGCAAGAGGCCAGTAGGATTAAAATGGATTCTTTATTTAAAACAACTCACAAAATACAGCAGCTCCTACCATTTTGTTACTGTCACCTATTTCTTTCCAGATCCCTTTTCCAGGCTTTGACTACTGCTCTCAAGTACACTCTGCATCTCTCAGGGCACATCAGAGGGTGGCTGCTGCCCAGGGCAGTCGCCACTGGAGAGCCAGTGGACACGAGAACAAGGAGACTCTTATTGGAGCCCCAGCTGCCAAGTCACTGGGTCCATTATCCCAACCCAAGCATGAGGAAGGGACATCCATCTTTCTGCTCACTCAGCTTAAGGGAAATAATTCCTCCAGGTATAATTTGGAAATACTGTGAAGCTTTAATTCTCTGAAATCATAACAAAGAGCTCTTAGATTCCCTGATGAAAAAGGGAATGCTCTGTATCTATCTAATATTATGTTGCATTCAAAGCTCTCTGAATTTATTTGGACAGTATTATCAGAAGTTTATTGAATACATGCAAAAAAAGAAATGAACCACATCCACAAGAGATGGGATAACATGAGGTACTCTGGCAGTGCAAAGAGCTGTCCTGCTTGACCAAGCACAATGCAGCCACCTTCTCCACTCTCACCAAAATCTACCTGTGTGATCTCCTTTAAGTCACTACAACATTTTTCTCCATGTTGAATTTGATACAAAACAGAGAAACTAGACAAACCTGAAACAAGAGATATGGACCTCCTTTGCTGAAGAAAAGTTACCCTGAGAGCAACAAACAAACAAACTCCAGTGTCACGAAAGATACCGGAGTATTGTAAAAAATACTTCTTGGTGCAATGAAACTAAAAGCTGCCAAATCATTTAGCAATGACTTCTGACAGGAGAAATCAAGTCTGTGTCTTAGACTCATGCCTCAATTACTGTTTCAATGTCAGTTGTCTGTCTGCTGTCAGACCTGGAGAGCAGCAGATCCTGCCCTAAGCCTGTGCCAGCAGAGCTGAAGTGTTTCTGGGTTCAAGAAACAGCCTACGAAAGTACTTGCTCTTACCTGCTGCTCTTGGGTCCTCGTCACACAGGAGTCCTCCCAAAGCCACTGCCCTGAAAGAATAGATCATCCTTTTGCTATCTGCCTTCCAGAGAGACAAGAAATGGCCTCTCCCAGACTGAAAAATCATTCCTGCCTCATGACAACCTCATTACAAAAGTGGTCTTGCCACCTCTCAGTCACTGCTCCTTCTTTCTTAATTTGTCTTGCCATGTTCACTGCTTATTAGTTTGCTCAGCTCAAGAACTTTGAGTCTTACAGGTTGTCAATACCATTGGCAGTAACCCTTGCAGAGCGCCCTGAGCTGTGGGAACCACATTTGCTGCTTGCCCACACCAGCCCCTGTCCCAAAATTGCTTCTTCCCTGTGCTGCATCTCAGAGCTGGGACTGGGATGGACAGAGGTGAGCCCTTCGGGGCAAGGACAAATGATTACTGAAAATGAGGGAGAAAAAGGGTAAAAAAGTGCAAGAGCAACCGGCAGCTGGGTAGTTAGGAGGACTTAGAGGGCTTCAGAAAGAAAGCATTTCTGTGTGCACTTTCCAAGATTTGTTCTGAAAAGATGCTGGGCAGACTCTTCAGAGCTAAGTGCAAGAGCAAGCATGATGGTGACATTTTTAAAACTGGCCAGCTACCAATGGGCTCTTACAGGGCCAGAGCAATAAGGGTGCTAGAAGATTATTTCCTTTGTTGTTGTGAAATCTCGTAGTCCTGGTTCTTATAGCTGTGTAGGTATTTATCCAAAAAGGTGTGCTAAAGAAATATGTATGTCACTGAGACAAGAGCAACCGCCATAATTCATATGAGAAGGCTGACATTCCAGCATTAAGTAAAAAAAAAAATTATTCTTGACATTTGCCATTTTTAAATCATCTCTGGGCAGGATATCAAGTCAGACATTGCCACAGTCCAATTAACCAGATAAGAAGAGGGACAACAGTTAACGTTCAAAAATACACAATTCTCCCCCCTTCCCTTGCCTGAAAATAAAAAATAATTAGAGTAGGAGTATACATTTTTTATCATGTCTATTAATAATCATCCCAAGGGCATGGAGAAGAGACCTTTTGACAAAGCAGAAATTAGTAAGAAATAGCTTAGGGAGATCTGCTTGGAGTAGATTAGAATTGTCTTTGAAAAGGTTTCCCCCTCCCCAGAAGATTCTTGGAGCTGCAGTATCATATTAGGGGAAAATACTACGAAGGCTGCCAAAAAAGGATCAGAAGAAATTAATGTAAGGGGAAAGGCTGAGGCGAGATGGTGCTCCAAAGACTGCTGGCTTAATGTTCAGAATTTCTCTAGTCCAGCTTTTGTACTGTCAGCAAAAGGTCCAGAGTTAAAATAAAATATGTGTATTCTATTTCTGCTTTCTGGTACTACTGAATTGGATGAAGCAATTTATTTCCTACATGTGGTACTTTCTTTGGCTTATAAGGGAACCAACACTGAGAGATCCACTGTATGGCAAAAAAAAGCTGTATTTTGGGGTCAAAAAGGGTCACGTCTCTGACATCTGCTATTTCTGATCCAAGTGGCAATGAAAACTGTTTTCATATGCAGGACAGAATGGTTACCTTGGAGCTTGTGTAAGTTAAATATGCTTCAAATCAGAGCATTTGGAAAGGACTATTTCTGAAAATGAGTAAACACAAAAAATACAAATGTACTAAAAATTGTCACCCAGTGACTAGAGTGAGAACTGATAGTCAGGGGTGTTCAGTGCTTCAAGGAAATGAGGAATGGAGCCAGGGAGGGAGGGGAAGAGCAGGGAAATACTTCTTTTCGTGGCAAACTCTATCTTACATGTATATAAATATCCCCAGACAGATGCAGACAAGAGGAAGAAGATCTGTCCAAGAAGACAAACAGTAAGACATGCTGATGAATTTACTTCTGTGTTTTCCTGCTGTAGTCCCACTGCTGCATACCCTGTTTCCTTCTGGTCAGTTAAGTACGTAAAAAACCAAACCAAACCAAGCAAAATTCACTAGTGCCTTTTGTATTTCGAAGTGGAAAGAGAGGAAACAGAGAAAAACAATGCTGGTTCCAAAGGCACACACTAAATCAATTTCTGTAAAAGAATGGAGGCTTGTAAGATTCTACTAATGAAATAAATTCTCTGTGTATGACAGAAACTTCCTAACTTAATGCTTTCACTGATAGAAGAAGGTACCTTCTTCCATGTACATTAAAGCCATCAGAAGCAGTTTTGTAATCACAACACTTGAGCTATTGCTTCCTGTCCAAGCACAGCGTAATCAGGAGAGTGAAGTGCTTCTGCCCATAATAACTTGAAAACCCTTACTATGAAGTAGCAGCAGTTGGTTTTTTCCCAGATGAAAGACTCAAAATTAGAACCATTTTTTCCTATGCTATTTAATGAGATAAGATGAACCTGAAGTGAAATCTTTGCCTTACAAGAAGACCCTAAAAAATAGTATTTGCATGTAATTGCACATGGTAAGATAATTCTTTAAAACACGAGACTTAAGTGCATGAGAGCAATCATTAAAATGAAGAAGGGAAAGGTGGGTCATGTTTAGTATCTGCAGTGTGAAATTCTGTGTCTTTTTCTGTGTCTGTGGAATTTAACAAATATTACCACTCAAGATTTGTGAGATTTGTTTAAGCAGAGCAGCCAGAAAAGTCTTTTTCTAGCTGCTCTCCAAGATAGTGTGGTAAAACAAACCATTCCTTTCTCAGTCCGTCTGCATGGTTCCTCATTATTAACTGTATTTCCCAAGCTTCAGGAGTGTCTTCATTAACTTTGGGAAGTCTTGTTTTCAAACTCCAAATGTGGTTTCTTCTCTGATCCTTCTTACATCCCTCTCTTTAAAATGAAAGGCTCCCATTCATAGTTACCCTTTCTTTCCTTCTCTTTTGCCAGTTTTCAGTCCAATATGCTCATTGTCCTTCTATTCCATGACTTCAGACCTTAGACATTTTAACCAACAGTGGAGAATGTTGTCAAATGCTTTCTGAAAAACGGAGTCTATAATATCTTTTCCCCTTCCTTACCAGAGCAGTAATTTCCTCAAAGAATTCCAACAAATTAGTTAGGCATGATCTCCTTTCCCTGAATTGATGTTAGCTGTCTTTAATCAAGCTCTGCTTTTCCAAGTGTTCCCTATTTGATTCCTTAAAGGAGTTTCAGAGTCTTTTCCCTTCAGTGAAGTTAAACTGACAAGTCTGATTTTTCCCAGTGTTTGGGGAAGCTGTCTCCTTTTTTTTCCCTTAAGAAAAAAGAGAAATAAATTTCAACAGCCTCCCATCTAGAGACAATTATTCGCCTGGATTCTTAAGCACAAGTTTTGCTGTCAAGAAAGGGGATGCATACTAACAGGACAAGGATGAGAATGAAGAAACACAACATTACAGATGACAACTTTGTGTAATCAGACGGTATATTTTGAAAGCTGGAAATCAAATAATAACAAGTATTTCTGATGAAACCTAAGATTTGCATGGACCAAACTCATGTCCAATTCCTCCTGCAGGCAAGCAGCAACTGGGACTCATACAACCCTACAATGCTTCCTCATGGACCTCGCTGTGGAACATCTGTTGAAACATGACGTGGGTTTGCGTTACAGTCTCTGGTGTATGTACTTAAGGGGCTTTTCAGGCTGCCCCCCGAGGTCATCCTTCACTTCAAGCATGTGTAAATCAGGAAGGGGGATGTGGGAGATCAGTCCATTCATCTGCATGACCTGGCTTCTTGATGGCACGAGCCTCTCTGAACACACTGCTGAGCGCCACTGCATCTGTGTTGAAGTCAATTATTTGCCATGCAGCGCCACGGCCTGTCTCTTGCTCTTGGTGGATATTTGCTGGCCATATCCAGGAACCTCTGACTGCATTTGGGACAAGCCATGAGCAGCAGGCAGGCCACAGTGAGGTGGGAGGCTGCAGCCCCCCATTGGGTGCTCCTCTGCCCAGCCTCACCTGCAGTGCCTCGGGACAGGGCAGCCTGGGAGCTTGGCACAGGGTGCATACCATACCCTGATGCTCTCACACCTGCGTTTGGCTTTTTTTGTGGGTGGGTTTCACTGTAATCCTTCCATAAATCACCCTCCCTTCAGATGCAAGCTTCATTCCCATTGCCCTCTAGGGACAGAGACAGAGGACAGACAAGGGGAGAGCTGCCTCAGGGAAGGGGACAAAGGCATGATCATGCAGGATGGCCTTGCACCTGGCCATTGTACCTGGTCTCATGAAGTAGCAAAATACCCAACACGCAATTGTATCCAAGAAAAAAAAGTTTTCAGCACTGTCATTGGTAGGAAAAAGGAAATAAAAAACATCAAAGAAAATAAGGAGGTTTTGCCTCTTTGAAGTATATGAGATCTGCTCGAAGTTACAGCAATAAACACATCCCGTGAAACTTTACATTTTGATACGAAGTTGGATTGCATGCACTATGCATTTCTTGGATTGCCATCTCTGGGAATCCAAGATTAGAAATAAGAAATTCCTGTGTCAGTAGGTTTCTATCCAGAGTGAAGGTGACTGCTGGATCCCCCTCATTTCAAAAATAGATTGTTAACACAGACTGTTCTGGGAACACATAATTTACTGATCAAAAGCAAAGGAGATTCTGGAGGCTGTAGAATCTCTCACAGGTAAAGAATATACATTTTAAAAGATTACAGAATCAATCATTAACATTAATTGGGCTCTCAACACTGGATAGCCCTCAAAGCTGTTTCTTTATACCTAAGGGAACAATATCGACTACCTACCTGACCCTCTTCTCATTTCCTTCTTGTCACTAAGCACCACTCATAAAGAATCAGACTTCTGGAAAGGGAGTTTCATAAAATCTCTTTTAAACCTTTCTCCCTCTTTAAAAAAAAATTCCCTCATTAAAAACAAGCAAACAAAAACAAAAAACAAAACCCAAAAACCAAAAAAACCCAAAAAAACAAAACAAAAGATAGGTTGTTTGTTTCTGTTACTCCTACACTAAAAGTATTCGGGACATCATTTCTCTGCTGTTCTGATTTTCTTTCTTCCTGTTTCCGGATTTCATGACCCATCCATTTGTCCTTGTGCTAAAATTTCCGTTTAACTTAAATATATCTTCTGAAAGGTCGCGTCTCTTTTTGCCACTCTCCTTCCTTTCTCATTTCTGGTTTCTCCTTTACAAAGTCTTATCTCAGTCATGACAGCTTGTCTAAAAAAATGGTTGATGGATCAGGCACCAAATTCGTTCCACTAAGCTGGAAGTCTTCTAGAGTTTTGATATCAGGAGGAAAGTGACTCAGATAGATCAGTTGAACTGCAGGTAACTGACCTTAGCTTGTGGCACATGTCAGCTAAATCATGCCACTTCAAAACACAGCAGAAAGGACTAAAACTAATATTTGAGACAGGAGCATAAGCATGGTCATTTGGTTGTGTTGCTTAGACTTGCTCTGGAACAAAATACATCAGACATCCCAGCTTCTGTAAATCTTATTCCATTTTCTGGAAATTAAACAGTTTCTCCAAAAAGAACTGATTAATTCTCATCAGTTTCTTTTTGGAGAACTGATGAGAACAAATGATCTGTAAAAGGCAGCAGACACTTTACAAAGCAGCTCCTGGGGCTAGTACAGGACCTGATAAAATGATGAGGGTATCAGCTCAGCCCTGAAAACTTGCTCTCACGGTCAGAGAAGACGGAAAGCAGGGGATTGGGAACCTCAGCTGCCAGCCCACAGGTTAAAGCATGGTACACTTCCCAGCCCTGGCTGGAGAGCTGAGCACAAGGATGAGCAGGAGGAAGTGACCAGCAGAAAGTGAGTTTCATAGCATTATTCAGAAAGCCAAATCATATTAATCGTATTATTCATTCCTGCAATGCTAATGAAGGATAGCCTTTCAAGTCTGGTGAAAGGACAAAACAGGGACACTTTGAAAGGAAATATTTATAAACTAGTTGGAAAGTATATCGTGCATGGTCCTGGTTTTATGCAGCAGTCAGATAACCTTCTTTTATAACCAGCAGCTTTTCATCACAGTGGACACAGTGTCTCCAAGGATGTCCAGTGCAGTGTAGGGAACCCAAAAGAGGAGCAGAAGGAGCAGACACACTTAATCCCTGACATTTCAGTCCCATGACAGCCCAAACATGCAGTAGTAACTCCATTATTAAATTTCAGCCCAACTCAGAGAGTGTTTCCAGACCTTTTCCAAAACCAATAAAACACTATTTTTAAAAAGCCAGGAAGGCTGATGTTTTGATGGACCATTAAAAGACATTCTACTGCTACAATTTTATCATTTTTCCATGTAACTAAGACATACAGCAGCTTCTTCCTATTATCAGGTTTGATATTTTTGATAGACTTCTAATTGACCTGACATCACTGCACCTGAAAATGCATTCTTGCTACATATCTGGTGTCTTATTAAGCTTCACATAAAAATACTGTGATTCAGCTGATTTAAAACAGTTTGCCTTGAAAACAGACCTTCTGTTAAAGATGTACCTCCTTTTCCAATTCCTATTCACAACCTCCTTTTTTTTTGGCTAGCTTTCCTATGCTGACTGCTAGGCTGGCCCTCAGCAGACCACCCCACACCATTCACCCTTAGCCCTTACCAGACCTTCACATGAGTGCAGATGTTAGGACAGGGACCTGCTTATGTCTTTTTGATTCCTGCTGTGCCCCTTGTCCTGACTCAGCATCCTGGTGAGAGCAACGTGATTGCTGCTCCCATTGCCACTCACGCAGCTGGCGAGGTTCCTCGCCGTGGTTATTTGCCTGTGGTAGCTTCAAAGACCATCAACATCACCTCCCTGGGGTCTACCAGATGCAGGTTAGCAGTTGCCTGCTTTGTACTGCATGCCCATTGCAAAAGGACCTATGAAAGAAAACTACAAAGAAATGAACTGGAAGTGCATCCCATCATCCTCCTACGGTGGGCCCAGAAGTCACCGTGTTGGGAGCCTGCCTCAATGAGAAGTGATTTCTTAGCTGACATTTGGGCATGTGGAAGGCTAATAAGTGCTCGCGCTGCTTTTCAGGCAGCTAATCAAAATCAGTTGTGGTTTATTTCTAGCTTCACCTCCATATGCACTGAAATAAAAAGTCACTGGTACCATCCACTAAAGTCATCTGCATTTTCCCCATGTCCAGTCAACTCTTGATGTTACTCTCAATAGACTAATACAGAACATATGTAAATTGGACTGTAAGAACATATTTAGTATATTTACATTTGAAAAATGAAGTTATGATGAGGAATGAACATCAAGGGGGATGGGGGGTGCGGAGATGGCCAGGAATATTTCATCAGGGCACAGCTAATCTCCAATCTGGATGCGCTGTTCCCAGGTGATCCAGAGCTGACTGGGTTTCAATCACAAATGTGGCTCCTTTCTTTTCTGCTTTAAACCAAAGTGAGCTTGAATTCTCTGGGCTAATCAACATCTTTTTCTCATTGCAAGACTTGGCACTATTCAGTACAAATAGCACGCTTTGCTCAAGGAACTGCAAGAGTAATGAAGGCCGAGGCTTTTTGAATCGTGCCTGAGATGCATTAGCAAAGCTGTGGGGCACTTCCCACAGCACCTGCCTGGGCTGTTCCTGGCAGCACTGGGAGCTGATGGGTTTTCCCTTTCCAGATCTCCAGATGAAAATTACTTTTAAAGAGGCAGCTCCTATTGCATGCTTGATTTTGGCAAGTAAAGGCTGGTGCTTATGTGGGAAGAGAAGTCATCCATTCCTTTTCATTGTGACCTCTTTACCTTAGCTTCACATCTGGTCCTCTTACCCTATGCCTCTGCCTCTGATATACCCTTTCTTCTTTCCATTTTTCTCCCTTTGTAACTTATCCCCCTCTTATGTTACCACCTTTCAAAATCATAATAGCCTAACGTGATGTTTCCTGCTATCATTCCTTCCTCACCTCCTCACCCATGGTCCTGGTTGCAGCCATAAGCTCTTTGGGAAATGGACTTCCTCCACCTCCTTTCTGCATCTGCTGGATGGGGGCCCCAGGCCTGGCTGCTCAGCAGGCTAATAAACGGGAATAAAAGTAGTGATAACAAGTAGCAACTTTGCTCCTCAACTAATCAGTTCCTACATATGTTGAGTACTTTGCTTCTTTAAAAATTGCATATCCAATAGCAGAAAATGGGAATTAATCTGTAATTTTATGTGTTGTCAATTCAAAGGACAGTAGTCACCTTACCTGAGTTGTGCTGTTGACCTGATGCAAAATGAATTTGGAATTCAAGTCATGGGAATACATTGTTCATGACCCATTTGAAGATAGAATTCCTGAAGAAACTAGTGAAAATTTTTGCATAAGAATCAGTAACAAGGAAGTCCTGAACTGCTTCTTTAGAGCTCATAATTCAAAAAAGTACTGAACTTCATTCAATAAATAATACATTGTGAATTGTTCGCACAGCTGTGCTCTAGTTGCAAGGGAAGTTCAGGGGGTCTAATAATCCCTCTTTATGCAGAATATTTTGTTACATGGAGAAAATAGTAATTCAGAGGATTCTCAATTTTTATGCTCCTGTAATAAATTAAGAAACTGTTTGATTTTGGCATTTGCAAGGAAAACACTTTTTTTCTTCACTGCTGTTAACTATCTCAGAATAGATTTTTTTAAAAGGAAATTACTAGCATGGTTGCCATTAAAAAATCAGCATTGGCCCAGTAATTATCACACAATCATGTAGTACAGGAAAATATATTTATCCCAGAGATAGTGTGTGGTAACTTATGGTAAAAGTTGCTTCTTTAGGAGCAGCCACCACAAATCCGTCTGTTTTAGCTAAAATAACTGTCCAAGTGACCCCAATTTCAACTTTATGAGGCTCATACTAATAGGGAATCTGAAGAAAATGAGACAGAGTTTAGCTTCGTGTCACTACTCACATTTTCAAGCTCTTTATCAAGTATCTCTTAAAAGTGTCCTGTATGCTAGAGCTCCAAATGTCTGTCTGCAAGTGACGGACTCATCTTTAAAGAAACAGATCCACTTAATGTGTCGAGCTACAAACATGAGCCTATTGGTGCATATGAACTAACATGTCACCCCGTGATTGATGTTTCCCTATTACTCTGCCAAAATACATTAAGTTAAGCTCCTTTTCATCTCCACAAATAGTAGGGGCTACAGATGGCCCTCATTTGTAATCCTCAGGAACTAGCACAACCAAGCAATGCGAGAGGGTGCCGGTACCCATTGCCCACCTGAAATGGATTAGGGAGATTTCTAGATGGAGCAGCATTACAGGAGTGAAGTAACATAGCAAGAAATAATGGAAAGGAAGGGGTGCTGACAGTGGCTGCAGGCATTAGCAAGCTGTGCAAATGACAATATTCTCTGAGCAAACAATCTCAGAATCACAGAGTCACAGAATGGGTAAAGTTGGAAAGGTCCAACCTCCCTGTTCATGCAGGGTCATCCCACAGCACATTGCACAGGACTGCATCCAGAGGGTTCTTGAATATCTCCAGTGAGGGAGACAGCACAACCTCTCTGACAACCTGTTCCAGTGCTCGGTCACCAGCAAGGTACAAAAAAAGTTCTTTGTGTTCAGGCGGAACTTCTGGCACTTCCTGTGCATCAGTTTCTGCCCACAGCCTCTTGCCCTATTGCTGGGCACCACCACGGAGAGCCTGGCTCCATCCTCTTGACACCCTCTCTTCAGATACTGATAGACATGGCTGAGGTCCTCTCTCAGCTGTTTCGTCTCAAGGATGAACGGGCCCAGCCCTCCCTGTCTTCATAGAAGAGGTGCTCCAGCCCTCTGATTATCTCCATGGCCCCCCTCTGGGCCCACTCCAGCAGGTCCACAGGTCAAGGGAGCTGTGGTCCAGCAGATGAGGGAAGAGGAGCTCTGACTGCCCAAGGAATGTTTCCTTGGAAAGCCGTGATGCGTCAGCAGAGAGAGGAGACAAGCCCCGTATCACCTCCACCAGGACCAGGGCCAGGGGCAGGCCGGGCCCCGGCTGCCAGGCTCTTCTCAGGGTTGCACACGCCCTAGCAATTGAAGGCATTTTTGGACACAGCATACATGTCTGCTCACCAGTAAACGTCCTCCTGCTGTCCTCAGAGCTCAGGTACACAGGTTCCACATCAGCCAGCCTTCAGCTCTGGAGCCTGCCAGTCCTGTGAGAAGATGAGGGGGATGGGAGGTGGATGCAGGTCTCCTGCTCCCATGGGTTTCATTTTGCCTCATGTCAAAACCATTCCCACCTCTCATGTGAAGGGAGTGCGCTCTAACACAGACAGTCTTCACTTGATGTACATTATGAGAGTGAATTTATGTCACCTCACTTTTTAGAAGAAGAGAAAAGAAGCAGAGAAAGCAAACATGATGGTAATTTTGAGTGGGGGATTTGTGAGGCACAGGATGGCAGATGTGGCTGTGAGCAGACAGTGCCAAGTGCAGTTCAGAGGCCAGGCAGGAAGGGAGCCCTGGCCTCCAGACATCATAGGAGATAATGAAGGTCTTTCCAGACACTGTTATCTGCTTCAGCAAAGCACTGGGGCTGGCCAATGGACCTTCTCCAGGGAAAGACGTAGGCAACTCCTCAGAGGTCCACACTTAGCCAGGGGAATGAGGTGGCATGGGTCTAGACTCAGGAATTGCAGAGACAGGGATATCTGCATCTTCTGCAGGGTTGCTGCTTGCAGGTACCCAGAAGTCTGGCTGCATCCTAGACATGTGATAGAGGAGCAGACAGTATTCTTCCATGTTTTTACATGGTGTATTTTGTCCTGACTGACTGAAGGTAGTAGCAGAAAGGTGCTTTTGGAGCTGGCACCAACCTCTGGCCCTGCTGTATTTTCCCTTCTGCGCCACTCCCTCCTTGCTTCATCAGTCCAATGTGGTGCTGCAGCTGGCCTCTAACACCCAGCGTTCCTGCCATGAAAGCCACTGTCTGCTATGAACTCCGAGTCTGGCTGCTCACCCTGGCTAGTGCCATGGCAGCATCCTCCCGACACCCTTCTTTCCATCGTGTTGACAGTCATCACCTTGCATTTTCCTCACCCCTTTGTAGGCTCTCTGCACAGAAAGAGATGCACCAGTGAATGGGATAACCAAGGAATATCCCAGCAACTCACCCTGAGCAGGCCCACGTAGCCTCTTTGTGTGTCCCCAGGGACTCGGGGCAGCTTCACAGAATCTTGCCTAAGTGAATTTCTCATTCTGCACCTTCCCTGGGATGTCCAAGGCCCTCATCATCATGGTCATGGCTGACAGGTTCCCAACACCCTTCACCACCCATGTTTCTCCCTCTCCTTCTCCGATCACAAAAAGCCAGAAGATGAACTTTCAGGTGATACAGGAGAGTTTGGAAGCTCCCTCTCATCCCAGCTAGAGAGACAGTGGAGAAAGAGGAAAAGGTGGGCAGGGGAGGGGGAGGAGATGGCATGATGAGAGAATCTGGAGGCTGGAAGCATAGTGTAGGCAGAGTGTGACTGAGGTAAAGGGCTCCTCCCACTCGTGCTAAATTGTGAAAAGCTTTTCCTTTAAATAGCAAACTTTGTATTGTATACATTTTCTTGTCAGAGATCCAGTCTTAGATGTTGGGTTCAATTGACTGACATATCTTTATCTTAATCCAGCTGAATTTAGATAGGACTGTTTTCATTATCTCTGCAGAACTGAGTGTCTCAAACCTGAGCCAACTGCATTTTCCTCTACAGTTTAATATAATAAAGTTTTTATCAGTCATATTCATAGGATTCCAGTGAGGATGAGGTTGAAAATAATTATACAATGCAAGGATAAATGCACTTTGGGTGGTAACTAAGTACTGAATATCCAACATCAAATACACCAGTGATGACACAGGCATTAAATGTGCATGTAAAGTATCCATATGCAAATTATTGACAGAATGTTATATTTGTCATAAGAACATGCTTCCTTCTCTTATCTGGAAAGGCTATATATTGAACTTCTGCATCTGCTTTTCAAAACAAAAAGGACTCCTGAAATGGAACTCATTAGTGCAGGCTGATCTGTATTTCCAGGACAGCTGAAAAGGTAGTAAAACCAGAACTATTCACTTCTCTTAAAATTTAACTTTGCAAATACTTGGATGTTTCATACTACAGAAGGAATGTTCCTTTTTGGATACAAATAGCTTGATCCTGCAACCACTCCAGAATCATATGGAATGAAATTGAAAACAAAAGCCATTTTCATATCTGCTGTCAGTTTTCATTTAAAAGGTGGGGATGAGTGAACCTTCCTGCTCACTTTCTCATGAATATGTTTGTGAATAAGATTTTGCTTGCAGTGGACTCAAACAACTGTTGGCTTTCATGTGAGGCACTGTTGGTACTAATGTGGCCATGTTCACTCTCTGGGTTTTGAAGGCTTGGGAGGAGAATTAAGGGTTTTAAGCTCCCCATCAGCAGAAACAGAAGTAGGTACCTTACTGAAGAGAAGGACAAGAGTCTTGGAGAGAAACTACACAATATAACCCAAAAAAGAAGACAAACCCCATGGTCTCTGTTGATATTAATATGCTGTACTGAAGGATCTTGTGGAATAACTGTTATGAATATGTTAAAATCTTGTTAACGCATCTATTTTATTGTATCTTCTAGAAGAAAAATGATGGAACTTTCTCCCAGTATATCTTCGTGTTACACAGGAGGTGCAATCCTGATTCTTTTAACAGAAAGAATATCATAAAAAAGGATCTGCTCTCTAGTAGGTCTCCTCAAAGGGGTTAGCTCCTGTGGTATAGCACAGCTGTTCACTGCCATGAGATCCAAGGGCATCCTGCAAGGTGGCTGGATCAAGGAGTCCAAGCATGGTTAATTCTGGAGACCATGGGACAAAAGGCTTGCAAACCACCAGGGCTAATGTTATTGGACTGGTATGTGGTATGCCACAAATCAATTCAAACCTTCCCCACTGCAGATTTTTTCCTGCTAAAACAATCTTCTAAATAAAGGTAAAAATATGTCTTTTCTAATGGCACATAATATCTATATTATATCAGTCAATAGGTTATCTCTGCAATATTGTATGTTCACTGTGTGCCACTGTAGAAAAAAACTTACCTCTGCGAATAGTGCTTTTTTAAAAAGTGGAGACAATTGCAGACAGTTCATGACAATTATTATATTAGAGTTCAACTTCTCTGATTATTCTTCCTCTCTCTCCAGAATTTTGTTCTAGTTCAACGCATTTAAGCGGAGTTTGAATTTTTCTCTCCCAAATCTCTGTTTAAAATCTCAAATGCCGACATAACCCCACAGTTTCTTCCCCACAGTCCCCTTTCTGTAGGACGCAGGGGGTCTTTCCAGGGGCTAGCACAGGATTTCACACAAAAACAGCCAGCCTTCTGCATCCCAGTTCCTTATTTAATTTCTGGATCATCTGCTCAGTGGCAGCAATTCAGCTGTTCATGGAGTTTTCCAGCATCCCACAACTTCCACTGGGTGTGCCGAGGCTTTTCTTTCATTGTTGGTTTCCCTGCTATGCTGCCAATGACTGACAGCACACATATGCCCCCTGAGAGCACAATAGACTGTGTATAGTTCACCAGGGACATCCTGGCGGCTTGTGAACCGATGCAGGAAATATTGTCAACTATGTGTTACTGATATATCCCAGCTCTTCTCATGACTCATATCTTTGAAGGTTTGAGTTTTTTTCCCCTACTCCAGCAACTGATGGTGCCTGGAGCAACCCAAACCTGGTCATTAACCAATAAGCACTTGGTTTAAAATATCCTACGTTAACTAATTTACTTCAAGAGAACCTATTGAGAAGTCATTTATTTAGTCCTTATGATCATATCCTAACTGGGTGCTTAATTTACAGCTGATTTGTCAATGTGCATCTTTAAAAAGCTGACTCCTGTGAGTCCAGCTGCATATGAGATGAAAATGAGCTGTAAGGAGCATAGGATGTGAAAGAGAGGGCACAAATGGCAGAGCTGCCTCTGGGAAGTGCTTCTCCTGCACCAAGGGGCAGCTTCGCCTCCCCACAGCCCCGATCACAGTCCTGACCTGCTTTGTGGCCACCTGCCCCTCTGCAGCCCTCATCACTGCACTGCACTCACGTGCCTCTGGCAGACAGATGCATCTCACCTGCTCATGGTGTACACGCCCTGCACCCACACGCATCGCGCTCGCTCCTGAGCTCGCAAACCCATCTTGTACATCTCTTCCCAGTCTCCTTCTTGGTGTGGCATCCAGCCTTTCTTCAACACCTCCAAGAGAAAAACTGACAGTGAAATGTCTCCTGCAAATCTTCTCTTTGGCATATCAGCAGACAGTGCAGTGGGACAAAGAAAATGAGTTTTTTCTAATCATTCAACCTCTGCTAATACATGATCCTAAGATAAAATTTTATATAATCACAGCTGATCTTACTGTTGCTTTACCAGTCACAACAAAACAAATTGGGAAACTAGGTGTGTTTGTTGGGCAGCTTCCCCATCACAAGGCGGTGGGGAAACTGAAGCAGAAGCTCTTGTCCAGTCCAGGGTAGCATCACCTTCACCAATGGACGAAGCAGGACAGGGCACTACCTGGTACCAATTCTATGAAATGTCATGCTTTTCTGATCCCAAATGTCTACCTGCAGCAGGGAAGAGAGGCTGTCTACACAGCCGGGCATCTCCAGGCAGAGGAATGAAGCTGCTTCCCTACGTTCAGGGAAGTCATTGAGTCACCATCCCCGGAGATAATGAAAAGATCTGTTAATGTGCCACTTAGGGACATGGTTTAGCGAGGACTTAGCAGTGCTAGGTTAAGGGTTGGCCTTGATGATCTTAGTGATCTTTTCCAATCTAAATGATTCTGTGATTCTGCTTCTGAAGGAGCACAGATCCTCAAGCCCAGATCGCTGAAGATGTTTTGGTTGTATTTTAATGGACACTGGCTTCAGTGCAGTTAAGAAGGCAACTATCCAGATGAATTTGATTCATCCCATCCTGATTATAAGATATCCTCCCACTTTTTCAGCAGCTCATGCCAGGGTTGCAGCAGTGTGGAACAGAGTCACCTCTGCCTGTGTGGGCAGCACAGGTCCCCAGGCTTGTCTACAGCCCAGAGAAAAGAGGGTGTATCACTGTTATAAGCACACTGCTTTTAAAACAGCTGCTCACTGACACCTACAGACAGCCACCAGCTCTTCAGTGTCAATTTGATGTATTTCTGATGGTTTAATTCAAATTATTAGTAAGTCAGAACAAGCAGGATGTGAGAAGATATCTCCCACCTACTTGGTGGCATGCTCAGGAGAGAAAGATCCAACATTTAGGTGACTGAACACCTTCTAACTCTCCTTCTAGCTTCTGGTCAAGTTCTACTGCCTGGACAAAAAGGGGAGTTTGAGGTTTTGACTGATATTAATACCCTATTTTGTGAGCAAAAAGTGTAATTTACCAGGACACCATAAATCAGGTACAACTTGTTTGCTGGAATTCAAACTAACATGTACTGTAGCTAGCTCTAACTTCCCAGCTAGGCATATCCTAGATCAGAGGAAAATCCACAAAGGGTGGAAAAGTGGTTACAGTTATGATAATTATTACAGTCCTGTATTTCCTACCAACAGTGAAATCAGCCTGTAACTCCTGAATAGAAAGAATTATTCCATACCACTGTCCATTGTTCTGCACCATTACCAGGAAACCAGGTTATTACATAAGATTAAGTTAACTCTAGAAGAGAAGAGATGCATTGTGGTTTTAAAAGATATTAAAGAAAGATAGTAAATCCTTTCTGATGTGGTAAATTGCTACTGTGCACATTCACCAAAAAAGAAGACTTTTTAAAGAACATCACAGGCATAGTATGAACAAGGTAAAATCCAAGTTAAGGCAGGTGCCGTGTGCTGAGCTAAACCAGGGATAGCACATTAAATCCTTTGAAGAACACCAGAGGTGAATGGCCCTGCTCTGGAGTAGCCACATCCATTAAGGGCTGATAGTCACCACCACGGATAACCCCAGCCATGGCTACCCTGTCTCTGAAGGTGTCCCCACGCTAGACCAAAATACAACTGCCTGTTCCAGCTTTAGTAGTGGTGCCCAACCTGCAGCAGTTTTGCACCAAGTCAGCACCAGCACCAAAATACCTCAGTAATGCAGGAGCCAAAGTTCTCTTCTGCAGGACACACATGCAGCTGGAGCTGGGGTCAGGACCACTGAAATGTGCCACTCTGAATCACTAAAATCTGGGGACTTTGATTAGCTTTAAGACTTTTAGATAAGTTATACCAGAAAATGCCAGGAAACATATACTGTAGATTTTGCTGTGGTATGCAGTCATCTTGATACGGTCTTTCATGTATTATAAAAATTAAACCAGTCACTCAAGGTGTCAATCGTTACATATGCTTTGTTCTATAGAAGTGAAAGGATAGCAAAACAAATAGGTAATTTTCAGCATCATTACCTCCCTGTGACATACTTGCTGGGGCAGGCAGGGATGGAGCTGTTTCTAGGCTGTTCTACATAAAGCTTTCTTGATCTGCCCCAGGCACTGTTTTCAGGTGTTTTATCTGTTGTTGTTTACTTGAAGTAGATTCTCCTTCTCCTGCTACAAAGCCATAAAGAGAAAAGACTGAAAGATGAGCAGAAAAAAATTTCCAGCCTCTCTTCCCTAAGCAGCTACTGGCTTGAGCTCTTCTGGCTTCTGCCAAACCTTTTGCGTTGACTGGAGAGAAACCGTGTAGCAAGAAGGACAGATGGTGCCCACTGTTGATGAGAAATATACTTCTCTTTCATTGCCTAGGCCCGAACCAGTCCCCAGCCAGGGCAGGACTGGGAAGCCAGGTCATCTCATGGACAAACCAGCCCTCACTTGTGTGGGGGCAAGAAGAGGTGTGGCAGGTTCAAGGATTACCCACCCTGCCTGCCTGCATGTGAGTGCTGCAGATGGACTTCGGAGATTATGTCCTCAATTGCTCTTTCCTGGTGTTACAATCTGATTGTTAAAATTATTAGATATCTCTGCCTGAATTAAGGTGTAAATGAGACCGTATGCTGAAGTCAATAGTATTTAATAGTAAATGAGGGGTAGAGAGAGATAAGGGAAAAGTGAAGAGAGAAAGAAGGTAACAGAGAAAGAGACTAAGTAGAAAAAATATATCATCACTCCGTAGATTCTGATGACATGCGATTGGTTCTTTTCAGCTCTTCTCAGTGGTTGCAGACTGTATGCATGATGTTGTGGGGGAAAAGAATCCACAAAACTCTCCTTTCATGGGGTTTATATTGTGCGGAGGCTAGGTGGAAACACCCCCAGGACCTCCCCCGGATGATGCAACACTGGATTACGGGACATTTGAGGAGTCTTTGACACCTTCTAAGATGTTGCAACTGTCTCTTACAAGGAGTTGAATCAATCATGGCCCATTGTGGTCCATCATCGGAGATGAAGAGCTGTGTAAATGTCCTTGGTGCTCCCCTTCGGGGCTTTCACTGCTGAGTCAGTATGTAAGGGAGGACACTGGAATGATAGACTATTCCACCCAGCAGGATTTGCCTCTTATCAGCCTTTTCCCTTATCTGGAAACCCAGTTTGTAGCCTGAGGTGTGCCTGCCCTTCTGCACCTGGGACACCACTCTGTGCATCACTATCAAAGCACCCAGCCGATTCTTTGAGCCATGAGCACCAACCTCCTGCAGCACCTGGGTGGTTACTGCAGGTTGGTCAAATATTAGCAGCTCTTTTGACCTGGATAGTCGGACAATAGCAGCACTTTATCTTATCTCAAGGCCCTTGTGCAGCCCAAATCAGTAGGTGTATTCAGGGAGGGGAGGGCTTCCGTAGATGAGCAGCTGTTTCTTTGCACTGGGCTACAGTAGACAAAAGTCTTTTGGTGATCTTAGCAATGTTTAAGCTTATAACCATTTCAGCCTCTGGCACCCGGGAGCCCTGCTGCTCTCCAGCCAGGCCACATGGGCACCCTGTACACCAGCATGGGGCATCCTGCCCGAGGCTGGGCCCCAGGGCACATAGCGGGGATAGAGGGGTCAGTGGGAACACCCCTCCGGGCGCAGTACCCACAGAGTGTGTCCCACACCCGGCCAGTGAACACATGCAGCCAAATCTGCACTTGTGGCCCCGGCAAGCACGCTCTTCTAGCACTTCTCTTTTCCTCCACTCCCTTGCCACCCCCATTGCCTGTGACTTTCCGTAGTTACTTGGATGTTGAATTAGAAACATTTAAATATACTCTTTGATCCTCCACTAGAAATAGTAGCCCAACACTTTTGGCTGTTAGCAGATTCTGGGGACTGTATGCACAGGCCTGTGGAGCAAAATATCTGTGTTTTTTTATAGAAACCCAGCTGCGCTCACACACGTGCCACATAGCACATGCTGCATTGAAGTGTGATGACAATCGCAGCTGAAAACACAAGATGCTTTCAAGGCCCTGTAATTGAAACAAAAGAAGAAAAGGCTGGGCTTAGAGCCTGTAATGATCGATACCAGGCCATGCACCCAGCAGAACGCTGCCTTCTAACTGGCAGCATTTGACAGACTTTCCAATTGCCTTCCAGGCCTGGTGGCTGTTGCTTGTGCAGAATTGGAAATCAGAGCCATGTGGGACCAAGCGAGTGGCTGAAGCCTGTGCCATCCGAGTTTGCCTGCAGGTGGGTGGCAGCAGAGTGATCCCTGAGGGAAGTGAAACAGGGAAAAGAGGGCTGGAAATGGCCAGCCACCATCTGCAGTTCCTTGGGTAGGTGCCCCATTACATCAGTGCCCTGCATCCCAGCCAAGTCGGGTTTTTTGCTGGAACAATGACTTCATTACATGCCAGCACTTTTTGGATGAGTGACTTTTAATGGAAGTTTGAAGGCTGGTACCTCTGCTGAAGTTGCCTTCAAGCCCTGGGAGCCTTGGCTGGTATGCAATTTTTGTGTCACCAGACATCATGAGCCTGAGTAATTGGGCTTTTGTATTTTCTATCTTGCCTTATTTGGCTTTCCACAGGTGTGTTTACTCTTGCCCTCTCCCTCCTCCTCTTTCTAAATACATGCCTGTACATACCCTACAAGTATATAGAAACTGAAACATACTCATTTTTGTACTGTATTTGTGATATTGTTGGCTTATTTCCCTGGATTAAAGGATTACATGCTAAAGATACCCATATATGCTTGAATATTCATGCAATCCTTTAGCAATTATTTACTGTCAGTCTGATGGGCCGGGTTTGATTTTCTGCTGGGAAAATTCAGTGTCAACAGCTTAAATTTGCTGTCCAGAGATCCAAGAACTAAATGCCCCATGTCAAGCAGCAGGAAGGACTAACCTCTATACTTACCAGACTTTACCAAGGCAGAAAGAAATGAGTCTTACTAGAAGAACTAAAAGAAAGAAGGGAAAAACAATAAAGAATCAGCTTGGAAAATCTGGTGAATCTGCCCAGACTCAGAAAACTAGGGAGAAATTTGCTGTCCTACACCTGAAATGCATGTGGATTCAGGGAAGATTACAGTATATTCCAAGAAAAGTAATCACACCCTTATGGCTTGGCAGAAAGGCCTGGGATATCTATGTTGCTATTTTTATTAGATTCAGCCTAACACTATCTTGACAGATACTTGCTGCCGTCAGCCTTCTTTGTTTCCACCACTTCTTCTCTACCATCACCTCACTGTCCAAAACTTCCCCAAAGTACTCCAGGTTTTTTAAATAAGGAGCAGAAACATGACAGAGTCTCATAGAGACATACCTGGTTGGTCAGATATTCCTTTCCAGAAACTCTCCCCCTTTCCTCATGCTCACTGAGCCCAAATCTTACTCTTCTTCCTACCTCTGCCAGCCCCTGGGGCTTGTGGGACACAAGAACTCCATTTCTCTCAACTTCTAAATGCAAATTTTTGCTACAAATAAAATCCCCATATTTAATTATAACTGGCAAAGGAATTCCAGCTGGTACAGTCAGCTTCTTACTCTGCTACGGGCAGGTGTCTGTCTCGAGCTCTCACAGCTCAGTTATTCTTCTCCCTGTCCTGTCAACAGATAGAAGCATTGAGCCTTTGCCCTTTTGAATCTCCCAGTTCCCAGTTTGAGCATATGCATGTAAATATATATACATACACACACATATGCATGCAGGTAACCTGTGGGAGAAGGGAAGGCAAGAGAATCCTCTCACCACCCTCCACCTTGTGGGTACACTGAATTCAGGGAAGAGATTCACCATGTGAAGGACCCTAACAGCAATTTTAAATGACTAAACGAGGAACAGTGCAGAGAGCCTGTGTGATTGTTTAAGCTCAGTTGCATTGTAAACTATACACTCCCATTTCTTGAAATGTCTTTGGGGAATCTCCACATTGGGATGAGTCTCATTTTGAAGGTGTGACCAAGCTGTGCTATCTCTGATGTTTAAGACTTGTCCAGGGAAATTCAGTCTGGCTCCAGGTTTGAAAGCTGGAAATCTACTAAGCTGTGTCTTTGTTATTTGACCTGTAGCAGAAACCATGAGGCTATGACAATTTTGATTTTCAGAATAACACAGGACCAATTTTTTTGTTACATGTTTTCAGAATAATTTGAGGTTATGTGCCCAGTTTCATTGTTTCCCTTAAAAATACTAGTTCTATAAAGCAATATCAGTCTTAACTTGTCTGCATGTTCATAGAGGTGGGTTTTTTTTATAATTAACAAGAACATTAAATCAAGACAGCACTTGTTTAACATTTCAACACACTTTTGTCTGAAGTGATTCACTCAGCTCATTTTCCTGGAAAAGGTGTTTTCTGGGCCTGTAATCCCCTAGGTATGTGTTTCGTCTTCCAATACTGCGCTGGTATGGACATATGGAAAGAAAATCTTATCTTCTTGAATAATACCTAATACCATTTCCAGAAAAAATAATAATGATTTGGCAACTCTCCAGCTATTAATGTTTTATGAGTAACAAACCCCTCAATATGCAGTTTTCATCCTTCTTCTTCAGTACAGGAACAAAATGTCCCAGGCACTCCAGTGCATTTGCCAAGTTTCTCAAGCACTGCATCACCATGGCTTCCATAGACGCTCATTGTATTAACAAAAATCATGGTGTACTGTTTGATATTTATGTGGGTATTTAATGTATTTTTATAAGGTATCTTGCTCTTTCCCTCCCTTTTGGACTTTTACTTCAGTGACAGGTATGAACTCTATGCATAACACAGGGAATGTATTTAATACACAACAGTTGTTCTCTCACATGCAAGTGGTTTCTATAAAGAAACCATTCATCACTGCTATATAATAAGCCACATCTTTTCCTGAATGGTCTGTCCTTCTGAACTGACATATGTGGGGATAAATAATATCTACTATAAAACAGGGAATGTGCAAATACTGAAGTTACTCTGGGAAGAGTTATTAATTTGAGATAAAACTATTAAAAGTGCCCAGATAACTTATGAGTCCAAAACACATTTTCAAAAGGAGGTGAGATCTAAACCAGTGAAAAGATGAAGATGACAAACCAACATAAATAATCTAGACCCTATTGTGGCTGCTTCAGGCTGTTTTAGCTCTTCAGTCCTTCTCCTGTTGCATACGAGTTGCACACTCATACTTCCATCAGTGACATTCCATGGGCTTGTATGTATCCATAAAGTCATCTCGGGATTTTTGAAGTTAATTCTTACTTCCTGCACAGGTTAGTCTCTTTGATATAACCCAGTTCTCCCACTGGTGACTGACATAAGGGCCACTATGATTGTCCAAGACCCATCATGTGCTTCACTACCCACCAAACCTACATGGTTCCTAACTAGTCAGGAACTGGTGATTGATTAATGGTCATATGTCAAAGCCGAAATATTTCATGAAAATATTTTTGATTCTGGAAGCTTTTGCCATACCCAGGCTGAACCCTTGTCAGTCTTGCAGGCTGTGTGCCCTGGCAGCAGATGATGTCCAGCTCCAGTTCAGGAGTTGCAGCTCGCAGGCTCTGCAGCACAGCAGGGCTGATGGCTGGACTGGAGGCCCAAGAAACAATGGGCCCGAGGAGTTCCTATGCTCCACACAGCACAGAAGCAGTCCAGGGAATGTTGTGGAGTCACCTCTGACACCATTGCACTTCAGACGTGGTGGCTCTCTGAGAAGACAACTCCTCCCCATGAGCATGTCTTCTACATTTGACTTTAGAAAAGGTAAAAAACAATGTTTTGAGCTTCCTAGAAAAAATATTTTCAGAATTTCATTTCCACAGGAAAGGTAAAACTTTTTTAGGCTTTGTTCCAATCCAGAACAGAACAGAAACTGTCTGGAAATGTCAGCATTTCCACAGAAACAAAATACCAAGTTTTGACGTACACTTTCTTTTAAAATCTCTTTTTGAGTCCCAGAACATGAATTGCTAAATATTCCATGGAAACTGTAGTTTCAAAGCCTTTGTTTCTTATGCGGATATTTCAAATTTATGTACCCACATCCTTCACCTGGAAGTCACCTCATCCATGTGTCCCCCCTCCATGATTGTGTATTACACTACTGTGTTGTGGGGTATTCCTGTCCAAATGTGGAACTATGACAGAAAATGGAATGTCAGACTATCTGTTTAAACTAGAATGAAATTAAGTTATGTGATGCAAAGTGAGCAATGTGTGACAAAAACATAATAATGAGCAAATAGAAAGGATCTGTGTTTCTCTGAATGCAACAGGGAATTGGCTACAACTTTCCTAATAATGTTGAATGATGATGGATGGTCATGTCCTTTTATATACATGGGTATCTCAATTTCTCCTAGCATGAAGTGTGGCTCCCTAGGTGTTGGTGTGGGACCTGATCTTCCCCTGCTGTTTCAGGGACTCTCACTTGCTTCTCATGATGCCACTTAACCTGCATGGAGACATCTTATATCCACTCGCTTCCTCCATGCACAAGTGAACCTGTTGGCCTGCTCAGAGAAGGGTGGTGATGGGAAGTGAGAGTGACAGAAATCTGGAATTATTAATTTCTAATGCTCTCAAAAACACACTAGTTTTCAAAAGCATAGAAAGCTAGAAGTAAACAAGACATTACATCAAGCAACATCCTTTCCATTTCAGACACTTTGCCTGCAATTTTGCACATTGTCCTTCAGGGTGGCAAAAAGCCCTGGCTTCTCTAGCCTGCATTTCCCAACACAGGAAAAATGTCCTGCCCAGCCCTGCAGAGACTCCTCTGAGTAGTCACAGTGAGCTGTCTTTCCCACTGGCCACTGTGTACTCTGAATAGCTCTTTTCCACCTCAGCTGTTTTCTTCACACTCCTTGTTCCAAATTCTTGTGTTGTGGTCTGCAACCAAGAACCTGGAGAAAAAGATGTAGAATAACTTTATCCCACCTGAAGCTACAAAAGTTTTCTTCCTCCTTAATTTAGGAAGTAGGGTATTCCAGTGAAGCATGAGTCTCACATATTTATCATTGTTGTCTGGACATAATCAGATGCTTTCAGTAAAGAAGACACAGATTCTTTTGTAGACCTTCCTAACAGGCCTTAACTCACAGCTTCTTGATACCTTCAAGTGAACAATCCTGCCTGCAATAAAAAGTAATCTCCCAGGAGAACTTCTGATCCTAAAACAAATGCTGTTTAATTCACCACTCCTTAGGAGTGTATCTGGATTGATTTATTGAGCACTTCTGACCCCAAATCTTTTGAACAGCATTCCTTCACGATTAAATAGGGAATGGATTTGGGCAACACTTCTGGCAGGCAGAGTGGAAGAACGCAAGTGATTCCTGAAAATATTAATATCATGTAACTTAATGAAAATATACTACATATTGGCATGCACTTGGCCCAGACCAGAAGGGATATGTTTTCCAACCAAATCTCTGGTAACTTCTGTAGTAAATATGGCTAGAACAATTCATTAATTATACATTTGTGGTTGTTCCAACTTTGTATATTTTAGAAATATGCAGTCACATTCAATCAACTTAAAATAAAAAAGGCAGTATATTTGGGTCCAAAGAAAATCAATGTGTTTGATAAGTACATGACCGTCTGTTACAGCAGAAAGTATTACACCCTTTAGGGTATCAGCTTCTACCTTTTTCTTACCATTCAGAAAATAGAGAAATGGATAAAAATGTACAGGAAATCTTTTATATGTGACTGGCTAGAGACAATTGCATTCTAGCTGAGAAAAACAAACTCTATTGCGAGTTGTACCCAAGTAATTACAAACATGAAGAGAATTGGCCTCTGTTCTTTGAGCATATAAACAAAACACTTTGAACCTTGTAAGAAGAATCAAGAGTGCGAAACATCCTGCTATATACCTCGCCATTCTCATTTGGCTACAAAGCAGGATGAAGCATGGAATAGGCTGTTGGCTGTATGAGTTGTTTGGCCACCAAAAGTAGCAGCAAATCTGGTATTTGCAAATATGTGCACTCCCCTCTCTCCTGGCTTCTAGTTAACAAGGGAGTGCAGAATCTGGCTTGTCTCTCCCCAGAGAGATTCCAGAGAATTTGCCAGAATATTTGCATCTACATAAATCACTAAAAACAACTGTTGCTTTAGGTGCCACTTGAATGCTAAGCAATGTCATCAGCTCTCATGAATTCATCAGAAGATTCCTAAAAAATGAGCTATTATCTTCAATCAGATCTGCCGTTTGCAGGAGGCTAAGTGGCTGGGAAATGCTTAACAAGAGGTTTTTGAGGATGTAAGCCAGGTTTATCCCAACTGACTTTTGCACCTAACACTCCAAATCAGATGTCTATTTCTGGTGGGTTTCCTCTGTTCTTAGCTGAGAGCAAAGGCTTCTTCCGAGAGTGCACTAGATGACAGAAGAGCTATCAGAGAGTAATTAAGGTCCTGAAGTTAGGTGCCTGTTGTATAAAGTTAGTATGAACTGCACAGAAAAGACCTATAGTGTTGAATGTTGTCAAACACAGTTTGCCAACGGTAAGGATCTGACAACAGGATTTTCTACGGAGTGTAGACAGATTCCTATGAGTCTGCTCCATGGGAGATGTGCAGAACCGCAGTTTTCCCCAAAAGGGGCACCACTGGGTTGGTTTCTTCAGCAGTGGCATAGGGTACCAGAAGAGTTGGAGAGCAGAATTCCTTATTTCACGAGCACTCACAGAACTGGGAAGGGCAAACTGGGGGGACAGGTGTGCACATCTCACCAGGCTTCCCTACACAGAGGCTCCTGAAATGGGTTTGTGCTGTTCTGATCAAAACATTTATCCCAGACGATGCTTCCCAGAGCAGCCCTGCTGTGACGAGATTGGAGATAGTCCCAGGTGCTTGCTGAGGTGAGTGCCATGAGGGCAGACTCCCCTGGTATGGCTGGCAGGCTCCTCCTGAGATGTGAGCAGGAGCCTCAGCAGAGAGGAATGGAGTCCAGCCATCTCCAGGCACAGTCAAACCAGGGAACAGGACTTCTTTGCAGTGCAGGTGGGGGAGGAATCCTTCATTCAGCAGGATCAACACACCCGAGAACAACACAAAGCCATTAATTACCTTGCACTGCTAACAACAAGCGACAGAAGAAGCTTTGTACCTCACACTTGCTCGCTGAAAAAGCACGGAAAGTTTGTTCACTCTTCTGAGACCTTTCCAAGGGGCCACACAAGTGGTGAGCCAAATAAAGCCAGACACAGCCAAATCTGCCTTTTGCTTGGGCCTTCTGGATAAAAAAGTTTGTGGTACATGAAAGAGCTCTTTGAAGTGACTGATGTTGATGCTGCAATGCATTTGGGTCAGCGCAGAGAATACCATAGCTGATGGTGTCAAGGAGTCAGGGGGGCTCTTCCTCTTTGCCCATTGGGAAGCTGAGGATATCTGAGAGCTCTTTCTAATACACTACGTGTCTGTATTTAAAGGACTACGTAAGTTTCGATTCTGCTGAAAATGGGGAAGGGTTCATGACACAAGGCTGAGGGTAGAAGGGCATTTGCTGTGGCTTTGTGTCCTGCCTCACAGCACAGTTGCATCACTGAGCCCGCCTTTCCCTGGGTGGCAAGGTAGTTTTCTGATTTTGGAAAATATTCCCCACAGACAGCAGTGAGTAGGTTTATTTTTAATGAAAGCAAAATTTGTGATCTAGGGTCTCCAGCATAAAACATACAAGAACATATAGTAGGTGGGACTTATACAACAATTCAAAGAGTTGCCAAATGACCTTTCTTCTCTTGGCAGTGAAACAAATCAGTGTTTAATATGGAGTTTTCCACCTAGATTTGTTGTAAGGTAATTAGAAAGAGAAGGGAAAAGAGCACAATGAAAAACCAATAAAGAGAAATAACATCAGCTTTGTGTCATGTCCTGAGCAAAGTCCACATCACAGACTGAGAGTTTGTGAGTTGGTGGAACCTTCACTGTGTTAGGGTGTATTTTAAGCATTAATTAGAAAACAAATGTTTCATGTCTTGGGGCAAAGGTGTAACAAAGAACGAAATCCAGTCTGCCTGCTCCCATTAGACCAAGATGCATCCACATCACAACCCTGCCCCAGCTTAACCCGTCTGGATGCTGTTCTGCTCCCTTTTAGGACAAGCAGGTAGAGGAGAGCTGTGGCACTTTCTTCTGGGAAATCAAATGGGGCAGAGGATTTGAGATGGTGTGACCTGGCAAGGTACTGGCAAGGAAGTAGAATAATGCTTGTGTGGGAAGATGGAGCAAAAAAGCTGAACAATGAAAGCGTTACATGAGGTCATCTTTCAGCCCCTTACCCCTGTCATCTTCCGATTTTAAAAAGGGAAAACTCTAGGGCACAAAGCAACCCAAAGAGATGAATCCAATCTGTTCAGCTGGAAGCTCCTCCCTGTTCATAAAGTCATGAATAGTTCTCAAATATTCCAGTGTGATTAAAAAGAGGAAATTCAAATACTTTATAAGCTTTGGGTTATAGGATTAGGCCTGTAGTAGTTTTACTTGGCTTTATAAGCCTGATCCTGTCCCAGTGAACATGATGGGAGGTCAGTTATCAAGCCACAGGGGGCAAGTTAAAGCTCTATATGAGTTGCTATTTTTTACTCTTAAAGTTAGTCTTATTGGGCCCAGCCCAACTTCAGCTGAACTTAATGAAAAGACTCCTGCTGACTTTAATGGGAGTTGGATTGGCCCTATTGTCCTTTGTTGAGTAAAGTAATTTTAAAAGGTCAGGAGGTGAATTAAAAGAAAAAGAAACAACTACATCGATAAGCTTTATTCAACGTGCTCACCTTATAGAGAAGAAGTGTTGTCTTAGCTGGTGCGAGTAGATCAAAGTAGTCCTTGTAGACTCTGCAAGGATAACAAAGTATGGTTTTACTCGAAAAAACAAGTGGAAATGAAAATTGCTGAGTTCCGATTTAATGATCTCCCAGTGGCTTCTATCTGCTCAATTTACAAATAAAACAGACACCAAAGTTAGACCCTAATCTCAATGAAAGCAGCCTTGTGCCAGTGCAATTCCACTGACTTTATTGGATTCCTTCTTGATGCTTCAATGGATTTCTTCTTGATTGACATGGGTAGGAGAGCTAAAATAAGATGTTGTGTTTCTAATTACTGTGGCCACACTTTGACTTGGACTATGGACAACTTGCTCTTTTTTCAGGAAAGTCACTTCTCCACCTACACCTGAAGTATCTTGGTAGTCAAATTGACAGGGAAGAGAAGAGGATTAGCTAATGAATCTGTTGATTGTGTGAAAAGGAGCATAGATGCAGCGGATCCTCCAAATGCTCCCTTGGCTCTGAAGGACAAAGAAGACAAAAAGCAAACAAAAACCTACAGTTGTGCTGCGCGAACCTTCTGTGTTTCGACTTGCACTCTGTGTCCTCTCCGGCTCTAAAAAAAAGCAGAGCACAGGTTTTATCACCATAGTCAGCAAATAAAACTATCAAATGAAAAGATGCTATTTTTACACAATACCTTTTCATTATAAATTATCGACCAGTCTCCCTCAGAACAACTCTCATGCACTAACTGTCAGAAGATGCTGTTGGCAATCAGCTTCACAAAGTTTTTCTTTTCCTGCTTACCCTTTTTCCAGGACGCATTTTAGGATCCAAGGGGCATAAAGCATGCTAAATTTCTTGGGAAATGCCTGAAGGAGTTTGGTTTTGATTTCTTTGCATTGTCCTTGCTAAATATTTCATGCTGTGAAATTCAGATAGCCTTCTCTGACACAGGAAGTAGCAATAGGAAAATTAAAGTGCACACCCCCTCCACACCCTACACCCCTATTTACTGCCATTTTATATATACAAAAATAATCTCTACCAAACTGAGATGAATCAGAACCATCTTTCCAGCAGATGGTTAAAACTAAAGGGAGAGAAGGATGGCTTCATTGGGCTAATCCAAGAACGGGAAAAGCCTTTTGAGCAGTTCCCTTTCCAGGCAGGTTAACAGTCCTGCTCTCAGCAGGTTCTGACCATCAATGAACTAACCCCTTCCTCCAACCTCGCCTCCCACTGGGCAGGAATTCAGTGCATGAGCAGAGGTCAGTGTTAATGCCATCCTGCTAAAGGCATCCAGCTTTCATTCACAAAACAAACCACTTCACTGACTTCAGAGAGAAAAGGAAGTAACCCAGGAGAAAAAATGCACAAAGATTTTCTATTAAGGGAGAATCAGTTTACGATATAATACCAGTTGCAAAAAGGTCGAATCAAACATTGATATATCTTTAAAGCAGCTTCTTAAGTGAGAATCAATGAAATATTATTTTGCCCACGTCTAAGCTTAATGGCACAGTTACACAAATAAGATGAGAAACTACAGCTGCAGTGAACACTTGTGCTGCCTGCTGCAGTTTATAGAACAAACATTTGGGATCTATCTGGCTAATCATGATATATTTTTCATGTGATCATCTGTTTATGCTTTTTTGGTTTATGTGTCTTGGGACTGGGCTGTGTGCCAAGGGGCTGGGTGCTGGAGTCAGCAAACAGCCGCCAGTCCCACGGGACCCTTGCTGGACCCTCAGTTACAGCTGCTCCAGCCTCACAGGGAACAGGTCCCCCCACTCCTTCTGCCCATTTCTGAGGATGCAGTGTGTTTGGGGTTACACAGCTTAACCCCTCCTGTTCCTCCCACAGCCCCTCTTGCACTGGAGCCACAGACTGGGCATGTTTATGTAAGGACAATGGCAATTCTGTTTAGTGTGTATTTTAACCAAAAAGCTGTATGGTGCCCTGGGGTAGCTCGACTGGGACAGTGATGGAGACACAACTTTCTGTACTTGCTTTCAAAAAATTTTTTCTTTTGTGGTTTGTGTCCACCAGCCCACTCGGTCAGTGGCAACATGAGGAACTTGCCATGGGTGCCTGCTGAGCTGGGGGCTCTGGGTTGGCCACTGCCCCCATCTCCCCAAAGGCTCTGTACTGCTGTTCCTGCACCAGGCCACCTCCTCTTTCCATATGTGACTCCCACGGCTGTTTCACCAGGCAGAAACCTTCATCTTTCAGCCACGTGCATCCACAGAGGCTGTGCTTCCCACCCCAGCTCCTTGCCTTACGCCTCCCCATGCACAGTCCCACGGCCAGCTTGCACCCCAGGGTACAGGGCTGATTTCTGCCCTCCCAGACCACAGCCAGCAGGACCAGGTTGCCCCAGTTAGGGGCCAGCCAAGGTCAAGCCACCAGCAGCGCTGCTTGTGCCCATTGCATCCCCATGGCCTCCCTACACTGGACTCCGTGGGTACCTCTCTCCAAAGCACAGGCACGGCAGCAACACACTGCTGACAGTCAGATCATCAAAGCTGAAGAAAAAAACCAGGGTGAAATCTGGGCTAAGCAGTTGTTAAGATGCTGGGAAGAGGCCGGCTGCATGTGAGCCCTCCTGCTTCTCTCCCACAGAGGAAGCACAGCTAGATCAGAAAACACTGAAGCAGACACACTTCTGCAGCCGTTGCAAAATACAGAGGTTAAAGGAACCGGAAAACAAGCCAATGATGGCCTATGCCTCTGGCTCAAGGCTGAGATAAATTTCAGAAGTGTTGATGCTGCTAGTGGGCCCTCCAGCTGTGATGCAGCAAAACCGGGGCTCTCTCAACATCACAGCACCTCCCAGGCATTGGCAGGAGGCAGGAGGGTTCAGACCACCACTTTAAAATAGCTCTAGTTTTGGCAAAGGAGTAAGCCACTTTGAGCCCCCACCCAGAGTGGCTGTACAGCAACGAAAACGAAATGCAGAATGAACCTGGGCAAAGCCACAAACATACAGCTCCATAACAGTGACCCATGATGTATCTGGTTATTCTGCTGATGGTCACTGAAGTTACCCACTTTCCTGATTAACCGGCAAGTAAAGGATACCATGTTGCTTTTATTTGTCCATCAGTTGTCATGTATCTGCTCTGCAGAGGACCACAGACTCCCTGAAAAACAGCATGAGGGCTGCGCTGGGGTTGTAGGATGTGTCCCTCAGAGGTGCTTGTCCCATATCAGCCAGGCCAGGGGCTCATGGGGCTGCTGGCTCTCCCAAAGAAAACTTCAGCTTCACCTTGCCCTTCATCACAACAGTGGCTGGAGACTCTGTGGGTCCTTCTGCACACACAGACACTGTGAATTTGGGAGTCTGGCAAAAAACAGCAGAGTCTGTTATGCCCTGCCTGCTCTACAAGTTCCTTAGGATTTTGTGGGATGGACATCATCTCCATGCCCAGAAGGCTGTAAGCCAAAGTAGTCTTATCTACTGGCAGGTTTCAAGCCATAGCGTGTGGAAAATCGCTTCTCTGAACATTCCACCACTGGGGAAAAGACAGTTGAAGTTCCAGTACATAAAAGCCTGCTCATCTGCAGAGGAATGTGCCTGTACTTTTCAAATGCCTCACAGCTGAAAGCAGGTCCCACACGGCCTGGAACGATAAAGGACAAATGTGTGGGAGCCTGGCTCACAGTGCTCTGCAACCTCCATGGCTGCTGGCACAGCCTGGAAGGGCAACGCTGCGCACGGGACTGTCACACAAAGCTGAAGCATGTTAAATCTCTGGCTGAAAAGGGTGAGTGAGCATTTCTCTGTGAGGTCTCTACCTCCCTGAAGATGTTTACTTTGCTCCTGTGCTTCCCCTCTATTTCCTTCCTCTCTACTTCACACCACTAATACGTTAAGCACAGAGTAGCAATGAAACAGAAGAAATGAAAATGCAGTCTCAGCAGCAATAGCTCTCAAGCTGTGCTGGAAGGAAAAGATTAAGGTAAGATGGGTGGCTGAGGGAAGGGAGCAATGCGCTGGTCTGGCTGCTGGATTCCCACAGGGAAGCCCAAGTGCAATGGTCTCTTCCTTATTTACATCCCCATGGCATAGCACTTCAGTCTGTAGGAATACCATGCTGATGCTGAGGATCAATGCCGTGCAATCGACCCTTCACAATCAACTGCCAGCAAAATTACTGGAATGTGTCCTTGCTACCACACAGTCTGGCCGAGGAATAAGGAGGTACAGAGAGTGGCAAAGAAAGGAAGTGGGGAAGGAGGTCCCCCCTCTCAGTCTGGGATGTCCCAGTTCATACATTTTTGTAAAGAAATTATTTGTCATCATGCCTAAATTTGGTTACACAGTATAAACTGTCCTCCTCATTGTTCACCAGCATCACTGAGTCTTTCAGAAAGAGCCTGGAGGCCTTTTGCCCGTGTTGAACATGTTACATCCCATGAAGGCGGCGGGGATGGCTGAGTGAGAATAGTTGGCTGCTAGAGAGGCTGGTGGTTGTTGTACTTGCAATTTTTGTTTTCATCAGTCATTTTTAGACAAGCCAGGATGTTCCTTTCTCACAAATCTTGATCTAAAAGTACAGGTCCCAGATTGCTTAATATTCTGGGTGTTGAGGGAATTTCAGATTCCTGCAGTGGGACATAGGTCTGTAGAAACTCTTTGTAGTATTTGAGACCCTCCGTAATACTTGAGTGGGTTCACATTTTCTTTCTCTTTTTACAATAGCAATATGAGAAAGCACAAAGCTCACATATCTGATGATTGCACATGTGGGATTTTTTGGGGGGGAGGGAAATAATTTCAGTCTGATCTTTCTCCATTATTTTTATTCAACTCTACATTCCTCAGTTCAGCTCCACTTAAACACAAAGCAGAAACAATGAAGTGGGTCTTGTGTGAGGAGCAGCACTTGGAAGAGACAGTCCCTGGGAGACCACAGGTGCTGGTGGCCTCGTTTTATAGGACGGCGACTGATATCCACCAGTGTCTGGAAACACCAAGCCTATTCACATGAAAAATAAATCTCATGTGAAATACGGGCTTCCATGGATCATCTACTAAAGGTGAACGCTTTTTATATCATATTGCACACTAGGAAATAAAAACCAAACTGCACTGACAGGATGCATTGACAGTGCCCTTTCTACAGCAGATTTTTATGTGTTTTCCAGAGTCTTTAATTCTCTTACTTCAGAGTCCCTCTCACTGTGGATTTATGACATGTTTCCTGCCTCCCTTCTCCTCATCTGTTCCCCCATGTCTCTTACTTGAACTACTTTAAAATGACACATTGAGGCATATCCATGTGATGAAAGCGAGCACATAGCTCCGGACCCGACAGAGTGTGTTCCTCTGCAGCGGGGTGACCCCGGACCAGCCAGCACCCCCAGACAACGGCTGAGAGCAAATGCAGTGGACAGCAGAGGGACAGATGTCAAGATATTGCTCTGTTACAACCCCCAGAGGCCCACCTGGGGCTGCTGGGTGAGAAGTAAAACTCTTACTGCGACTGAGTCACAGCCCATGATGGCAGCAGCCTGACAGTGCCCTCTAGAATCGCTGCCCCCTGGTAACTTCTGATACCCGACATAGATGTATTTACCTTCAAAACCCAAAGCCACCCCACCACCCATCATCACTTTCACCAGTGACACACACCCTCTACCTGCAATCTTCCTCCTCTCTCTTCCTTGAAGCCCAGGCAGCACCTGCTTGCTCAGCTTCAAGTAGCAGGGGAGCAAGCACAGCACCCAGAGCCAGGTGCTGAGGGTCTCCCATGTGGCCACACTTGTCTGGGGACTAGAGCAAGGACGGTGAATTAAAGGTTCCCCTCTCTCTGACTGACCTCAGGTCGCTCATAACTGCTTTTGTGTGTTAGTTCCCTCCTACATAAATTAAATGAGTCTATCTGTTCCCTGTTGGGGCTTTTTCCTGCTTTCTGTCTGTGTTCCTCTCCCATTCTTACAATTACAGTTCAATGCCCAAGAGCATCTGCATTTGTTAATGTTTAGAGATGAAATAATTTAAAACATGTTTTGAAGTCCTTCTGCTTCTCAATGCACTGCATGTCATGGAAGTGTGAGATCCTAGCATGAGGTTCAGACCCTCAAATTAAGTATATCAAATGCTGTAAGAGATCACAGTCCTCTCCCGACTGATGGTCATCCCTGCTCCCTGTCTAAACCAGGGAATCTCCTTCCTTCAGTCCTTACAAAGGAATGCTTATCTGTAGGACAACCTCGCAGCTCTCTGCAAAAAGTGAAATGCTGAACACCTTTGCAAAAGCAGTGATCCTCAACACCCCTTCCCAGGACATCTGTTCCAGGGTAGCCTTTCCAATGGATGCCTTGAGCAGCAGGGATTACTCACCCTGCAGAAACAGCAGCACGTGGCAACTTGCTGCCTTTGCCTTCTGCTGGGCAGAAGATTTTGAAGGGTGTGCACTTTTAAGGGATGCATTAATTTACCTCTCAAATGCTTTAGCTGCTTTCTGCAGCTTTAGAGGCTGCACATAGTCTGGCTGCATCATCATAAGGAAATTGCTTGTTCCTGGTCAGAACAACCATAAGTTAAATCTCAGCTGCTCTTTGTATAAATGTGGACACCAATGCTATGCAATGTAACAGCTATTGAGACCCTTTACAGTACCACTAGAGTAAAAAAGAGTATTTTCACCATAACACTTGTAAAATAATTATGTGAAAATATATAGATCTGCCTTTTGATCTGCTTGAAAAAGCCCCTACAAGAAGGTGTCTCTTAGGATATTACAGTTTTTCCAGGGTTAGCATGATTTTTAGAGCTTGCTATCTATAGAGATTAGAAGGGGGACAATTTTTAAAGAGGGCTATGGAAAATCATTACAAAAATTCAGATCTGTGAGATCATGCTCTTCCATAACTTTGCAGAACACCATGCATTTGGATTAGTTCAAATATCTATCACCTGTAATAAAAATATTAATTGAAAAAAATCCAGTTCAAAGCATGTCTGTACAGAGCTTACCAGCATCCGAGAGCATTCTGCAGTACTGAATCTGACAGAGTAAGTCAGTGTTATACAGAATGGTTCTGTCTCTTGCTTCCACTAAAACCTCCTGCCTGGAAATTTCACTGGATCCCTCTAGTTCTTGTGCCACAAGAAACAGAGTTCCCAATCCATCTTCTCAACATAATCTTACAGTATTTTGGTCATCTGCCAGGATACTTTGGACACAAACAAAGAAACAAGGTTTGAGACAGAAACAGTTGAAATCTCACTCTGACAGCTGCATAAGTGGAAAGCACCCTGCTCATTTGGCAGTGAGAGAATGAAGCCTGCTATATACAGAGCAGCGGGCATTTCTGCAACTCCTTGGTTCAAGGTCAAGGTTTGCCACCATTCCATCAGGTCTAAGGGGCTTTGAAGTAGCTTTATGGGAAGATTCCAGAACTCAGGTTAGCCCTGGCCTAGAAAACACTTGACCATTTCAATACTATAACTTTGCTCTCAGCTCAGATCGACATGAATGTGGTAGTTTTGCCTGGCCCAGTTTTTGCCAGTGAACAGGGTGGGGTACAAAGATGGCTCCTGCATGTCCTGAGTAAAGATTCTAGAAATTTTCTACCATGTCCAGCAGAGCCAGTCTCTGATGGCTCTGAAAATGATGGACATGCTGCTGGTAAAACCTGGGCCAATTAGAGATGTTAGTTACGCCTCTGTGAAAACATATTTAAGAAGAAATCAAAACAATGTGAGCACGCACTTCTTTTTAGCCAGGGAAGGAGGAGGAGGAGGTAAAAATATGTGAGGGAGAACAACATGGAGGCACCAAGGTCAGTGGAAAGGTGGGGGAGGAGGTGCTCTAGGCGCCAGAGCTGAAAACCCTCTGCCAGCCGTGGGGAAGACCATGGGGG
>VZRL01006115.1:533839-555484 GCA_013397895.1 Origma solitaria | reverse complement strand
GCAAATAGAGAAACAGTGTCTGCAGTAGAAGAATTGCGATGGACTGACCTAAGAAAAACCCCACACCCTGCCCCTGCCTGAGAGTTGTTAGTTAGTTAGAAAGGAGGGAGGGGGTGAGCTGAGAAGCGGTGCCTTAAGAGGGAAAAGAGGGGTGAGTGAAGAAATGGTGTCTTAAGAGCTTATTTTTATCTCCAATTTATCCTCTGACTCTGTTAGATTAATAAATCACTTTTCTTTGCAATTTTAAGTCTCCCGCCTGCTTTTGCCCTGAATCTTGTGCGGCCCCTTATCAGTGATCTTATCTCAACTCATAAGTCCAGTGTTTTGTGTTAGTTTTTCCTCTCCTCTGCATAGCTGCAGCAGGAGAGAGCATAGAAAGCAAACGTTGTAGGTGCCTGGCATTTAGCCAGGGTCAAACCCACGACAATGAATCATGTTGGGAGTTCAGCACATTAGAAAAGCAGAGAAATGAGAGTGGGTTTACCTGTAATTCCAGGGAAGTGTCACAGGAGTCCTGTCACCATTTAGAGTCACCTGCCTTCCAGCCCTCACCTTTAAGTTCACAGGTATGCTGGCCATACTGCCTCTCCTCTTCCAACCCAGGCCTTTTTTTTTTTAAGGTTTTTTTTTCAGGTTTGAGTATTCAGCAGCTGAACTTCAGTCTTTGTCTTCTCTCATCTTTTTCTATAGCATACTTATGCTACCAAAAGACTAAAGATAAACCTACTTTCAAAGGGACCTTAAAATCTGAGAGATTGACAGTCTGCATGAAATCTCTTAAGTGCATCACGGTGGTTGTCACGAAGGCCTCTTTGGACAAAGGCCTTTTCCATGTTTCCTGGCCAATTAAAGCCGGATACACATCTGTTAGGTCAGAGTGACACACTTCTGAAGAGTTTGCTGCAGTCGATAGCAGAACTTGTCACAGGACAGCAGGGAGAGCAAAGCGTAAGGTCACAGAGCATGTAGCACCATGAAGGGGTTTGCAGGATATGGCCCTCAGGCATGAGAACTGATCTTTTTGCCACATGCAGCTGAGGAGTCTCCAACAAACATGCTCTGCAATATTGCTCATACAAACGGCATCGGGCTGCAGAAGCATGGAGGAACCATTTCTGCAATATGCTCTCAGCTGGCGAGAAATTCTGCAGGAAAGAAAGCGCACAGCAGCTCCCAGCTGCCTTAGGCTATAGGCATCAAACCTACAGGCAGCCTTGCTGACACCCCATAATTGTCCACAGGTAGGGTAGGCTGAATGGCACCCTTTGAATCACAGAGTTTCATGTCTCTGGCAAATGGAAAAGCAGACATCAATAGATGATGAATATAGTGAGAATTGTATTCTAATTGGAAATAAGACGTATATTACCTTGTACTGGATCAAATAACATGAAGGATTAAAATGGCTGTGCTGAATAATTGAGATCCCAGTTGTATAATTTTTCCTATCATTTTAAAGTTATGCCACAGAACCAGAAATATTCCACTAATAAAAAAAGGTTGCTCATAAAAAGGAAAAATATCAAAGAGCCATCAGTGAATAGGAACATTAGAGGGAGAAGCAGAATTTTCCCACTCCTCGCCCTTTTGTATATGCAAGTACTACTTTATAGGCTTTGATTCTTTTATAAAATTATAAACACAGAGAAATTCCTGAGAAGCAGTTAGTGTACTCACGTCAGATGTACGGTGATGCTGAAAATTTCCCTTAATTTTCCACCCATGCGTTTGTGGTGCTGTGCAATTAGAAAGAATTGGCAATACTTGATCACAGTAACAGCTGCATCCAGTTGTAAACTGGGGATTCAAAGCAGGAATATTCATGGGGTTTAAGCCAACTCCATCTGAAGGATCACTTTCTAAATCCAGGTGTGAGTAAACAGATTCCTTCTATTGGGACTGTTTGTCCCCAGTGCCACACAAAGCAAGGAGCTGTAACCACAGGCACATTCGAACCCTCTGTGTCATATTACTAGTAGCTTGGAATTCAGACTACAGCCTCTTTGAAAAGATAGTATTTTTCCAGAAATGTTTATTTTATGTTTAGAGCTGTTATTGTTATTTCTTCTCAGTGGTGTAGAAGTCCAGTTGGAAGAGTTTTCTTTCCTCTGCATTGAAGCTGAAAATTCCTGGAAAGCCATGACAATATTCAGCATTCATGATTACACAGACAGACATATTTCATGAAAATTGCATAGGCTTTTAATACAGGATTATGAATGAGCTCTAATGTTGAAATTATATTAGATTGGATTTCAGAACGTTTTTAACATATTTCCATACAGCAACCTTGGGATGTCTTTTCAATAACAGTGATTATTACAGGCAGGCTGTTTTTTAAGAAAACATTAGTTCAAGGTGGACAGGGCTTCCTGAAAAATGTTGTACATCTTTATGGCTGATGTTTTAGTTGTTTTGAATTAACTTTTTTCACAGCCAGAATGAAACGTTTCACCATATAATTCTTCATGCATGTCTTCAAACAAACCTGGAGCCTTTGCTGTGAATTTTTGAAACTGTAATACAATCTCAGGCATGAAAGCTCTTTGTGAGCTGAAGGTAAGCATTATGTCCCAAGTTATCTGGTTTCTCCCAAAATACAAATATTCTTAGGTAACGTCTGTCTTTTAAAAACAGTGGTTGCCCAAAGTGATTCAAAGGCATCTGTAAGTACCAGCCGTGAACAATCCCAGGCTTACTCTTTTACAGGCCTCCAACAGCTGACTGCCCAGCCCACAGATCCAGGGCTGCTTGATCGAGTAGAATGGAGTTTGGATTTTTTTCTCTATATAATGACAAACACATTGAAATTATGCATTGCCCAGGACAGCATTTGGAAAGCAGAAGTCAGTGACTCATCTCTGGGATTTGCCTGTATGAGCAATTTCTCTACCTGTCCCTCATGGCATCTGGACCAGCGGCTCAGCTCTGCCATTTTGCCCATTTTTCCTTCCTTACAGAAAGCAGCAGAGTTAATGCTCCTTTTTTTTTTTTTTTTTCCTGGAACATCGGTCATTTCAAATGTAGCTAATTTGAATATATCTCCTAGATAAGGCTCAAGGCAAGTGGGCTTGCCTTTGGTGGTTCATGCAGCTGTCTCCTGGGGTTGCAGCACTTGCCTCTCCCCATTCACTCGCTGCCATGAAGAGCACATGGACTATTAAGGTACACTGATGCTGCCTGCTATTTGTCTCTCTTTCACACTGGTGTCAATCGGAAGTAACGCTACAGAAAGCACTTAGATTTTACCAGTGTGAGGCACTGAAAGGCTTTCCTTCAGTCATTAGCAAGTTTGATAGCTCTCATTAGTCCACTTTAGTTACTGGAGTAAAGAGATGTGTGTTTCCAACACTGGTGGCATAAACACTCCCCTCACTTTTATACAGCTGAAAGAAATGTGTATTTTCAGGGCTAAAACAGTAATCCATTCACAGTGCCTTTCTGAAACCAACCCTATTTTATTCATCTCTCTTAAATGGTCAAAACTGTGAAACTGGATGCCCCAGTTTCTACTCCTAACACCTAATAGAGATTCTTTGAAGGGATGTTTTGAAGACATTTGAAATAGGAAGCCCTGTGCCCTATTCTCACTGCTGTTGTGAAACTCTAGGTGAGTCCACATAGATGTGGATTTTTATTGCAGTTTAGCATTTCTAAATACCATGCTGGTTAAGAATAGGCTGAATCCCCTAAAATTTACTTTTATTTTTTCCCTCTAACTTGACCCATGGAATGCATCTACCAATTAAATGTCAACAGGAAACAAATGTCTTCACAGAGGTAGTTATCTATGGCAATTTTGGTTTGTGGCATAAAAGCTAGGATGAAAATAATCCACATACAGAAAGACACATACATTTTTAAACAGTATGTATAAACTCATGCATGGCCACCCAGTGAGGGATGGAAATGGCTGGAGGCACACGTTTTCTCCAGTGCAGATTTGATGAGGTCTAGGAGACCATGCCTTTTCAGCTGAGCTGCCCACAGACCTGACAATTCCTATAGACACAGCAGGCTTGGCCAGGTAGCAAGGAGAAGCAAAGCTGTGCATTCCACTCGAGCAGCATCAGCCCTGCAATGCCCTTCAGAAGGGAAGCAAAACTGTATCTAAAAGTGCCTCCATTTGTACTAACAGTAGGAACCTATCACACCATTTTTTTCTTGCTACCTGATATTAACTTCTCAAAGAATAATTTCTTCTCTTTTTCCACTAATGACCAAGAAGAAAATCTGACTTCTAGAAATCTCCATAGCCTGAATAGTTGAATGAACAGAAAGATGAAATAAAATACCCAAAGGGAAGTGGAAAAACTACCATCTCCTTTGGCATCTGGGTGTAGGAAAAATGCTGCTCCACTATGACCAAAACACTTTTAGATATTACCCACTACTGTGCACTGCCTCAACCTTTCAAGGAATCACTTTCTGCTATAAACACTGACTGCAGTCAATAGAAAATATTTATTCCTGTCATCTGAGGATCTTCCACATGCTTTGAGGTATTTGAGTTCCTAAGTGGGAATACCAAATATTATCTCTGCTGCATGTACATCAGTCAGCCTTTGGACGCTCTCCCTCGATGTCCAGTGTCAGTACAAATGAGTGAAGCTGCCCTTTGGCCAGGCTGCTGTTTGGTTTAAAACACCAGATTTGGGTGTTGCTTAAAGCACCGTCCACCATGGATGTCCTTGTTTTCCAAAGCAAACAGTCTCCGGCGTCTTGTGACCTGAACAGCCCCCAGTGTCTGACCTTGAAAAACAAAAAAATATTTTATTTGCAAAGAAAAATCTGCAGCCTAAATTATTTGAGGCACTGCCTTCCTTCCTCAGCAGGATGCTGGAATGTCCAGGCTGTGGTAGGAGCTGCTTATACGGCACAGACATACACAGGAACGTATTTGCCCTCTAATGATATATTAAGCAACGGTTTTGAGTTGGCAGGCTACTAAAAGCCCTAGCCAAACAAAGATAAAATTGTAATTTATCAACAGAGAATACTGAATTCATGGTCACTGGTGACTGCTGGGACTGGTGGTAGCCCACAAAGCAGAAGTTGACAATATAAAGACAACAAATTCCAGATATTGTTTAGACTTTTCTCAGCTTTGGGGGGGTGGGTGGGGGGAACCTGTTTGGATTTTCTTCCCTAGGAATTGTTCAGACTGGGAACAAGACAAAATGATCACCTTTCTCAAAATCCAGTATGACAGGCCTCAAGCAGCAAAAGTGTGTGAACGTACTGTGCTTGCAGCTGCATGAAAACAGAACAGTGGGGGCGCATGCAGAGAGGCAGCCAGGACAGTGGCTCACTGAGGAGTCAGCAGTGCTGGGCTTTGGTGGTACAGACCTCTCTTTTGAGAGCGTGGTGCATGGGTTTTAGAACTTACATTCCCTCTACTAGTTATTTTGAGGAGTAGGATTTTCCAAAGGCATCCTGTTCCTCTCAAAGATTTTAAGGATTCTTGAAAATACTTTATCTCAAGCAGGTTGAGGAACCTTTCCCAGCAGTCCCTTCTATCACTTCAGATTATAGGAGCTTTGTTTCACTAAAGTCAGTGGTGTTGGACACATACCAGAATAAGGTGAAGAATTAGGACCTATTTTTACAGGGTTTCACAAGTCTATGTTATATTAATTGTCCTGAGTTAAATGTGATCTTAACAGTGCCATGATGGAAATCCATGCAGCTTAAAGTGAACCAGAGATGCAAACAGCATGGGGCAAAACGCAAGTTCCTATTTTCCCTTTCCCACTCTCTATGTACCCTTCCATCCCCTGACTGATCTCTAGATGGAAACCAACTGTTCTTACAGCAAGGAATTCAATCTCCTCACCAGTTGCAGCATCATCACCACAGTGATTTCTGTGAACCGATCCCAGCACCAACTAATTTCACAAAAAAAAACCAGTGAACAGCTAAGAAATCACCAAGGATGCTGGCTGTTACAGACCTAGGGCAAATGTGGAGTTCTGGAGGTGAAAGGATCTCTAAACCATTATAGACCTTTGAAATTTCCCAGTCTCAGGGGTGTACTTTCATGGGAAGAAAAAGCTGTTTCGGATCACACCAGATATTTTCTGCACTACCCAGCAGTTATACCTGAGGATGTTCTCCAGATGTTCGTGTTTGTATGAAACATACAATAATAAAATTGTAAACTGGACGAGACAATAATGGAAATGTAAGAATGAGGGCTTTAGGGCGGCCTGGAAAAACATGAACATTAACTAGCCCACACACAAAATCAACTTGTCCTCTTTAAGAAGCCAACAAAGATGTATTTTATTTGCTTTTCTAAAGAACTGCTACTTTTCCCAGCAGGTGGGCACACACAACTTGTCATGGTTCTTATACTGCCAACAGGCAATTGCTTGTATTTTGGGGAACAGACACTCCTTTCACTTGGGCATACAAAAAGTGAGAAGTACAAGGTCTAAGACAAGGTGAAGCCATAGTTTAGATAATTTTTATTCCACAGTGAAAAGAAAATAATAATGCGCCATTGTCTGGAATGTCAGTTATTGAAAAACAAAAGAGAAGAAAATCCTCGCAGCAACCAAAAATGGAGGGGGAATAGAAACAGACCTGTTGTATTAGGGTAATAAAATTTCCTGGCTAAAAGAAGTTAGAACGCAGGTATCATCTATATCAAAACTACAAAGAGCAACAACTGAGAATTCATTGGCTAAGATATCTGCAGAGTGAAATACCTTAAGTGTTTGCAAGCTGTCTAAGGAGTAAAACAGCAGTTTGAAAATGGGAGCCTGTTGTCTTTCCTTTTCTTGAACTGTTTCTCTTTTTTGCTGGATATATTGGCTAAGCAAAATGCCCAAGAAGACTGGCTACAAGTCCTAGGAGATCTTTGGGGAAGGCTTCTGAGTGCTCTTTTCCTGCTTAATTTTGGCTGCTCAAGTGGGTCCCGATCACAAAAACGTGAACATAACTGAGACTCTTTTGCTTAGTGCACTTAACACTACACTGGCAGCCTGTGTATAGGGATTTCAGAGTGTCACCTGCCTACACTGCTCCGAGTTTGGATATTCCAGTGATTTCACTGGGGCATGTTTGCAACTATTATCTCACCTCTTTTTTTTAAATGATTGTAAAAGGAATACAGTTGTTGGCTGCTGTCATGGCTTTGATCTGAAAAGCCTAGTCAGGCCTTGTGGTGTATGACTTCTCTTTACAACAAAGTGGGAGCAAGCCAGACTGGAATGCAGGTCTTCACATATGCAGGATTAGACATCTTTGCAGGTTTACTGTGGGACCTGTAGGTGGCCTCATTTTAACAGTCAATAAAACAACAAGTATTAATTCAGTTTCCCAATGTGCTAAGCAACATTTTGTTTTACTTTACTGAACTTGGAAGCTGGCAGATATGCTTCTGGTGTCATTGAATACTCTGCCATTCATTCTATAGACAAGTGGGTATAGAGCACACTGATTGTAATGCAGAAAGTGCAAACATCTGTTTTGTTTTCATCCTTAAATTCCTTCAGGGATAGGAAGAGAGAGGGAATGATTTTGAAATGCTGAGTTAAGACCAGAAAAGTAGCCTGTGTCATGTATTTCACATTTCCTCCCAGATCAAGGGTGAAGGACAGCAGGACTGCTGGCCATGCAGTGACATTAACCACAGACATTTTGTAACATAATGAACAATAAGAAAAAATGAATACCTATCATAAATTCTGTTACAGAAGGTCTAACACAAATTCAGTCGGGTAAATGGACTTCAAAACAAGGTTAACTAAATTAAGACTGAGACCATTCAGTACAATCAAGAATCTACATTTGCATCCACACTTGGCATCGTTTGTGACAATGCATTCTTTGCTGCCACCCCAACAGAAACCCTGACTTATTTAAGTGCTGTAGTCGCTGTGGTAAGGCCTCAGTTTTATGCATTTCAGATACACATACTGGGGTTTTGTTTTAGTGTATGAGACATGATAAAACTTGTGAAAAAGGCCTATGATTCAAGTGTCTTTTATATATGGAAGCCATAAAGCTACAACAATAGGAGAATCTCAAAGCAGATGACTAACTGGCCTTGTGTGCCTTATCCTGCCACCACCACTTCTCCCACCCTGCAGCTGGGGCACCCTGGGGAACAGCAGGCACAGTAGGAGAGTGTCTCTTACGAGAAATTTCTCTGGTTTTGACATGGTGGGGTACACATGTGTTAAGAAAAACTGCATGCCATGCACTGCAAAACACAGCCTGCCTTGAGCTGGACTGGAGCACAGAGCCATCCCCCGTGGCTGCTGCCAGGGCAGCACTAGCAAAAGGACTGAATGCCTCCAAAGATCTGCCTGAGGACAGCACCTCTGGCTGCTGACGAACCGGCCAGATTATGTCGGCAGCACAGGACAAAGCCACCACAGGGCATCCAGCTCTGCATCTCTTTTTAGTGGGTGCAAGTTAGTACTTAATTTCTGAAATATCAAACTATTACAGTTCTGTGAGGGAAGTACAGTGGGACATAGAGAGTCCCAACGGATTTATTTTTGGACTAACAGGGATACTAAAATTGTAAAATAAATCTGCATTGTGTCATCTGGACACTTGGAAATGTTTAAGAACAATTAGCAAAGGATTTGATTTTGATGTAACTCTCTGGTTCCCACAGACACAAACACAGAAGCCCATTTAAAAATAGCCTGCAACTTCTATCCCTCCCTTGCACCTATCTTTTAAAACCTACCGCAGGGCTGTTTTACCAAGTGGCGTTCACCTGCTGCCTGTGCAGGATTCCAAACCTGAATCCTTGGAGATGAAACTTTGGCAGAAACCAACTTGCCGCGTAAATTTCTCCACTGCAGATGGAGCCTGGGCACTACAGGGTTCCTATGATATGCTTGCCTGCAACTCACCCGACATTGGATATTTTGGAAGAGGCTGAAACTTCTGCTAAGTTAAAGTTGAGCCTCTCTCTAAATACTTCCTTGCTCTACTGGGACCTGGGTGTTTGTGATAGTCTCTCAAAAGCTGGTAGGTGCAAGAACACCTGGTACCCTGCAGTGCTGTGTTCCTGCCAGAAACCTGCTGGAGAAAAGGTATTGTATGTATAATATTCGCAGTAAATTAGGGGAAAGCAAAGTAAGAGCAGTTCCCTAAGACTTGCTGCAGTGAAGGATGCAGAAACCTGACATAAAAGCAGATAAATAAGGAAGCAGAACAGAATTATTTATAAAGAAATTTATTTTATATTTGTGTACAGCAAATATATGAAAACAAATTTAATTTGAAAAATGTATATTTGATTTCTTAAAAGTATTGAACCCTCTTATGGAAAGGCTTTAGTTATTAAAAAGGTACAGAAGACTAAAATTATCCTCAAATAATATATGTGTGTGTACGTATATATATATAAAAAATGTGCAATTTTATATATATATATATAGTATATATAAATAACGTGTGAGTTACATGAATTTTAAGGTATCTTATTTAAACATCTGAGTAAAATAGAGATATTAGAAAATATAGTTTGCTATTTCTACACAGTTCGCATTCAGTTTTTAAAAGCATCTAGACAGTGCAAATTTTAAACATCCAGAAATATTCTATTATTCTATACATTGTGCTCAGCTCCCAAGTTTCCTCTGTCGCAATCATCACCAGACTGAACCAGATTTGGAGGGTTCAATACTAGCCCCCACTAGCATCTTCTAAGAGCAATAAAAGGAAATCTGTCTTATCTTGCACTGCGCTGTGGTATAGCTTGTACACGAGAACAATGCATTTCCTATATTAAATGATCTAACTCCCAGAGATCACATACACCTCACCATATTAACTCATTTCATTGCATTCCATATCCTGCACACATAAATCTCCTGTAGGACAGCATACATTACTGTATGTGTTCTGAAGCTTAAATAATGTATTTCTTTAACATAAGGCAGGAATATACTGAAATTTGATAATACCTAAATCAAATAGCAATCTTAAATTAAACCACATTTATGTACCACATTTTTATAGATGCTGCCTTTTTAATATTTATGTCAGAAAACATGGTAGAGAAAACCTACTATTCTTTAAATAAAAGCAAGGGATAAAAGCAGTCCTTCTAGAAGAAATTGCTAAAACCTAACAAGACTAAGAGAAACTTGACTGCCTTGAAACACCAAAGGTCAATCTGCACAACCTTTCCTGGAGCTGAAGAGCAATTTCTTGCATGACATCTGGGGGAATACTCATATGAGTAGGTGCTCACTGCAGCAGAGCCCAAGTGTTTTAGCTGTAAATATTTATCATCCTTATTTGCATCTATTAAATTTTAAGGTGCAGTATGTTTTTCATGTCTCTCTAATGTTGTTAAAAAAGGCGATTCTGACCATTCCATATGCTTTCACAGTAGCTATATTTTAACTGAAGGGTGTTTGATCTTTAGATAATATGTTTATTATCACTGACATAAAAACCTCAATCCTGCTTCCATAAAAATCAGTGGTTGCTTTGTTCCTACTAAAAATAAAATTTGATCCAAACATGTTAGTCACAAAGTTTGCTAGTAAAAGTAAATACTGTATTCATTAAGTCTCTCAGTGTTTAAAGGCAAAGTGGTGTTAGCAAATACTGTATAGTACAGCTTAAAGAACAGTATTATGCACAATTCTAACTGTTATTCAACAAAATCTAAAAGCAGCTGTGCAAAACATCTTATGGGACAGTGAATTCTGCTACATGAAAATTTCTGGAGCTGTGACAGGCTTTTTTCAAATTCATGTCTTACACCAGTGCTGTCACTCACGTCCTACATCGCAATTGCACAAATTAAAGGCTGGGTCTTCTGTGCAGTATGCATCCAGACCAGCTAATCTTTAAAACTGGATACATCAGGAGGGTCTCCCTCTTTCCACTCCATTCATTTCTGAAGTCCCGTCTAGCAGAAACTGTCATGTTTCTGAATCCTGGTAGCAACCGACAAGATAAAGAGCCTAATGTCATCCTTCATCTACTTCACTTCGCAAGTTTATCTCTGCACTTGCCCATATAATTACCCCCTGCAGATTTCACCTTTAATTCAGTTTTTCGTTACACTTGTGGAACGGGCCTTGAAAACAGACAAAGCCTCATTAGTAGCCTGCAAAAGCTAGCCTTACAACTTAAAACCTTGATTTAAATACCAAACAAAGGAGAAACATAGATGCTGAGACAATGTTTACATCCTCTCAACCACACCCTTGAAACTTTGGCAGTAAATTAGCCAAAGGATGGTTTTAACAGCTCATCCATCTCTTTCAGTTGGGAAGGAACAGCCATAACTACAAGTTTTTGCAAGGTGCGGCTGATGCTGGGAGATGGTTGAATATATATGACCAAAGGCTGCATGCCTCACAAGTCAGAACAAAGCAGAGATGTGCTAGGAATTTAGGATTTTCTTATGCCCAGAAGTTTCCTATAGACTGGAGATAAACACAAGCCCCATTTTCCACAAAAAGGAATAGTGTTAAACTTAGACTAACACAGCATTAAGAAGAAACTAATAATTAAAGATGTCAAAGCCTCTCAATTTAAAGATTCCCCAAAGCAATCTCAAAGAAAAGAAGGAAAAATTAAACCCGTGGAATCAGTCAACATATTTTTCAATCAAATTATATAGTAAATGCACTGGCAGACAAGGCCTCAATTCTGAAAAGGTGAGGAAGAAGAAGGATGGTGCAAAATGCTTTCATACATTTGAACATTCTTAGGATATAAGAGAGCAGGCAACTTGAAAACTAGAAAACATTCCTTGTAAGCTGTGTGGGATCAACGCAGTTTTCTGCAGGCTTTGCTTCATTCTACAGCTCAGCTTTGCCTGTTTGGGCAGGACTGGCGGTACCACTGCCTTCTCCAGCGTTGCTCTTGTCTGCTGGCTTGAAAGATAATGAAGCAGAGTTTGTGCAGTACCGTTTGCCAGTTGGGCGAGGTCCATCATCAAAAATATGCCCCAGGTGAGCACCACACTGAAACAAAACACAATAGAGTATCACTGTGTCTCTGTGCAGATCGATGGCATCACTGTGGCATTAAGCAATGACTAACAGCTGCCTGCACTGCCCTTTCAAGTGGGATTTACAATCTACATTTATTTGCAGGAGTGATCCCGGAAGATGATCTTTTGAGATACCACAGGCGCCTAAGACTCCAAGCCCAAATTTCCTGGGTGTTTCCTGTCATGCCACTGCATATGCTTGGTTGGACCACCATTGAGGAGCTGCCTGTTTCTGTAATGATCTCATGGCAGAAGCTCAGTTAAAAACAGGGTGGTGAGGGAAGCACTGCCCACGTTTCACTTACTGATGTAAGAACATCTGTGTAAGAAAGGGACAGCCTGAGCCCCGAGCTCTCCTCAGCCTGCAGCCATTTGCTATACCCCTTGGTAAAAAAAATTAAACTCTTTGGTGATCCTGGCAAGGACCTAAAACACTGAAGATACTCTCTGGAGTGTGCTCTCATGGCTTTTTTTTTTCCCTTTCCCTTTCCTTAGCCTGGCGCTCTTCTGAACATCAAGGCCCTTCCAGGTGCAACTCTTGCCCCTGGAGGGGATGGAGTTCAGCCTACTCCATAATAATTTCTGTAACATATACAAGATAGGGATAGGTGACTGAAAAAGACCTGTAGTGTAGATATGTAAAACATCTATTAATTAATAACCTTTGTCTTGGGGTAATTATAAATTATGCTGAATTTTGCTTTTTGTAAGAAATATGAAAGTACAAATGGTCTGTTGCCACTTTTGCTCTGTATGAATCAAACCCAAATACTTGCAGTGCCACTCAGGGTGAACGCTACTGATCCCATCTGTAAGAAAGGTAATAGTCTTTTGCTTTACAAGGATGGCTTTACAAGTACAATATTTTGAAGAAGCTAACCCTGCTGTTCCTTATTCAAGAATTAAGATTACTATCACTGCACATTATGGCTGGCAATTTATCTGGATAATAAGAACTTCTTGTAATTAATCACTTAAATTCCACAAGTTCATTTTTACAGTCTGCCACGAGAAATAAAAAAATAAAACCTTGCACTGGAGTAATATTTAACAGGAAAGTCATGCTGCTTTACCAAGGAGCCTCGGCCTTTCAAGTCAATAGCTGATCTCAGTGAGAGCTGGAATGATGTAATTGAGATCAGAGACCTGCTCGTGGGCTCACAGTCAGACAGCAAAAATTAAAGACTGCAAATTATTCATAACATTTTATTAATTCATAGTATTCCAAATACATAGAGGCAATAGTGATTATTCCAAGCTCTGAATAAATTAGTGATGGCAAATCTCTACCCTGCAGTTAATGTGTTGCTAATGTTCCCCTGCTGTTACAGCCTTTAATTCACCAAAGCAGCAGAAAAGGTGTCTGTAGAAGCAGGCAAAATCTTGCTTCCAGGTTAAACTCTCTCAACAGACTGAAAGGCTGGGGGAGGTTCTCACACCAGCTAGGTGGGACAGGAACTCTTCTCATTTAATGACAGCTGAAACAATAATCTTCACTGCCTCCAGGAGCAGAGCAGGTAGGCATGGAAGCATCAGTGCTCCCACCTGTTGGTCACACCCATGCTGACACATCCCACAGCAGGCTCCCTGCTCCTGGAGAAATGTCACTGAGACACCCATGGCAGTCCAACAAGGATCCCAATAACAACTGAGGGCTTCTAGGCAATGCTATCTGCAGGATGAGCACCCCTAGGCAATGGAAAATGGCATGGATGACTGAGTTAAGCAGCAGCTGCTCAGCTTTGTAAGGAAGGAAGATAAAACATGGGAAGTAAGTAAAGGGAAAAGGAATTTGAATGGGACCTAGAGAAAACTAAGCTTCAAGTCTTCTTCCTGAAAGACTGCTGTCTTGCCACCCTTTCCTTCATTGTCCAGTTCTTATTCTTTTTTTCATTTTTCATTTTCCTTTATATTGAAGGCCTTTTTTAGGTTAGTGTCCACAGAAAACCTGAGTTGTTTCTGAAAGTGGGATATCTAACAAGGAAGCATTTCACCTGACTATAACCATACCTTTGGGGGGGAAAAAATTTAAAAAGTAAGTGTCCCAGAGAGAGTATTTTTCTAAATGCTCAGCATCCTAATTAAATCATCTCATCTCAACTAAGAGTGCTTCAAAACCTCCTGGCTGGAAGTGTTAAACAGATCTTTTCCAGGCTAACATTTAACAAAAGATAAATCATTCCCTCTCTACTGGACAGAAACAGAACAAGAGAAACTGTAGAGAGAAATGGTCTGTAGGAGTAATATATTCACATACAGATTACAAAGACAATCTATCAAAAAGGTTTTCCTCACAAAACCTGAGAAGCTGTGTGAGAGTCCAAGGTAGTCTCATTACACCTTTTTGTGATGTTAGAATCACACCAGGATTGAATTACTGCAAAATTTGTTACCTTTTGAGATTACCCCTCACCAAAAATTTATGTGGCAATTCTCTGTACAGCGGACTCTATAACTCATCTGCCCTAAACAGAAATGTAATTCAATCCTTTGTATCCCAGTATAAGAAACCTGGCACTCAGCTGAGAATACAAAGGATGAATTGACTTTACTGTCCTCCCCACACATAATAGGTGCTGCCCATTCTTCTAGGACATATATACATGCCTGCAGAGCCTCTGAAAAAGAAACAATCATCTATTGCAGCCTTGCACATAAATATATTGGGCAGAATGCACTGGGACAGTGAAATGGTTAAAGCATTCCAAGTATGTGCTTGGGAGCAGGAAAAGGGGGGTCACTGCTGTCAGTATGCTTGGATCTCCCAAGCCTCCTGGTTCTAATATGCTGCTCAGAGGCATGGAAAGCAGTTCGCAGTCAGCTGCTGTAGTGCAGAGTCCAAGCTATTGGTCTGCAAACACTGCTTCTGTGACTACGGAATTTTATTGATTTGTACAGGTACAAATAATAGCTAGGGAGACAGTGGATGGGACTCTTGAAAAGGACAGAGGAGAAAAAGAGACGCAACTAGTTTTACAGTATTCCTCAACTGTATTTGTATTAACTTCTACCTGTCACTAATCATTGACCTTTAAATACACCCAGGGTGATGTGTTTCCAAAAAACTGTGGAAGTTGTTTCTAGGATAATCCCATGGATGTATTTGATCAATATTACAGTAATTTTTTCCACTGTGATTGCTTTCTATAACGAAGAACACTAAAAAAGACTTTTTCTCTCAGACAGGTCGGAAGAACTTCTAAAGAAAAAACAATGACTTTTTCATCTGCAAAGGATCAATAAGGTTTTGGGTGTGGGAGATGGTATTTCCCTTCAGTTCTACCAAGGTCTACCATATCAATCCCACTGCTTTGCAGGTTGCAGTAAAACTGCATTTCTTCTGCAGTTGCACAAAAAACTCACACTCCTAGGGCAGATACACAATGCCATGGTATTAGCTGTGCTGAGCACTGTCTGCAAAGATGTTCACCACTCCTCAAGCTGTTTTCCTGTGTGACTTGATCATCTGTGGGGTTATTGCCCCAGAAAGCTGGAATAGCTGGTAGGAAGCTGCTACTGGATTATACAGCAACCTTGGTCATATTTTGTCCTTCAAATTCAGATTTTAGTTTTGCTTTGATTTTATGGTGTCCACATGTGACTGCTGCTAATCTTGCTGGTTTCAGGTCTGCTACCACTATTTTGTTTGGCAACAGATAAATGTCATTCCCAGACTCCTTGGCCTGACCACAGGCTTCCTTGGGTTTCTCCAGGAGCTTTGGCCATCTCCTGAAGTGTATCAGCAGATATGGGCTCAGCAGGTTGGCAATAAGCAGATTTTAGCATTATTCAGGCCTACTAAGCAGAGCTAAAGAGACTGGACTGCATTTTTGATTACACCAGTAACCACTGGTGAAACACAAGCTTCCCAATCTGCAGTGTCATTGCTACCTTGCTAGTGAATTTAGGAAAGTGGGTATTCCCACAAAGTGTTGAATGGATCTTCTGAAGCATATCAATGTAAAAACTTCAGGATTATGTAGTACACATACAAACTAGCAGACACACTAATTTGGCCATTAACATATTGGGTCAAATGCAGACTGAAGCTAATGGATACTCTTGAGCAGTTTCTTAACTCCCCCTGAGCCTTATATATGAGGACTGACTGACTAGTAAGGATGCATATTGTCAGGGATAAAATCAGTTACCCCTCCAACAACACTGTCTGGAAGAACAGCAAGTTATCACTGCCCAAATGAATCTGCTGCTTCTCTCAGGAGGAGTTTGAGCATGTGGAGTTAGAAGAGTGCAAGCTGCTGGGAACAGCTGCTGAACACCAATGCAGCAGCTTCTCCTTTTGCTAGGTAATGATTATGCCATTCCCTTCACAGAAAGGAGAGCAGCACAAAGGATGAGAGAAAGTAGAACAAGACAAATAACGGAAAATTTGGGCATGTTTTGAATGACTACTGACTTCATTATTACAGCAGATGGGATTGTTTGAGGCAGCCATTAGGACTGCGCTGGGAATGAGTGTTGGGAATGAGTTAGCATGGATGCACAGTAATGTAGAGTGATGGAATCAGTACAGAGACAGTCGCTCCACTGCTTTCGACTTTTCTCAGCTGCTCACGTGTGGAGTTAGTTGGCCAGGCTCAGGCTCAGGAGCTCCTTTGAAGGGACCCTCCTCAGGAAGACTATTTTTGTAAACTCAGCACCGAGTCCAACCATTGACATCTGCTCTGTTAAATCTCACATGAGACAACAACGTGCATTCCAACGATCCCTTTGTGCCTTCAGCTCGTTCCACCCAGCTTTTATACCTACGACCCATTGTGCTCTCTCACAATGATTACTATTTAATAGAACTGAAAGGTTTGCAAATCTCAAGGAAAGTACAGCACACTGTAATGGCTTTTGCAGCCTTTGCCATCGGAATGGTCTGTGTGTGCTATAAACTAACCTGACTGCAGGATATTTCAACCCGATGCATCCCATAGGAGAAATCATCGTTGAAAGCAATTGCATCGGGACTGATCACATCATAAAATGAAGGCCAACCTGGAAAAGAGGAACAAGACAGGTAAAAAAAGAGGGAGTCCTTGTAGCAAATAGCATTACAAAAAGCAGGAGAGAATCACACTTTGAAAAATATTTATCTCACTCCAGAGCATGGAAATAATGAAATGGAGACTTCTTATTCAAAAACACTTAGATACTTTGGAAAATTACCCCTCCAAATACAAAGTTGTTTACAGGAAAGGACTAAACTGCCACTAGCTGTCCAACTTCCATCTCCACAGGGATTCCTGCACTCCACCACAAAGCAGCGATAGCAGTTTAGCTCAGGGTAAGCCAATTCACCAGTTTTAAAAAAACCCACAAATTCCACCCTGAAGATAAACAGCAAGGCTTTTGCTTTTGCAATATAAAAGTACTTAAAAAAAAAGAGCTGGGAAATTGCAGTTTAGAGCCCCAAAATGTGCCTTAACCTTTGCCTTCACCAAGGCAAACCCAGAAGGATGTGTTCAGACGCTGAACCATCACACATTAGAGGCAGTGAGATGATTATTAATGTGTCTCATGTCAAAACAGTATCGAGTGCTTCAGACCAGACACGGACAGGTGGAATCATAACTATGCCCATATTAGACATTAGTGGCTGGTCTGCATGTGGTCTCCATCCAGGATAAAACAACTGCACTCACTAAGGCACATGTTCTATGCAGCTGATAGCTGAGCACTGAGCTGCATGGTCTGACACCAGATGATGATGAGATGCATACCTGACCTATCAGTAATAGCCACTTACCAAAATAATGACCTTCCACTCTTCTAACTATTCCACACTAAGTCTCCCCCTCTCCACAACACAAGTAAAAAAGGCAGGTCTATTCGGTGACCCAGAAGATACCCATTACACGGCTGTAACTTTTCAGCCATTCCTCAAAAGCCATCATAATGCTCCATTTCCTGAAACAGGGTTCCCACATAAGCACCTGACAGGCTTTAAGGTCATGCCAGCATCTACCAGCGCCCATCTGAAATCTCACCAGTTATCTGTCCTTCTCATTCAGTCTCTTGCCAAATATAAAATGCACAGGCAGCTCTTGTTCTCTCCCTGTATTACATGCCCAAGAATAAAGAATTTCCTTGTTTCTTCTCCTAATATTAGTTAAGCATTTGCTACTGATGATTTCATAAAATGCCTTGCAAGAAGCTATTAAGAAACACAGCAGCAGATGAGAATCACTGCATGCAGATGAATAAAGGATGGATATAGCTTCCGTAAGAAAAGTGAGTAAAATTTTCTATACAGTACAAGGAGATGTGGAAGCTATCAACCTTTCTGAATGCAGGTAGAGAAAATGTGTAAACTGGAAAAAGATCCATATGTCTTCAGTCGTATCTTAGATTTTTAAATATGGAAGAACATTTATTAGGATGTAAGCACAACAAGCACAATTTTTTAAACAAAGAAATGTTCAGAAATATGTGTCTCTTCCTTTTTGGAACACGCATACAGTAGCATTTCTATGCTTCCTGAAGGCATTGCAAGCCACAAGTCCTATTCTCCCAAGGTGCCTACTACCATCACAAGTGTTTCCACCCCAGAACTCACTGCAAAAATAAGAAAAGTCATCCCCCTCACTCCAACTATTACAAATTAAAGAGACAGGAATTCAGAACAATGCAGCAATGATAACTATAAAAAAAAAATTGTAAATTCCTCCCCTCATGCAAAATATTGCTGTCAAACAACTACCTTCACAAACAGAAAAGGAGTAAACATATGACAAGTTTTGTAAAAGGGGCTATCCTGTTGACAGAAAAATTGACGTCTCCTAATTGGTGGCTCCTTTCCAACACCATTTTTCATCTTCTTAGCTGGGCCTCTGTCTAACGAAAATTGAGGTCTTATATAGAGCTAGCCAGAATATTTTTAATGAAGGCTGTTTTGTTTTTTTAATTTAATAATTTTTCAAAATAGACATACCAGTTTGCCCTTGTGTGACGGCAGAGGAGTTTCAAAGAGGGAGCTCTTTGGAGCAGCTAACTATCTGATCACATGAAAGCCTTTGGAGAAGGCAAACTTCAGGGCTGCAGAAATTCTCAAAGAAAACCATGCCTCCTTCATTATAGCAATAAAGGGGAAGCTTCAAAGACTGCAACACAGAGATTGAAGCAATCTGTGTCTTGCTGAGAAAATTATCTTGTGAGACGAGTTTGTAGGAGATGTGTTTATGTCAGCTTTGACATTAAGAAAGACCATCCATCTTTCTTTCTCCGGACTTCTCCTTTTGGTCTTCCCATTCACCAGAGAAAAAGTATTTGCTTTGGACGCACTCCATGCACTTTTAAAAAATGAAGTAATCTGAAACCTATATAAACAGGCAAACTTCTCCTGAAGCCGTCTTTGTACCCAACTGGAGTGACTTCAGATTAGGCCATCAGTTCATGCCATATGTGACGCATGCTCCAAAGGCTCCGCCCCTGCTACATATGGCCCCAAGAGAGGGACTAGGAAACAGACCTCCACAGTGCGGACTTTTAACTCCCTGCCAAGCCATATCTTCTCAAGTAACATGGTGAGCCAGGCACCAGCATTCCCAGGACAAACCAGTAACTCTGTGAGGGTTAACGAAGCAAAACTTGGAACAGAAAAGGCCCTGAAGGGCACAGTGAGACACACTGTCACGCTGTTGACCTTGAGAGGAAGATGAGTGAATTGCTCATTGAGTTGATGAGCCAAATTCACCAGAAAATCAATCCCCTTTTGTGGTCTCATTTCCTCTCCTGAGCTAGAGTGGAAAACCCATCTGATAGTTTGCTAAGCCTTCTCTCACCATTTTGTCTACTTCAAAAGCTGCCAGGAACAAGCTGCAGCAGCAGTAGTCTGCTTGCCTGCATATCAGGCAACTCCCAGTGGTGTAGAAAGCCAGCCACACACTCTCTGTCTACCTAAGTGGTAAATGACCCAGCAGTGGGCTCCACTTTGCAGGCCCCAGGCTACTTCACCTTTCTCCCCGGCTGCAGCCCCTCCACTCCCACCCTCCTGCCTCCTTCCTGCTGTAAGGCTGCAAAAATGGTTGGCTACCTCTACATTTTAGACTGCTCTTAGCTGTGCATTAAAGCTTCAGCCCACCTTTGAAGGTTATCTGGCTACTCGTTAAGGGCATGCTCCTATAAGCATAGGGGTGAAGACGACCATTTTGGATCTCCTGTGTTTCTGCTAAACTGGGAGAGAGAAACAGTAACCCTTAGCACTGCAGAAGCTGAGCACTGGAGAAGACCCTTTGCAAACCCTGGTTCCGAGACTCAACCCTCCCTGGGTGATGGCATTCTGTCAGGTCTAGCCCACAGCTGATGGGCAGCAGGAGCCAGGCCATTGTCTTTTGAAGGATGGCAAAACATACCAGCTAGGAAGAAATAGCCTCTGGAGGAAAGGGGCAAGGGCTAATTGCAAGAGACAAGATGAGGGTAGGAGGAGTTTCCCAGATGAAGGAATAACTTCAAATGACATCAACACTTTTGTCTGTGTGAACGGCAGCTAAGATTTGTGAATACATTTATCCTCAAATGTAAAGTTTAGTTTGAGGGGCAGTATGACACAGTAATGGCCAGCAATTTTTATTACATTATAGACATTTTAAATGGGTTCATTCTTGGATTCACAGCCACTTTGCACCATACTGGCAATATAAACAGGCTTTAAAATAGGAGTCTGTTGTGTTTGTGTTCACTCCAGCAACCTTTTGCATGGGAGTCAGGCCACTATGTCCTAAAGGCCAGTGTCGGATAAATTAATAAGCAAGCCACAGAGATGAAAAGTTTTCAAATATACAGCAATTATCCTTTCTTGGATCTAAAATACTAAATAAAGCAATGAAACTTACTTCTGTCAAGGAAAAACATGTGTAAACAGAACATTACTGACAGATCTTTTCCGCTCCATCCTGCATGAGTAACAGAGAGGATCTTACACTGCTGGGTGTCACACGTACTGACTCATGTCCCCTTCTTTCTCTTTCTAGGACATCCCCCAAAAATTTTGTAAAAGCTGTACAGCATTTCTAAAATCCATTCCACATGCCCTCACCAAAACGGAATCTTTTGTTTTCCATTAACAGTCCCAATTCTGGCAAAGAGGAGACAGTGGTTTATGCCTCTGCATCAAAGAATGCTTTCTTGCCTGGTACTGCCCTGGGCAGCAACACAGCAGAACAGGGAGGAAGAGAAATGCTGGGTTTGGTAACCAATGCTGGATACTGCTTTTGCCACTCTGGGCAGAGAGCTTCAAATCATTCAAAAGAGGCATCTTCTTTCTCACTTTCAGACCTCCTGTTCCAGGTAGCTGAGTCTGCATTACTAATGAGCCATCCTCAGCGGGCACCTATACAAGCAGCTGGCACAAGGTGGCTATCAGGACAACACAGCTGCAAGCACACAGCAGTCCCAGACAGCTGACAAACCGAACAGTCAAAATGAGATGCCAAAGTAGTAATAATGCCAGAGGAAGTCAGCAACAGCAAACAGTGTGCCCATACGCCAGCCTTCTTTTTGCATTCCTGATACAGATATGAAACTGCAGCAGGAGCAGATTGTTTCTTTCACATTAACCCAGGCAGCTCTAAAGCCCCTTATCTTGTGGGCTACTCCAGGATTGTTTCTTGGGGCAATGCTGACCTCATGAAAAAAAAAAACCAACA
>VZRL01006115.1:480275-528377 GCA_013397895.1 Origma solitaria | reverse complement strand
ACCTGCCGATTCCACAAGCGAATGTACTCGGGGGAAGCAACCTCACGGCGAGACAGACAGACAGACAGACACATGCCGGTGGTCACACAGCCGTGTTTCAGGGCTGTTCTTGCTCAGTCAAACACCGTGACCCGGGAAAGGAGACAAGACACCGTCACAAGGGGTGACGCGGGGTCTTTCCACTTTTCTCCCCCAGCCTTTTGGAAGACAAGGCGGGTGCCATTCCGCCGTCTTTCCTCCCCGTCAAAGCCACTGACAGGCAGCGCCGAGCCCCGGTGACCCAGGGCAGAGAAGGGCCGTCGTTCCGCGCCGGGAGCGCAGCGAAGGCAGGCGGAGCCCCTGTGCAAGCAGCCGAGTTGGCACTACAATCACTCGGTACATTTCTGGAGCTCACATGTCAAAAAGCATCACCTTCAATTCACTGAACCCTTCAAAAGAAGCACGCACCAGGGCTCCAGCCTAACCTGGCTCTCACCCTCCTCAGAAAGGACTGAAAAAAAGACAGGGAAGGGATATACAAAGGCATTTCTCATCAACTGCTGAATGGCCCAGTACACCCGTAAGCTCAGCTTCTCTGCTTTATAGCAAGAGAGCGATGAAAACCTGATGGGACAGCGTGCAGGCTGCACTTTGAGCCACCGGGTGCATTTTTGGAATTGGACAGAAATACTGTGGGCACCTGGGAAGGGCATGGGCAGCAAGGGGAAATAGTGTCAGGAAAGGAAGAGTTTAAAAATATTAAGAAAGATTTCAGACTACAATTTTAAGAGGTGAAGTGCTGGCACGGATCAGTTTTCCTGAAAAGCAGGGCTCGAAGCTGGCTCCTGATCTGCTGTTTGAAGACCTCAAAAGCAGAGCAATTTAGACAACAGCTTCTTCAAGGAGTCCAGCTAAAACTACAAAGACATAAAATTCCAGTCAGACACAGGAAATTCTTGTGGGAATTCAAGAATTTTATGAGTCAGAAGATAAAAATCCCTCTGAATACCTAACTAAACTAATCTAATGAAGTAGTCACCAGGAAAGAAGTGTGATGAATCTGCATGTCAGGAAGGACAAATTTAAACAAACAGGAAATTGAACAACCTGAAGCTGTTTTCAGTTTTACTCCCTGTGCCCTTTTTTTTTTTTTAAAGGTGCAAACTGAGTTGACGGCTGCAGAAGCTGAGGGGACTTTCTCATTTTAGAGGAAGTCTCAATTTAAAAGAAATTAATTACCTGGCCTCCTTTTGAAAAGGTGGTATGTTGTTTATTTACGATCTATTATTTGCACTATTGTAGACCCTTCAGGGCCAAGTGCCACTGACCATTGCAAAGGAATGAAAGGAAATCACTGATGTAAAGTTTATAACCTAACATTTAGCTTTTACCCTGGCAAGCAGAAGTGAAGCTAAATGCTTCCTATCAGATTTTACGCATGCTAGTACCTAGAGGGTTTAGTCCTAAATGATAACTACACCTGGTCCAGCTTCATATTGAGGTGCATGCTTAGATTTTAATATGGAAAAGGTGAAAGAGACATTTCCAGAGACATCCTCATGCCCACAAAGGCCTAAACTTTAGGTAAATGGAATTTCAAGACCATCTGTGTGAAACGATATTGTACAGAATGTTACCTTCTCTGTGCTATGGAGCTATACCTAGACTCAAAAAAGAAGGGGTTTACAACTGAATAGCATTCCATCCCAAATGCTTTTTGTCAAGAGCGAGGAGCTTTTTCAGTTTATAACATTTTCATCCAAAAAATCTCTCATTTAGGAAATTAAATAAATTTTAGCGAATTGCACTTTGTAACCATCATGTTAGAATTCCTAAAACTACAAAGATTGATACTATTCTCATGATGTTGTTTCTATACTAAAACCGAGTTTGCATTAAAGCCCTTTTGTTATTTCAGGTTTGCCTCAGCTTCAAGGATGTAAACCTGCATAGAAGCCGGATTTTTTTGCTTGCTTCAATGAGGTCTGTGATTTCAAATGTCTTCATTCCATAAAAGGCAAAAAAGAAAAAATTCTCTCTAAACAAGCTTTCCTCCAAAATGGGTCTTGGGTTGACTAAAATGTTTCATTATACAAAGAATTCATTATATGAAAACAAAAAGACTGTATTTTAATTCTGATTTATCCCCCAGCATTTTATATTTCATACTAAAAATTGCAGATAAAAAGTTGTGCTGAAGTAATCTTGAGATGAAAAATTAACCTTCTTTCTCAAAAGACAAGCCACTGGTCTCTCAGCTTCCACAGTCTGATGTGCTGCAGTAGATAGTGTGTTAGGCATAGGTTGAACTGACTGCAAACTGCTTTTATATAAATTCAGAACACTTCTTAGTTTTCTGTCTGAACTGCCTGTCTGGATCCTCCTATTTGGGGTTGATTCTGGACTCCACTTAAAACACTGATTGTTTATATTAAACAGACAAGAGAATGTGTGATGTATTTTAACTGTCAAAAGTGTTGTGAACAGCAGCAGCTGGAAGAGGAATGTTTAATTCCCTCCGTTACCCCCAAGCCTTTTAGGATCCTGTATCAGCAGCTACATCTTAGTCTTGCAGGCAGAGAAAACAGGGTATGAAGGGGTGGTAGCACTGCAAAGCTTCTTCTACAGGGGAAAAAACCCAAGGGGCATTCAAACGCCATAACATTGTCATTATTACGTCAAAATAGAGCATCACTAAATCTACAACAGTATTGATGCATCTGTGAAAGCTGTGCACATTTTTGTGTGGAACAGTTCACATATCATGACCTGTTTCTTGTGCTGGTTTACTCACACTGAGCTGATGCCAGAGACATGATGCAGGCAGTGATGGGAGATATCACTTGAACTATTTGCTATGTGATACTCCTAAAAAAACTCTTAAATCTTCTGGACACCGGGTCAGCGGCTTGTGTGAAGCTGTGAGTAAGAATAAGTTTCCACCTCTGCACAATTTATTCTCACAGGATATCTCAGACACATGCTTGGGACAGTTCCCCCACCATAACTGTTGCAGCATAAGCTTGTGCTGGGACCAGCAGAGCCCGAAACAAACGTAAGAGTTGTTACTTAAGAGAGATTAATAAAGGCTTGCTAAGTGTCAGGATCAAGTTACTTTCAAATTTTTTTTAAATTTTGAATTTCAAAGAATTTCAAATTTTCAAAAGCAGAAAAGGTTCTAACCACATTTAAACTATTTTGTGTATTTCCTGGAGGAAACCTTCTAAGTAAAAGAGCAAATTAGCTGTACATAGAAAAATGATCCTTCTAGTGTCTGAAAACATTAGGTAAAGAGATGCAGGAGCTTGTGCAAGCTGCTGTAGTGCAGGTTCTCCTGGTTTTTCAGGCCTGACTTCTGCCATGTGGTTTGGGGTCTTTTTTTTTTTTTTTTTTTTTTTAATGTCACATTTACAGAATGCATTTGGCATGCTCAGGAAAGGAACACTGCTTTTGTTCATCCCATCAGTCTTTCGCTTGTCCAATTGCCACGGCTGTATTAGTAGGAAAAATAGACCTAACGAGGTGTAAAATAATGCTCTACATTTAAAACCAGCGCTGTAGCTCATTTCACTTTAATATTTACTTCGAAAGTAAACTCTGCTGAAACCTGGCATAAACAGCGCCAAATGAGTTTGCAAGGTATTCTAAACTTATGGAAGCAAAGTCGATTAACACCTCATACACAATTGTTTATTTGGTTCCCTACTACCAAAACTTAAGCCAAGAGAGCTCTGGTATGAAGCAAGAGAGGACATACATGTCAGGTAGTCTTGACTGGAAGAGGAATTCTTAACAAAACAGCAGTTAGGCAGCAGAATCATCATCCACCAAGAGAGTAAGCAAGAATAGCTAAATTGAAAAAGTAGCTGGAGGTAGAGATTTTAATGAGATTTTAATTTGATTTAATGCTTTTTACATCTAATGTGTCCCACTTCTCATTGTTAGCCCTTCCATTTTGTTTCTACTATTCATTAGCTTTTTCTTATGCTACTTCTTTCTTTCCTTTTTCACTTAAAAACACAGCAGACTGGGTGTTTGAGCTGCCTCTCAGGCAGCGTATGCTTGGGAATGTGAAGTCAAGGAATGGTAGCCTTGATTTGCCCTTGGAAGGAGCTGTACAGAGACTTTTTTTAGGTTTGAGAGATGAGTTTGTGGTTCCTTCATAAAGGAAAGTTGTACAAACACTTTTCACCAGGGAAGGCAAAATACAAAATCTTGACAAGGGCTCAGTAGGAAATCTTCCATTAAAAAAACCTGGTTTTTAAACAAAAAGAACACGAATGCTTACTTGCTGAAAGCAAACTTTTTCATAGGGATGTCTTTCACCAAAGACACACTCAACACAGGACAGTCAGTAATGTGCTACTCAGAAGGTCCCGTGGAGATGCATGCGAGACTTCTGTTCTAAACAACTTCTAATACTCTGTATCCAAAGTGGAGAAGCTTTACAAGGCAGACTTAGGGGAAGGTGTCATAACATGGCTGAAACAATCCATCAGCTTCTTGCCCTTCTCTGTCCCCTACCCTCATTTGTCTTAGTCCTGCTGCTTCCTCACTGTTCACCAACGCAGGTGGTTATCCATTTGTGGGGAGAAAGTTTAATACACTAAACCAGAAGAAAATTATTCAGCTTTTTCTCTGGGCTAAGAAGCTCAATCAGTTAACTGAGAGGTTAAACAAGCACTGGAGGCAACACAAGGTAGAAGGTGAGAATACAGGGCAAGGAGTGGAAGGATGACTGAGTGATAAAAACACTACTCTCAGAATAAACTAAACCTCTGAACTCAGCTTGACACTACATCTGTGCACTAGTATCACAGAAACATTAGTACATGCTGACCACACAAACAACAGATTTGACTAAAAGGCTGCTTGAGGTCAGTGCCTTTATAATTCAAATAAGCCTGAAATCCATCAGTACCAAAGATCTCGTCTGTCTCAGCATTACAAAAGGCAAAGTATGTGAATTTAGAACTTAAATTACCCGGGCTATATCTTTTCACAGCAAGCAGGTAGAAGAGGATGCACTGTTCTGGAAAGGGACTGAAATACACTGTACTTTTCATACCCTGAGCAATTTAAAAGCCAGATCAAGAAAAACTCAAAAGCTACAGTATGTCAGCTCCCAACCCTACTTACATATAATAAAATCTAACCTTTGACACCAAGCTGCTCCAGTACCGATCTAACCCTATTCAACAAACTCAGACCTTTTATTAAATACTACATAACTCCTCACAAGTACAATCTCTGTTTACTTAAGTTCTGAGCGGTCAAAGTGGATTTAGCAGCATCCCAACAATGGAAGTTGCAGGAACAGGGAAAGACTGGAATGCCAGAGGTTGTTGGGTCTAGCCTCTGTACCTTTCACATCTTCATGAGATTCCAACCAACATAACATACATTCTGGCTGCAGAGTACTCTTAGCCTTAGTAAAAAACATCTGCTTTCAGTTGCCTAAAAGGGACTGTTCTAAGCCCAAACCTCTACTGAAATGTAAAGGGTGTCTAGTACCCTGATTGGTTTGCAGTCACACCAAAAAATTTTTGTGCGCTCTGTAACTTCTTCCCAGCTCCCCAGGAAACTGAGGAATACCCATGGTTTTAAATGCTCATGCTGTAATTGTATCACTTCAGGTGTTCTCAATAGGATTCCTTCCTATAAAGCAACTGAACTAAAGAGGTAAAATACTGTCTAAATCGCTGCAGGAAGAGAACGGAGCCAACAGCACTGTCAGGGTCTGACAAATTACTTGCTTCCCATGCCACAAGCAACAGCCCTTACAGCTCACTGAAAACCCAAACAAGCCTTGCAGCTTCTGGCTTTAGAGCAAGAATTAGAGGACCTGAGGACCTCTGACCCACATTCCGAAACAGACCTTATAAACGTACTTCCCTCCCTTGCAGGCAGCTTAATGACCTGTACAGGTCACATCTGACATCAGCTTCAAAGCCTCACCACCCTGATTAAAACATTTTAGCATGAAACACGATGGTGCTTCATTTGCACAAGGCACCATCCCATCGGTGTATTTTTGAGGGAGGAGGTGGAATGGGAAAGAGGAAGATGCCTCAGTAGCAAAACTTCCAATGTTCAACCTTTATTTTTCAGTGTTCAGCGCTACCATCACTTGGTGTATTTGTTTTGCACTGCTACTGTAACACATTTTTAATCTACACTCTAAGAAATGTAAATCTACACTCTGAGAAATGTTAAGTCTAAAGTACTTGCAAAACTATGAATTGTTTTCTAGAAAGGCCTGAAACGAAGTGATCACCCTTTGGAGAGCTGTTTGTGCAATGACTGATCATCTCTATTGTTGGCATTCCCAAGGGTCACAGAGGGGTTCAGTTGCATTGTACCAGGCCAGAACCGAAAAGAAAGGCTGTCACAGCCGGATGATTGTGCAATCTAGGAAACCAACCTGTGGGCGCTAGTTATTAAACATCCAATTAAATGAGGCCTAACTTTTAAGTTGATGGCAGGTACGGGAATTTGTTTTTTGTTTGTTTCTACATAATAGTAAGCCACAGTCTCTAGGTGTGTAGAAAACTTTCTGAAAAATTATTAAATTTTGTAAAATACTTTGACTGGAAAAATTAGAGAATTTGGATAAAAATCAAACAGCTCAACTGTTTTCCCACTCTTCATTTTGCAAGCATATAGTGCAAGTCTTTGTTTGAAATGTTTCCTTTCAAATACCAAGGTATGTTAAAAAATCTGAGTGGTATATACTCTGCCCCAGTTCAATACACAGAAAAAAACCCCAAATCTTTTCCTTCTGCTTGCCAACTTAAAACATACTTGCCTGGATACACAAGTCCCCAACCTTGTTTCCATATACAAGTTTGGTACCCAAATAAAAAATACCACAATTCTAGCTCTGGCTGCCCCACCCTCAGTGACTAACCTTAGCCTCCCCTGTTTGAACATTTTACCTCTTTCTGCAGTAAGAACATATAGCAAAGACTTCGCATCCATCCAAATATGCAAACTGGGTGTGCAGGACAAACATTAATTTTATATGTAGCTTTGTACTAGCATATACTAGCATATCTTTCTACTATTCTTGCGTTTAAAATCTACTTTCCTGTGCTCATTCCATGTGACTATTTTTCTTATTTTTTTCTTCATTGATCTTTATTAGATCATTTAAATATTTGCATAGGCTTCAATAAGTATCAGTTTGTTTCCTGAGAGGGTAACATTCTTCACTGTTGCTTTGAATGTTTTTTAAATACCAGCTATCACTTCTGTAACTCTCTAATTCCCCATAATTCTTTAGTTTTAAAACAGACTTGCACAAATAAACTATATCATTGAACTAATGGGTTGTAAGTTTCTGTAAATACAGCCCAAATTAAAGGTAGAATGTTTGCATAACTTAGATAATCTTATTTTTTACATTGCAGTGAAGATGACACTGCACGCCCTTCATCTATTAATCTTCATTAATTCAGTGAACACTCTGCCTTATTCGTTCAGCTCCTTTAACAGAATACCTTTATGTTATTAAATACAAAGTAACACAGTCCCATCCAAATGTTAAAGCAGAACTGCAGGCTGTAATACAATTGATTACTTAGGTATTTTAATATTATTGTCCATCTCCATCTGTGTGAGGTTTAACTCTGGCACTGGACGAGACAGTTTATGAAAATTTAAAAAAACATGCAGGAACTATTGGCAGAGGAACAAAAGAAATATACTGTTAGTGCTTGTACAAATTATGAGAAACTCATTAAAGCTCAATCATTTTGTGGATAGGTAGAAACATTCTCAGAGGCAAAGTGCCAGAGGAAATCTCATGAGTTTCAGCTTCTGAAGTTTCCCAATAACCCTTTTTGCTGCGGGAATGAGGGTAGAGGGTGCAGGGATGGACAGAGCCTCTGTATGGCCCACCCCTGTCTTGATCATCTTACGGCCCTGGGCATTTGGATGAAGGTCCATGTCCTCACTCCCACCCAAATACAGCCAAGTTGCCTTGCCACTCTGGGTGCGCCCAAGTAAGTGATGACATAGGTCTCAAACTTGGACTTTTATATGGTCTTCACAGGAGGTGGGGAGGTCATCAGGTACCCTCTCCTTCCTCCCAGAAATGAAGCCCAGGAGGGGGCATGTCCCACCAGGAAGTCTAACTGGTGTGTTACACATCCTGGCCAGGAGTACATCCTTTGGGAAAAGACCTTCCTGGTGTGAGAAAGCAAGGGGAACACAAAAACTTATGTTAATGTATCGTTAAATAAATTACTTTTAAAGGGACTAGAGCAAGGGAGTTAAGATTACAGTTCTGCTATGTATGTTTCTTGCTTTTTTAGGAGTGAGGATTACTTTTTGTATGGTCTATACTGTAATGCCTAGAACCAAAGGAATGAAAGCAGCTGCTGGCATAGATTTCAGCATCATGCTGATCTTCAACAGCAAAATGCTGCTTTGTTTAATCATACTGCCACAACAATACAGATGGAGGTATGCCTGAGGTATGTCATCATTGTGGGGCCAGGGAAGAGTCACACATGCAGATAGTAAAGAAAATAGAATGATTTAAAAAGAGAGCTCCTGTAATTCTCCTCCCCAGCAAAGCCAGTTAACAGGGTAAGTAATGACCAACAAAAATTCAGTTTGCCACAGTCCAACACTAACTCATGACCCAAAGTACAGCTCTGACAGTAGTCCTTCAATCAGGGTTTTCTCACTGTACTTGAAAGCAGTGAGTGCTTTCATTTCAGTGAAACACTGTATCTTCCTCTCTTGCCTTTTAAAGCAGTTTCAAGAACCCTAATGCTCTCAACACAATACTTTATGCAGCAGATTTTTTTATTCACGAGCACACTTTTTTGCTACTCTTCAACCTAAATATGTCTTAATAGGTTTGCAGATAGTCTATCGGTGCTGAGAGTTGACATCTCAAATCCCACTCCTCTGTGAGTCAATATTCCTGGGACTCCATTTTAATCCCTTATAGTGTGTGTGACGGGAAAAAAAAATCACTGACTCAAGGGGAGATAATAGTATAAAATCCATAAATCTTAGGGTAAACACTTTTAAAATGAGAATATAAACAGGGGACTTCTGTTCTCATGACCACCTCCTTGAAAAGCAAGAGGCAGAAACAGAGTACTTCTGGTTTTAAATGCTAATGTTTTAAAAATACACCCTTCCATTTTCATATCTGCATTTATTGTGTCAGCCTTCCTTAACTTGGTTAGAGAAGTTAACAGAAGAAAAGACTTTGACTTTCTTAAAGTTTCTCAATAGTGACTTAAATTCAGCAAAATCTTTTCCTACTTTTCAAAAATTTTACATGCTTTCTGAAACATGCCAAAGACCAGTTTAATATCTGGGCCCTGACTGAAGCTAAATTGAATATGATACAACATTTTTTATTCACTCTTATTATCCTTAGACCATCTCTCTTTGAGTTACCTATTTCTCTTTCTGCCTGTGAACAGATGAATAGTGGTGAATCATCAATTTGCAAAACACACTTTATCAGCTTTTTCATATCTTAAAATTCTTACTCATAATCCAAGAAAAAGTGATAAAAATGCAGCGATTTTCTGGAGTAACTGTTACTGGAGACGCATAAGCATATTTGGGTTTGTTTAGGAAAGGTAAGATAAAAAAAGGGAAATGAAAAGGCATACAAGGAGAAACAGAACTAAAATAATCACAGCTAAACCCATCTTTCCCATAAATACACTCCAAACAAGCTCCATGTACAAGAGGTTTACTGACACCCAGCAGAAGAATTTGGGAGCGGTTGTGTAGTTTTCCTCTTAAACTTATGATTTTCTTTCTACCATGCCTCCACAGCATCAGCCATAGAAAATGACTTGGGGATCACATCCACTCATTTCCAACTCTCAGCACATCCATTCAAGTGATAATCTATGACTTTGACTGATATCTTTGACTTTAACTGTCGAAGTTGTGTGCCTAACTCTAAAACTGATGGCCACTCAAAAGGGTGATTCAGTGTACCCTGAGACAGACTTCTCCAGCAGAAGGGATGAACTCATCTGAGGGTGTTTATCTCTTCCAACTGACTCAAGATGAAGCTCAGAGGGCTGTGTTACAGTTAGTTGATGATCCCACTCCCCTGATACGGCAATAGCTTTTGTAAAATATCCCTCCAAATGAAACGCTACCATTTCTCCACAGACACACAGGGATTGTGTGAATGCCAGACACAGACATAACCTGAAAGGGATATTATGGACATAATGAAAGGACCATCATTGCTACCACTAGTAAAGAAGAGAAAAGATTAGTGCTAAATTACATGCTTCAGTTTTCTTCACAGCCATCAAACACTGTGAATATTGATTCTGTGATCTTGATAGGCACGGTGTTTGGAGAGGAGCATACAGTCTTAAGATTGTTCAGACACCTGGACCATGGTTGATGAAAAGGTTGAGACCACTTTGTAAAGAACAACAAGCAGACAAGACAATCATAGACAAAACAACAGAGAATGGTAATTCACCCCTCTGTGTAAAGCAAGGTTGCTAAAACTCCTAAGCCAATCACATAGCGATACAATTCTTTCAGAAGTCCTTTCAGCCCTTGTAACTAAATACACTGTTGTCTGGCATTAGACCTGACTGTGATGCCCTTACTCATAGAAAACTCAGTGCAAATTGTGTCTAACTTAAACTGGCAGCATTAGACCTCATTGGTGTTTTGACTTAGGACTTAATCCTAAACAGATGGCTGCTCACGTGTACAGTGGCAGTTGCAGTGGTATGACACAAACTTGTCTACCATTACATCTTAAAGGCTGTGGTTGCCACTAAATTAAGTCAACATAAGACAAGTTAATGTTCTTTGCTTCATACTCAGATCAACGTTGTAAAGATTGTGATGGTGATCACTGAACATTCCAGTTTGATTAAAAGCAGCTTACATTTTTCCCTTTACTTTTAGTACCACAAAACGTGAAATCAGTTTTGATAAGAGACTAAAATGTGAAATAGCAAAAGCTGACAGATCTTTCATATGGTTTCTTAATGGTCATAAATTTACAGCACTACATCAATGAAAGAAAAACATTAAATATTTTAACCTTTATTGAATCTTCTGTCATTGATAATTACCATGCAGATAGTTTGTACAGTCTAATTTTTTTCAAATAACAGATTTATTCTAGTTTCAAATAATACTGATTCTCATCATCTTGTACAAACAAGATGTTAGATTTTTTTTTTCTCTAACAAATCCAGAGGGAAGAAATAAAAATAACTAGCATCTCCTTCTTATTCAAATTCATAACCCCATAAACCATGCTAATCAAAACAGAAGATGTGCTATTTTGGACAACATGCATGCAACTACGAAAGATATTGTGCTTAATGAGACATTGCCTAAAACCAAAATAGGAAAATGCACTTTATGGTAGTGAGAAAATAATGAGAACAAGAGTGGACATATTGACCATAACCACACTGTCCTATTAAATTCAACAAGGCACACAGGCAAAAAACACCCTTATAGTCTTCTGCCTGGTGTGTGGCTGCAGCCTGTCGCATGGACAAGCTGTTGAAGTCCAAAGAGCCATCTGACACACAGTGTATGGGAGCTCCATACACTGAATGCCACGGTCTCACCCCCTCCTCTCCCCCAGAGGCTGATGAGGCTGTCAGTGTGGTGCTTGTCCCAACTGCTTTACACAGCGCTAGATTTCCTTTGAGCTCAGTTCTGGTCAGAGCAGTGCCAAGCACTTCCACATTGTCACAACTGAAATGATTCTATTGCTGTCCTAAGTTGTTGCTGTTCTTATTGAAGCTGCGGACTCCTCCTGAGTGGGAAGGGAAGCCAGGGTGGGTGAAGGAAAGCATCCTAAGGAATTCCTCTTCCTCGGCCAAACCCAGGGAGTTGTGTTAGGTTAGGTTACATTTGGTTATGTTTGGTTTGATTTGGTTTTGCTGTGGAACTGGAAAGCCAACATGAAGCAGCTGCTAGACTCTGTGGATGAAAAAGTGGGACCACTCCTCTGCTGAGAAGCCACATTTTTCATCATCTTCCTATGATTTAATGGGACATCACATGAACAGAAGAACTTCCCTCCTCCACAAGAAGACAAGCAGGAGTTTGTAGTATCTCGGGATTTTAGTATCTCAGAGAACACTAACCTTGCCACCTTGCACTCTGCTCTCTCCTGCTTTGACCTCTCTGTTGTCAAGAAGGCAGAATAAAAAAGTGCTATGAGGAACAAGGATGCCTTTCCATAGGACAACTGATGTAGTGGTCTACCTAAAGAAGAGTTTAGGAACTACTGAATCAGCATTTGATTTCCCAGCACAGCCTTAGTCACTACCCAAATGAAGAAAGGGCCCCAATCCAACCTCCTCAGCTTGTTTTTTGCCAGCCAAATAAAAGATGAAAATTTTTATTAGTCACCAGAAAAGAGAGCAAGAAGAATATTCAGGTGGGTGGGAATGAATGAATGAAAAGGGAGAGAAAGTACTTAAGAACTTCTTGTGAACTTTGCAGAAGGGTGCAGTGGAGACTCAACGTGAACTTCCAGAATAAGGAAGGAATTTATAAGCATATTCAGAAGAAGATACAGCTTAAAAAGAGTACTTTTTAAGGAGAGAAAAAAATAATTTGTCTTGAGAATGCATTGGATTGTACCAAATACAGTCTATATTAACAAACATACTATTAGGATGTCTTCAGTATTTCTGATTTCATCTCCTTTTCCCTTCAAAATCAGTAGTATTTTCACCGTAATGGAAAGCACCATAGAACTGATCCATGAAAAGTCTAGAGCATCTTCAACTCTCAGGGCCTGCAGAAGCTATCAGATTGCTCAGAATCTTGAAAGATTCAAAGTGATTTCATTGAACTGGCATTGATCAGAACATCCAGAACATTTAACAACCTCCAGGCCCAAAGAGTATCATTCACATTTGCAAATATGTGGGGCTTTTTCCAAAAATTAATGCATGCATGAATGAGCCTATGAGAAACAAGTTGAAACTGCTTCCCATCTCACTGACAGGAATATTAGTCTTCAAGAGCTTTTGGAAGTTTTACATTCTGTATGTATTTTCTGTTCTATATGCCTAAGTCCTCAGATCATATTTCCATGTCATTTAAACTCTACTGTTATTATGTACTGGATTTTAACAAACAAATTCAGGCCTTTATCTATAGCTGAAGTCATGCGTTCTGCTGCAGAAATACCACAGTTCAATCAGGTGAGAAATTCCAGACTTGGGAAGACCATTTTCAGACCATTGCATTTCTCCTGCAGAGAACTGAGATCCTCTTGACACAATTTTTATAGTGTCAAAACAAGTGACTGTACTGGCTGAATAAAATACTCTTAATTCAGCTGAACAAATACACCATGCTGCCTTTTCTATTGCTTTCCAGAGATCCTTTCTAACAGAGCTTCAGTCTAAAAGGAAACACTTTCTAAGGCCAGACATGATGCAATTTCTGGTGGACCTATGAGGTGATCTTAACTGAGAAAGTGTTTCCACTGCTCTAGGTCTTGGACATGCTCAATAGCACCGGACAGTTCTTCCCCTGAAAATCCTTACAAAGTAAACAAACTAGACAGACAATGTGCAGGAGCAAAAAGGTGTAGGGAAAAAGTACTTTGCCCAGGGCGCAGAGCTGTCAGATATGCTGGAAAATGACCCAGGATCAGCAGATGCCCATACAACACTAAAAATAGGAACCACTCATCCACATTATGGCCAAACCTACGCATCCTAGCCACCTGTATTCACAGTAGTTTCTTCGTCAAAAGATAGTTAAGATGTGAAGTTTTCTTGTTTCCTACCAAATTCTTGTTTCCTGGCATTATGCAGTGAGCTAAACAATATCCTGTGTTGCTGTTGTTCAGAATCTCTGCAGAAGAATGCACATGTGCACAATGCCTTAACACTCCACTTACAAATGAATTATAGTTCACCTTTCAAATTACAAAGCAGACAGGCAATTTTCTCCTATTTCATGTTTTAAATGAATAGAGTACTAATAAAGCAAGGTAGCAATATATCTGACTTGTGCTGTACATTGTGTACGTAAGTTGCATTAGAGCTATGTAACCACCTCGATGAGCCACGGCTGTGACCAGAAACCTCCCATCTTTTCCATTCTTGTGACTTCTCTTGCATGTACTCCATTTTTAGCTAATTCAGTCAGACTATGGCAAAGTTAATTGTCACAGTTAGTCTGAAGTAGGGTTAATTTGACTGAATGGATTTTCGTTTAAAAAGACCCGGAAAACTCTTTATGAAGTTTGTAACGTAGGATGATTCAACAGTGTCACCAAAAATCTTCTATTTTGTTCATTGAACAAGACTGCAATGCTAGCAGCTCTTGAAAAGTAATTAGGTAGCCTTGTTCAGTAAAAAGTGCACAGTTGTTAAGAGGCCTTAGCAAGTATTTTGTATTTATAAAATTCAGCCATCCAGAACAGTAAAGATGTTATAGTGCTCAGTATTGCTAACTGGAAAGAGCAATTTGTTGACTAACAATAGATTAACTCCCTAATGGACCAAACCTATCTCAAGCAGCTATATTAAGATGAATAAAAAACCCTCAGCCAATCTACTTTACAGTTTATAATCTAACTCAGTACCACAGTTTCCAATTCCATGTAATAAACCCATGATTTATATATTATTCATGTCTTCTCAGACTACTTTGCCAAATTGTTTCTTAAATATAGCCCTTTTTTAGCTATTTATAATTTTTTTTAAAACCAGAAAATATTGTCTTCAGCAGTTAGAAGGAAGGGTAAAAAATTCTAAATAAGTCAGATGAATTTGCTTACATTAATAATAATAAAATGGAAAACCTAAGTATAAATGTTTTCGTTGCACGACCAATTTAAACACATTGCAAAATCCTTCTCAGCAAGATCCTCACAGCAAAGCAAGAAAGAAGCAGCGACAACTATTAAAGTGTACATATTACAAAGAAATAGAACATTTGCCTTTGTTGATATTACATTCCTGGCTCCATAAGCAAGGCCCTTTTATACACAGTCTTAACCACATCCCAACAAGCAGTGCTTCATGCCAGAGTGGCACCATGAGCCTGTGTGCTACTGCACAAGGGCAGAGCATCTTTAAGTAGCCCTATTAATGAGTACACAAAGGAGGGAGGAATATATTACAAAAAAACTCAGAAAAAATAGAAATCGTGCAAATTATTCACATAGAATGATTTAAGGCTGTTGCGCTCCATTATTAGATTCACAGATCCACCTTATAGAGATGATCAGGCTTCCTATAAAAATGCTTTGAGAACTGAGAATCATGCCAATGATAGCAAGGAATAGCACAGCTTGGAGACAAATAAGATGAATGACAATGAGAGGAAGTGGGAAGAAAAGACATTTGCAACTGGAAAGACAGTATTAGAATTTGGGAAGTTACACACATTTGGAGTCCTCCACTACCTGACTGCCTTCTTTAAAAATCCTAGAAAAGCAAGATTGCCTGCATGCTTACAACATTTTAAATCAGTCCTTCATGAAGTAAAACAGTGTTCTATCTGTTGAAATAAAATGACTCACTTTTGCCAAGCTTTACAAGTGATACAAGAACAGGCGATAATCAGTTACCACCACCATCTCAACACAGTTCTCTGGGACATACCAGTGAGATGTCCCGGCCATCTAATGCTCCAAGTCACACCACAGCATGGCCCTGAAACATTCATCAGGTTCAGCTTGTGTCTGACTCTAAACGCTCATCTTGCTGCTGAACAAATATAACAGGCCATGCTCTCCAGCTACTGCATCCCCAAGAATCTGCACTGAGTTGTTAATGCCAAAATCAAAATGGCACAGACAAGATAATCTGAGCTGCTGTTCTGTTTTTGCAGTAACTGTCTCCCACCATCTCTGTGTGCCAGCTCACACACCTTTTCAAGCATCCATATGCTGGTGGTGGCCAGTAGGGAGAAGGAAATAATTCCTCATTGTTGAAAGAGAATCCGAAGATGTCATTTGCCTCATCCAAAAAGCTCTGGAGCATCCCTGTTCCTCAGTAGCTCAGTTTATTTTACCACTTTTCCCTGTTACAGATTCTGCACGTGGTCTTTTAATACTTTTAAATCAAATACTCTGATTGTTAGGTGACTGGTGAACTTGTCAAGATGATTTTGTTAAGAACACCAATGTCACTTCTCTTCCCTGTTCCTGAAACTACTTAGCCTTCTGAAGAAATTAAGAACTGCTCTCACACAACCTGGGTGAAGAAGATGACATCAATAAAATTTAGGAACTGATTTCTTAATAAGTATTTAGATCTTTGATAAGTTAGATCAATGGATGCTATTACTTAGTACCTTGCTGCTTCATTGACCTAAGGTTTCTGGCAAGTTACATTTCTTTTGTACTTCCCTGGTAGCAAGGGTCAGTAAAAGTTACTCACTTTCAAAATGCCTTTTGGTATTCATATCTCTCTTACTTGGGCAGAGAGCTCCTTATGCTCTTAATAGTTGTGCTGATGACTTTCATACAGTGGGACTGATGACAGGCTAGGGGAAATCAGGGCTGATACAGAGAGTTTGGAATGCCTATTGTTGAACATCTGGAAATGTAGCCAGGAGGAATTTGTGAGAAGAAAACATCTGATCACCCCCAACCTTATAATTTTCTTCATCTGTTCTCTAGCACCTGTGCTGAATCATGTAGCCTTGCAAGTTAGTACATTGTAGGGGCCACATTACAGGAAAGATACCAGTAAACACAAGAGGTGAGAAAGGAAAGGGAGGGAAGCTTGATCGGGATGTAGGGGTGGCAGCATTGTGCAGTGCTGAAGACATAGGGATACACTCATTCTGGTGGAAAATGCAATGTGCAGAGAGGAGAAATGACCTTCAGAGTCACTGGCTGACACTGTGAGCCCAGCCAAGGCAGGCAAAGGTAATTCCAGGAACTGCTGGGGGCTCCTTGACTTGCTTTGTATTTGACTGCTGGGGCAGCAGGAACCCAACAAAAGCTCGTGTGTAGCTGTCCCTCAGGACAGCCTCTAGCTGCATGGGCAGCTATTATAGCTTAATTCCTGATACTAATTGGAACGTTTCCAAAGTATTGACACAAACAGAGATATAAAATCACATACATTATCTCTATATTTCACTTGTTATGTAGAAGCAGGGAGACAGAAGAACGGGTTTTGGAGATACATCTTTTCTGAGAGAAGCGGGAAGCTGGCACAGCAGATGATGGGCACAGCTGAAGGCACTCTGTGTCCTTGGGCACTCCTCTTTCTTCTGTGCACAGATATGTTTCTACAGCATGGTGTTTCCTCTACTGTCCCTTTTGCACCCTGTGCTCTCTGATTTTCTACATTCCATGGTCTGAGTGACAGATATACAAAAAAGACTCCACTTGTATATTTTCTGTGAATTTGTCCTTTCTTTTTAATACAGAACAAAACTGAATGGTTTTGCCCTTCATGATTTCACTGCAAACACTATCATTTGATTATCATGTCTCACCTCCACAGTGACATGCAGCATACAGCAAATATTACAGGAGATGCCCAAAGAAAACTCCAGCCTTCCCAGTAGGCAGTAGAAAATTACCATTCTCTGGTGACTAGGGAGCATGCTGAGACAGTTTGCATTTTCTATGCTTATTTTTGCTGTTACTAAGGTGGGATTTAAAGTGTTCAGCAACAGCTTTTGCGACGTACAAATTCTTCCTGTTATGGAACAGCACCTATTTTACTCTAAATTAAAAAAGCAAAAATCTATTTATCATTCATCAAATGAATTCTATTAATTATTCCAATATAATTCTTATATTCTTAAATTCCAAAATCTTCTAACCAAGCACATAGCACAAGCATTTTAGACACTAACAAAACACTGATAATTAGAACAAAATTGTTTCACCCCTGTTTTTTTGTGGTTTACTTTGTTCCCTAACAAATTGTGAGAAAAAAAATCCGATAACCTTTTCTTGCTTTCAAGTACTTTGTTAGAAAAAAATCTATTTTAAGTACCAGTAAAATTCATCATATTATGACAGGAAAGCAAAATTGTTTCATTTATAAGATCTTCTAACAGCGTGAAGCTAACCCCATGGTCTCTGAGACAGAAATTCTGCCAGCTATAGACTTATAAAGAATCAGCAGAGAAAAAGAAGTTTCTCAGATGGAAGTGTTAGTCATGATATGAAGAAAGTGTGTCCCCTGCAGATGTTATAACTATTTGTATGATAAATCCTGATCATCACTGTAGGAATTTCTGCAGCCTTCTTTTAAGTTAATGCTAAAGTTCAAATTAATCTTCTTTTGACAATGTTTGCCTAATATTTCAGTGTTGAACAACATTTCCAGGGTTACGTTTGCAGTGAGCCTACTGGGTACTTTAAAAGCTGTATTTCTGACTTTGTACTTTCTTCAGAAAGACTTCTTTTAATTCTTCAATGCTTCACAAATATTTCTAAGAAAGACAAGTATAATAAGCATTGATAAATGTTTATTAAGGGCACATCTAGACTTGCAAGTTAACTGGAATTAACACTGGGGTTAATTTAGAGCAAGCAATAGTCATAGCACAGCTCCCTGGGAAAAAAAAAAGTATTCTATAATAAGATTACCTCATTCTCATGTTCAACACTTGAACTGTTTTGAGTAACATAAGATAAATGAGAATGAAGTGTGTTTGTTCCAGTTTGCAGGATCATTACTTTACATAGGAATGACAGTCTAGGGAATTCAAAACGAAATGAGGGATGTGAAAATACCTTAAGGTGTCTCCAAGAAACCTGAGGTTGCTTAAATACAGACTCAAATGCCAGCAGCCCTTTTTAAGCCAACACTACATTCATGCTCTTCAAAGGTCTGTGTAACATGGTGCTACATAGGGCACTGCACTCCCCATACAAAAGAAAGGGTTTTTTTACGAGGATGCCATCACCAACGCATCCTTCTGCTCCCTGCCTGCACTGTCCTGTTCACTCAGAGGCAGCAGGAGGTCTGGGCTTATTGTCTGGTTTGGGAAAGTGATAGCAAATTCTTTGGGGGGGAAACAAAACCAGTAGTATTTTATTTGGGTAGCAAATGTTGAGTTATGTGGCCAGTATCTCCACTTCTCCTCTGCTCTTACATATTGGGAACAAAAGAGAAACTCGGAGTCCTTGTGCCATCTGATTGTCACGAACAGCCTCTTGGTAGAAGAACTGAATGCTCTCCCTGTAAAGGGAAGGCTGCTGTACTTTTCAAAAAGATAAGGGGGTTTTCAGCCTTGGTGTTGCTTGGTTTTCACATCTACCCTTGGCTGTTATCTGAAACCTGTGCCAAAAGACACAACACTGATGAGACTGAGGCATTAAACCTCAGCAATTCCCAGTTCCAAGTACAGCATTCAGGACAAAGATTAAAATGGGACCAGGAGCCCAGGGCAGAAAGTCCTGGTGACGTTCTGAGCAGGCACTCACCACAGCTGCAGTAGTGCTGAACTTTTACTGCTACCCTGGGCTCCCTAGGAAAAGCCATGCCCCTGCCTTCACTGCCAAGGGGAGCACCAGGCAGAATAGTGCACCTAACAGGAGAACTGCTTCAGAAGAGTGTGAGAAAAATAATTGTAGCTTAATCCACCAAGCAAATTGAAGCTCTGCAGAGAGCATTTTCCCCTCAACAGAAAAGTAGACATGTGGCATTCTGCTCCACACCATAGTTTTGGTGACTGCACTAAAATAAAGGGGGTAATGGCAGACAGTGTGTGAAGCTATCCCCCTGCAATCCCTCCATGTTTTGTCAGGATCCAATAATCAATCTTACCATAGAGTTTATTCAAGCAATATTTAAAGCAAGTAACCTCAAACTCACAGACTAAAATCATAATAGAAGCAAGATGACGCAAGTATACGAAATGTAGGTATTGGTTATTTAAATGCTTCCTGCTGTAGATTTCACTCCCATATAGTTCCAAAGATAAAATCTAAGGTGGAAAGAAAACGCAACGTAATGCCTCACATTCCAAACCCAAATCATGCTGTAACTGGAATAAAAGGAAATGTGCTATTCCATAAACACCCTGATTAATATATATTTCAAAATTAATAAAATTATAAGCAATTATAATCACTGCATTAGGCAAACCATAGAGAAGATAACATTGGCCTAAACCCAAAATTGCCAAAATAATATCAGGTTTCCTGTTTAAAACAGACCTTTTCATCTTAACAAAAAATGTATTTTGAATTACCTTTTCAGGCACTGGACATTTCAGCTTGCTTCAGGACAACAGCCTATTCTTAATTTATTATTGTTTAACTTCAAGGAACACCCAGGAATAGTTAACTGAGTAAGTAACAGTCTGGTATTAGGACATCTGATCTTTTCCTCCAACTGCTCCCCTGTTTGCTGTCCTGTGTTTTTTGTCTTATTAGATACACTTTAACCTGTTAGACTGACCTTCACTTCCCTCCCAATCCCTACAACACATTACAATTCTTTAAAAAGACAACTTGAGAGAGACTGCCTTTTGGTAATCCTCCTCAACTGAGCTCTACAGACTGGTCTGGCACGCATTGTGTACATGCATCTGTCACGAAAATTTGATGACAAATCATCTGTTTCCTGACAGATAGGCTGCACTGACTTCAAATTCCCATGAAATGTTTTTGTCCACCAGGAAGAAAAACATTCTCCTCTACAGCAGTGATCATTCTCAATCTTCAGTCCTCCATTTGCTATAGTCTGCATTATCATTTATTTGTATTATAATTTTTCTGGATCAATTAAAGCCTGTTGCAAGATACATCTTCCTGATCATCTTTTGGGAAAATGTAAAGAGACCAGAACTAATGAAAGGAATGAAAGCAAATGTTTCACAGTAACAATGCTGTTTTCAGAGGGTGAGAAATGAAGATCCTTTTTAAGACTGACCTACCCCAGTTTGTTTAAAACTAAACTGAACTTGAACTGATAAACTACTCTTTTGAGATTAACCTGAATAGTGTACATTCAGTAAAACACTGTAAATCTAAACATACCTGAATTGGAGTCAAACTTTGTTTCTGACCTGCAAAAGAAAATAAAAAGATTGTAAGTTACAAGAACTGCTTTATGCCATAAAAGCCATTTGTCAGGCTGATCCCCCCAGCAAACATCATCTTTAAGGAGACTGTTTAACTCTGTACATTAACATTTAATGCATTCAAAGGCATTTGAACCAAATAATAACTGTTACCTTTAATATTTTACTGTTTTCTACACTGTAGAGTTACAAAGAAGATACTTGAAAAGACAAAACACAAAATGAATGAAGCAAATAAAATATAAATTTAAACCAGGATTAAATTATATACTGTGAATCATAGCATACAGTTGTTTGTATGAAATAAATAGTTTTCTTTCATTTTTAAAAGTCATTAAGAAGACTTAATTTATTCATGAATGTTTCCAATCTATTTTTGAAGCAGATACTGTTTCATTAATGTCATATGTATTGTATCCAATGATCTGCACTTAATTGTACAACATCCTAGGAGGTTTTTGTTTGTGTGTGTCTTCAATTTACTCATTCTGCACATAGGAGTAAGTGGTTTGATTTTCTTAAAAGTGGAAAGTGGGGGTGGGAGAAAAGGAGAGAGGAAGGGAGCCAGACCTAAATTTTAACTTGTTTTAAAGTCTTTGCGAGAAGACAATGATGTGTGCATTATGCACCATTAGCTTTGGTCGTGCACTGCAGATTTTTCTCTCTCTAACAAGCAGTGTTTTCTTCTAAGGGCTTAGCACTTAGCAAATGAACCCTATAAGCTGTATATTTAATAAAAGGAAGAAAAAATTAGCTCTTGTGGGAACATCATGTTTCAGATATCGGTTAATAATACTTGTAAATGTAGAAGCCTTTGAAGATCTCAATTCAACTGTGGGAAAACTTAAGTTGGGTAATTACTCAAGATGCTGCTGATGTGCTGTCAAGCAGAATTAACCCTATGACTAGGCCTATCTACACAATCTGCTACAAGACAGCATTGTCTATATTGAGCTCTCAAACCAATTAAGAGGCATGTTCCAATCAGATTTATATCGCCCACTAACAATCAGTTGTACACATGGCCATGGCTGTCACAGCAGGACACAAGGTCTGACCAGCAGGAGATCTGTTAAAGCATGTTACGTTGGCAGCAAAATGCATTTCCCCAGAAATTCTAAGGAGGAAGTACAATGTTGGATCCTTTTACATTGCATCAAGGAAGGGATGTATTTTGGGAAGTTACAGTCCTTCTTTTTTCAGAAACAAAGGACTGAAGCTCAAAAACTAATTGCAGATTTATTTTCAACTTTTATTTTATAAGCTTGTACATGCTGTTACAGGTACTCTATATTTTTATATAACCAGCACCATAATTCTATACCAAATATCTATGCTACAGCAAACGAATATAAAATCAACCATAATTTTAAAAAAACTAACAAGTTCACACTATTAAAGTCGCCCTATTAAAGGAAGGAAACAACTCTCTTCTTTTATCCTGCTCACTCTGCACCTTCCTCCAGTGCTCACGGTATTTTATGTCTTAAATTATAACTCTCAGGAGAAAGGGAAAAGACATATCTTCATAATTAATATTTTTAAAGTACCACCAAAAGCACTGAACAAAGGAAACATGTTGCTGACATGCCTTCACAAATATCAGCACCAGTATCTGCCCAGGGCACCAACCCATGCTCAGTTTGGCAGTATAATTCAACTGGCATTTACACCCAGCAGGATAAAGTCCCCACCCTGTGAAAAGTGGTAACCTGGGGGAAATTCCACTGAGTTACAAGTAAAGCCACTTAGTCAGTGTTTTATTTACAATATTCTCCTCAAGCTGCTCTGTATCTGCCCACACTATTCTCTCTTGCTCATCACTGTATCAGCAACAGCTCACTACCTACATAGTCAGACACAATGTACAAATCTTACTCTCAGCACCTGTTTATCTGCACGATCAACTTCTCATTCCCTAAATTCTAGGTACTCACTGTTAGTTGGTCAAACAGAGCTCTTGCTTCTCAGCCTGAATGGCTTGTTATGGACCTATGCACTGCAACTTGTGGCATCAACAAACTGGCCCAGGGGCCAAGGTGGCAGAGAGTGCATGGGGAGGAGGGTCACAAGGGTCACTGGGCACTGTAATGAGTACCAAAGCTCCAAACAATCATAAATTACTGGACAACACATCAGAAATCTGATATGGGGGTGATAAATGAATAGAACTTTGTCTGTCAACAGCAGAATAGCTATGAAAGAAAACACAACATGGGAGGTAGTACTAGGAGCCATGAAGAGCAGGAGGGTCACCTATGTTATTGGTCACCATTTCCCCTTGGGAAAACAACATAAAATTTAGGATACAGCATTACAGAAACTGTTAGAGATCTTAGTAAGGAACAGAAAAAAATGGAGAAAAATAATGAAGTGTCTTTGGCATTGTAAATAAGCAACAAGTGGCAGATGTGAGAGAAGCACTCTGCAGGAACACAAAGTCACCTTGACTACTTGAAGGAATGACAAAGCTTACAGCGATTTTAATGGAAGCAGCACCTTTCCCTTCTTCCAGTATTCATATCTGCTTATCGACAACACGTTAGACAAAAGTATCAGAAACTAATTGCACATAGGTGTTAAAAATGCGCAACTAAAATATGGCCTTTAAATAGGATAAAATTAAATACTGAAAGTACATTCCAAAGGGATGTTCTGCTACACACAAAAATATTTGCTCTGACTCCTTTAGACTTTTAAAACTACATTAACTAGAAGGAAAAAACTCCTCAGTACATTGTTTTAGTACATACTCTGTTATCCAATGTAAGCATCCAACCAGACAAAATGCACCTTACAGTGCCAGGCCCTGACTGTACAAATTGTCTTTTATCATTTATCACAACAAGAGGGGAACACCCCAACACTCCTCACCCACCCCCCGAAATGAACAGGTAATAGCTTTCTGCGTATTTTCTCTACTTCTGTCTCATAAGAGTATTCTGAAAGGTAATCATTCATAAATATCTTTGGAAAGGAGTCTATATGCATAAAGGGAACAAGAGGGTATTTATAAAGTGCTTTTCATTTCCAACTTCGATATGGCTCAAATACACACAACACATGGCAATACAAATGTCAAGCAGGCTCAGCTACCAACAGACCATATGCAAGGAAATAGTGAGCTGCTGGAAAGGTCTAGCTAAGCACAAGGTGTTGCAATACTTTTGAAGATCTCAGGGATAACTAAGTCAAACACAAACAATAGAATATATGATGGTCATTTTATCTGTACTGCTAAGTGGTGCAGGGTTCCAACCTGTTTCTTCTAAAAGACATCATGTACCAGATCTTCAGACTGCCTAGTACTGAGAAACAAAAAGAACTGGAGTAATGATAATCATCATGTGTTCCTCTAGTCTGAATTTTAAACTGCTACCTTCCTAAGTATGACTGGACTGCAGTTGTTCAGTGCCACATATTAACAGCGTGAGCAGACACAGCTGATGTTAACACAGATCTGCTACTTGCCAGGGAAGCAGGCCTTTGTCAAGGAGAGGGGAAAGAGGACTTACTGCAGAAACTGTGCTGTTGTGTTACAACTGCCTTTCCTTTTACCTTTTATGATGAAGTATTTAACAGGTTTATATAAGTTTTGTTGAGGGAACACGGGGAACAGCCTTTCAAAGCCCCACAAATCTCTCAGAAAGTACTCTGCAGTTCTGATCCTTGCATTTTAACATGGAAGGAGTTATGTATTCCTCTTGGCTTTCTTAGGCCTTTGCATTAGCACTTTATACCAGGTTGTTCCTTTGCAAGGTTTTGCTTCAAGGATGCTAAACACAGCATTGGTAGGGGCAGACATTCAAAATACTACTTCTCTCTGAAAAGGATTTTAATAGAATAAAGATCTGATACAGTCATAAAGATAATTGAATAATTGATGCATCTTTGATACATCCTCATTTTCAAATAATTTTATTCCATATTGGCATGGGCAGTTTGCTGAAGAGATGATGGTTTAGCAGGCTCCTGATGCAATCCAAGCCAACCCATGTCCTGGTCCAGGTGACTGAGCAGAATGCAATCATTCCTCTCTCCTTCATGTTTGCCCCCCAGTGGTACAGAAAATACCAAGTTGGAGTATCAGTGTTCCTGGCTACAGCATTGCCAGCATGCTAAAAAGGCCAGGACAGTAATGCTCAGTTGTGAGCCTGTCCCTGGACACTGTGCTGGCCCATATCCTGCTGATGAGAACTAGCCTCTCCTAGACGGGACCTAGGCAAACTGCAGGGAGGCTCAGGCCAGGGACCATTCCCCAAAAGCAGGATGAACCAGGCCACTCTGTTTCAGAGTAGAGGAATTTAGGCTAAAAACACAAGCCATGTCTTGTCACTTGCCTTTAGGACCAGAGAAGAGGTTTTTGTCCACTTTATTTATAAGTATGGATATAACCTTTCTGAAAATGTAAACCATTACCTGGAAAGCAGTCACTGATCATACTCATGAGTTGAAGCTCCAAATAGCTTCTGGAAGCTTCTGAAAGTCAAGCTTCCAGAAAGAAAAAAGCAGCAGTATTCCAATGTAAAAATTAATACCTGATGTAATTACCTAGGAATTTATGAGACCTGCACCATCAGGGAATTTGAGAAGTCCCCAAGCTTTAAGAACCAAGCAGAAAGAGCAAAGCTAGGCTTGCTGCTGCATTGTGGCCAGGGGACAGATCCTGTGGTGTCTCAGGCAGCAAAACTACTCACAGATATTTCGCAGAGCTGGACATCCCCAACGCCTCTCTCTTCAACCCTCATGTGGATTCTCTGTTATAATACAGTAATATGTACTATTTACAATAATATTACCTGCTAGAATCTAATAATATAGTTGAACTCTTGTTCAGGCCTCCCCTGAAAAAGGGCTTGAGTATGTTCTCTCTTCTGATTTTCTTACCACTTTAAGGACTTAATATCTTTGAGGTTTAATAACTACGTCCCTGCCAAATTTGGCTGAAATTGGCAAGTAGATTAAATTATATAGTTTTATTATTAGGATTGACATGGAGTCACCATAATGCTGTATTCCTCAGTAAGCCTGGTTAAAGAAAAAAATTTCACTATTGATGGATGCTGTGACAATTTCTGTTCTGCATACTGATGAAAAGCGAAATTCAAAAGGAGCATTTTAACATCAGAGAATTATTTAGGTTGGATAATACCTTTAAGATCATCGAGTCCACCACTAAACCATATTTGTAAGTGCCCATCTCCATGTCTTTTAAATACCTCCAGAGATGGTGAAGAGTCGTCTCTGGGTGAGTTCTGTCCAGAGTTTACTTTAATGTGAGAGCTATAAACAGATAAATGTAGAAATCTACACTTTCTGCAGTCATAATCCATAACAATCCACCCTACCTGATTTTTACTTGAGGTACATACATACACATTGTAGAGCATAAAGCAGGTTAAAACCAGCTGAAAATTACTTCTTCCAAGCATTGACTGATGAACAGTCAATACAAAGCAGTGTAAATTTCAAACAAGGGAAATGATAGATCAGACTTAAAAGTTTACAAAGAATTCATTGTACTTTCACACTGAAAATAGCAATGAAATTCATACTAGAATCAGCATCTATACAAGGATAGTAGAATCAGAATCTATACAAGGATCATCTCCTGTACTCAGAATTGGTGAGGCTGCACCTCCTGTTCAGTTTTGGGCCCCTCACAAGAAGGATATTGAGGCACTGGAGCACATCCAGAGAAGGGTAAAGATACTGGTGAAGGATTTGGAGCACAAGAAGGAGGCTCAGGGAAGACCCTATCACTCTCTACAACTACGTGAAAGAAGGGTGTAGTCAGGTGGGTGTTGAGCTCTTCTCCCAAATAACAAGCAACAGAATGAGAGGAAATGGCTTCAAGTTGTACCAGAGGATGTTTAGATTGGACATTAGCAAAATTTCTTCATAGAAAGCATTGGAACAGACTGCCCAGGGAAGTGGTTGGGTCACCATGCCTGAAGGAATTTAAAAGACATGTAGATGTGGCACTTAGAAACATGGTTTAGTGGTGGGCTTGGCCATGCAGGGTTAACAATTGGACCCAATGATCTTAAAAGTATTTTCCAACATAAAAAATTCATTGATTCCTACACTGGTGAGAACCAACTTACTTCAAACAAATGTTATTAAGCAGAAGTTGCTGGGTTTGACAGTCTTTTAAGAAAACTAAGAGTCAGTCAGGACAGATTAAGTTGCTCAAGTAGTTTTATTAGATCTTACTAGAGAAACTACATCAGTGGTGTCATATGGGCTCTCTTAGCCAGATAAGCAGTGCTGATTTTTCATTTGGCTTGCTCAAAGGATATAAAGACCAATAAGAAAGCTTAGAGATCAATAATTAAGCACTCAACATTGGGGCAAGGAAATTCCTTGACTTTTAGCCTGGTGACTGAAATCCTGCCTTGTCTTGTGAAGGCAAGAGTGGTACAATGTTAATGGTAGAATTGTATTGCCCAGCCACTCTTTCATTTTCTCTTGATTGGATGTCTGAGAGATGTTGAGAAGACCTGACATAGCTCAAGAAAAATCAAATGAAAACATAGCATGGATAACACTGTTGCTATGTCTGCTAGTACATGTTCAGAAGAGCCAACACCATTACCAAGAATTCCCTCCAGGAAGCAATAAAGGCAGCAGTGGGTGATTTATGAAGACTTGGCAATTTAGTCTTTGGCCCTAAAAATTGGAAACTGACAAAACAGTAATATTTCTTTTTTTAAAAGGAAATCATTCTCCTAGGCTTCCCAGTTCCCATCTATATCACATCTTTGTCACAGTCCTGCATATGGTAAAGGACATGACCATGGCTTATTAAATATGGAGTAGATTCTCTCCTATGGCAAGTTGTGGATTTCACTCAGATCCATTTTAACCTCCTCTTTCCACAGCTGTGGACAGAATGGTATTTTTGCATAATGTATAAGAAAATGCCTTGGAAAATTAAAGTAGGCACAACCTTGTAAATACAGTTGCCCCTTAGAAAAAGCTGAGTGTTCAGGTGGCATAGGTGTCTCTCTGTGAACTGATACAGAAAAACACAACCTTGCCATGGAGGCCGTCCAGCCAGGACAGATGTGGCTGACAAAAAATTAACACAAGCAAGTATGGTTGATAAGTATGAGGACCTTTTCTCTGACTTACAAGCTTTCTATCACATCCATGTTTTGCACTGAGACATGCTCCAGCCACAAGTGAGGTCCAGTGAAAAGAAAGCTGTGAAAAAACACCCTGGAGAAAAGTAGGGGCAGCAAGGCTCCTTCTTTTAGCATAAGTCTACAGCTAGATTGGAGGAAGTGTAACACAAAACTGCATAATGACTGGCTTGCAGAAAAGGAGGTCCTTGAAATTAGTTTGTCTCTCCCATTTATTGTTTTCTTCAGGCAGCTGTACTGGGATGTAGGAGACTGTCTGGCGTGAAAGTTCAGAGATGGAATAATAAGATTCCATAGCATGATTATGGATTTTATGTGTGAGGCACCTTTGATTGTGGAAAAAGTTAAAGCATGTCCTCCATAAAGCTTGGGAGGTTTCTCATAACACTAGTACAAGTAGGTAGATGAAGAGATGTGAAATTCCTAATTGTTTCTTTTATCTTTCCTGCGATAGAGACAAAGTTCTGTTTTAAAGATGTACCAAAAACCAGGTCTTTCATCTGGACTGCAAAATTCATGTGTTCCCTGACCTCATGTGTCACATGGTAATGAAACAACGTAAATCAGAAATGTTAAAAGTTGAAGTTTGTTAGTATTACTGCTGAAGCTCCAGTCTCTTTCCTAGTTAAACTGACAGGTCCACAGTCCAAATATATATATTTACAGATTACAGTGACATAAAGACAAAAAAATTAATGGACATCCAGTGAGAAACAAATGTCAATGCAAGTTTCAGATGACTATCTGGAAATTACAAAACAAAAAACACAAAAAAAAAATCCCATGCCACCACAAAGACTATTTGCAGTTTAAATGGGGCAATGGATTTTCTTTGTATTGTACTCTCACTTTACTCCTAAGAAAATACTTCAGTGATTTACACTCTGTGGGGAAAATGTAGTAAATAGCATACATTTTGCATTATCTTATCTATGTTTCCTTCTCAGTTTTTTTTTATCTGTCTGGGCTGTATCAGTGACCAAGATTCAGAAATCTACCTTCCCTGGTTGAGGGAGACATTATATACAGATATTTTGAGGTCAGTAAACAAAATAAGATGGACTCCTCTTGCCTTCTGCATTTTTTCCCACTGTTGCCAGCCACTTCAGAAAAACTGTTTGAATTTGAGGCCAGAGGCAGCAAGAGCTCACAAGGCACCACAAAGACTTTGGGGAGATTGAGTTAAGGCTAGTCCAGTCTCAGGACACAATCAGTCAGGTGTTTTCTTCAGGTGCTCATGGGCCTGGGAATTATTAAAATGAAAAAACCACTTCCCTCTTTCCCTCTCTTCTCCCATAAAATCCATGGGGGTCTCAAAGAGAATCTGAAAACAGTGACATTTCCATATCGCTCATTTCACATAGAGAAAACCAAATCATTAACGAAAGACTATGCCAAAGCATACTGTGCACTTGAGATAATCACAGATAAGTCTCGTATTTCTGTTTTTTCCTATCTTAAAACTACTGTGAATGCAACTGGAAATTAGTTCACATTCATTTATGTGTACTGCTGCTGTTCAAAATTCACCCCACAAAAAAACCCCTACTCTTTCTCCATCAGATGATGGAAAGGCAGTCTTGAAGGTAGATGGGGAAATCCTGACTCCATTGTATTCATCTGCTAAATATGAATTGACTTCAACAGAGCCAGGATGTCCCCACAAAAGATTTAGCTATAGTTAGCAGTGGAATGTCTAAGTCGCAGAGTAGAAAAACAGGTTATGGAGACTTTGGATCCCCACTTTGCACCCTCAAGCCAAGGACCACAGTAACACATGACATAAGACTATTGTCTTGGCTGTATCTATAACCATCAGATTTTCAACCCAAAAGATTCACATTATTACTCAGTTTCGGCAGGCAATCCTTCTAACAGAGGAATCAGATATTACAGAGATGAGGTGCTTCTTTCCTTTTACAGACAGTCTCTTGAGAACAACTATCACTACCACATCTGGTGATTTTAGAGCTACATCAATTGTATTTTCCTTTAACCTATTACTGGCACAATATTCTATAGTATTAGTGCTATCCTGACTATCCTGCTTCATGTTCTTGTAAAGGTACCTCTTCAAGTGAGAGGGACTGAGTCAATGTGAACTGAGGGGGGGAAAAAAAGCAAGAAAAAAAAATTCTTCATCAGAATGAACACAAGCAGCCAGAAATAAGAAAAAACATATAAACAACAACTGAATCTGTGCAGAACAATGCAGTGATCAAGGGAATTCAATTAGCACTGCTTCTAGCATCAAATTTAGGGCTGTAATCCCCACAATATTTCTAAAGGTTTTTAAACCAGCTCTCTATATGTGCTAATTGGGATGCATGGAAATTCAGTAAGTAATGCAATTTTCCTCGGTTTTGTTTTCTTAACTGCTTGAATTCTTAAAAAAAAAGCATCTGCTTTTTTTTCCATCATCAGCTAAAATGCTGTATGTAAAATTCAGCATTGCCACCCGGCATGTCTCAAAGCTACCTGTATGTAATGTTAGCAGTCAAACCTCAGTATTTGTTGACACAGTGAAAGACTCTAACAGTTACTTGGCATAGCTGCATAAATTAAAAAAAATTTTAAATTACTAATTTTTTTCCTGCCATATTTCCTCTTTTACCTGAATGTTATCTTCCTATTTTATTTATCCTAATTTTTTATCTTTACTATAAAACTAATTTACTAGAGCATTATTATTTACATTGCTTCTCTTTTATCCCTTAAACGGTTGAATGACTTCACCATTCTGTGATTCTATGAAATGACCTTACACAATTATGCATGAAATATATACAGGATTACACATCACCTAATAGACAGAAATCACAAAACTGTATTTAGCATACTCACTTGAATAAAGGAGTTCCACAAACAACACATTTGTATATTCCTTTAGCTTTATGGTGTGTGTACTCCCCCTCAAAGGCACTGGGAAAACAGCAACACTATATTTTAAAATTAAATAAAGACATTTGGGTTTTTAAAAAATTATTAAAGTAGCTAAGTCTTTAGAAAAACATTATAGAAGAACCCCAAGATTTCAAAGTTGACAGTTGCTTTTTATTAAAGGTAGCAAATAAAGCAGGCACAGGAAAAGGAGAATGTCCTCGTTAGTGTGCCTCGGATGTTATGCATCATGCAAAAGGAAGTGAATTGTCCCACAGTTCAAAGGCCGGAACAACAATGAAAACAACAAGGGGTAAAACTGGAGTCTTCCCCTATTTGGCAAGTGAAATGTCAAGTTTTTGTAAACATGGCGTGCAGCTCAACCTGCCGCACCTCGCCGTGTCCATGTCTGGGCCGTGTGCGGGGCTCGGCGGCCGCAGCAGAGCGAGGTGTGAGGCCGCCGAGCGCTGCAGAGCCGTGGTGCTGGGTCAGGCCAACACCAGCTGCCTGGGCGGCACAGACATTGTAGCTGAAAATTAAATAATTGGTCCACGATTTCAAGCTGTGCGTGCCTTATATTTTCAGTTGAAAAGCAATATTCCAGCTTTAAGGGAATATTTTTCTAAGTTAACAATCTAAAAGGCTAGGAGGTCATTCACCTAATACGAATCAGCTGCGCTAGCCCAACAAAAAGCCTATGTGCTCAGCAGCTTGTTTTTATTATCCTTTCACCCTTTTTATGAGGTCCAATTTTTTTTTATAAACAGGATTTTTAAGAATGACCTAATCTCCGATTGTTTGTGTGCATTAAATCACATTGTTGGTCCCGTACACAACAGCGGAGGGCCGGGGGGAAGGCAAGACAAGCCTCGCGGCATAGGCCACCATCCCCCTGCCCCAGCAGGGCTGCGGCAGCATGGAGAGGGCTGGGGCGGAGAGGGGGACCTTCCCCACCAGCCTCTCCAGCACGTTCAGCCACCAAATTCAGCATTTTCAGGAAGAGGTTTGCCTATTAACCAGGACCCCATGTGTGGCAGGGAGCCCTTTCGGCTCATGAATGAAAACAAGCAGTTACATCATTAGTACGTTTGGAGGAGAGGTAAAGCCAGGGCCTTACGCCAAGCTCAGTGGTATAAATTAGACAACAAAAAATGGCTGGGCCTTGGCAAGTTACCTTTGGCTGGAATCAGCTGAGAGAGAGACTTTATTCACTAAAAACAATCTTGGAAGTGAGTCCCTTTTTTTTCCCTCCAGGACTTGAGGCTGGCTTCCAGCGACTAAAGCCATGTGAGGGCAGTTATTGAAAATTTTTGACATTCCAACCACAAATGAGCCAATAAATACCTTCTTCCACATGTGCTTCAAAAAGAAATTGGAGTGGGGTGGAAAAGAACTAAATTATGCTACCTTCTTTCTGCAGCCAAAACGTCTATACTTACAATGGCCACCTTCAAAACTCCAGCCTCCTGGCATGGGGCCATTTCCCTCATGGTTCTGCTTACTGCGATGTCTTCCAAAAAAAGTGTACCTAAACCACTATTACTTCCACACGTTTTGTAGTAAACTAAAAACAGACTCTAAACATGAGCCTGGTGACTTTATAAGACATGCAGTGTTCATTAAAAGTCACACAAGACCCTTGGCCCTGGCCCCCCTGTTGCAGATGCTTGTCTTTGCAGTAGTGTTAATTTGTAGGGGTTAGTAAACAAGTGCAGAAATCCTGGGAGAAAAAAAAAAAAACCAACAAAACCTGGTAGGGAAGGTGAGGAAACAGCAGTAAGAGGAGGGATGGAAAAGAAAGATGCCTGTGTTTTGAGATCTGAGTTTCCTTCATCCTGCCTTACCTTTCAGTCCCCTTCTCCTGAGTGACATGGTACTGCAAGGGTGTCAGCCGCTTCCTCAGCTCCTCCTGGGAAAAGACCACCTTACAGTCCTTTTTATCCCTACATGACCCTGCAAAAGGAGAGGATATGGGAGAAGGAGCCTTTTTAGCTCAAATCCTGAATAATTGCTTTGGCAGACAGCCACAGCATAGCTTCTGCATTCACTTGTCAATGACCAGACCGGTCCCTAATGCACAAAGAATGGCTCAGCTGAACTGCAGCTGATTATTTCTTCAAATCCAAGTTTATAAAAGAATCTTTATAGAGAGCCAGGTGATTCCACTGGAGCAGTGACAATGTGCTACAGCCAAAGCCCTTTGGTGTGTTATACACTAAACTGTTGCGCACACAATCATTCACAAAAAAGTACCATTTTTCTGACCATTGAAAAAAAAATCTGCAAAAATCCCAACTACAGCTGAAACATTCCTTACAAGATATCTATATTGGAGACTTATGGTAATGGGCATATGATGTTGAGCCACAACATCTAGCAATTTCAGTACCCTTTAAAGTAGCTGAAAAACAATTCTAACATTCAGAATTACAGTAAGGTTGATTTAACATCTAGTTGCATCCTTATTCTTTATAACAGTAGCCATTTTCGTTTTTTACTCTTGAAACACTAGGAGTCCTAAGGAGTAAGTAATTTCTTTATTCACAAAGCTGTACAAGGTTCAACAATAAACTTGTTGTAAAATTTAGCATTGCTATTGAAATTACCCTCCTTTGAAAATCTAATCTTAACACTTTGATTAGTTCACACAGAAAATCCAAGGAGTACATAAGGATTACTGCAAAAAACCAACATTTGTATAGTGCAAAAATTCACATCAGGAAAGAAAAAAACAACAATAAGGTTGCTTTAGGGAATGAAAACTCCCAAAGTAGTAACATAAATTACAAAATATTCAGGTAACTTTAATAATCATTGGCAAAAATTAGCTGACAAAATACAGCAGGGAAAAAGCACTCTAATTATGACAGTAATTAAAATATGGTACAATTAGAAATAAACAGTCTCAACAAAAATATTTTTCACTAGTAATGTATATACACTCATAAAAAGACCAATTGTGTTCCCAAAGTAGAGGCAACAGAGCTACCCATCTGTATGTCATTTAGTACAGGAGAGGCAATGGCAGGTTTAAATTACATGGTATTGGATTGCAATTTCCTAACATTGGATGCTTTTCTGCTTTTTTACCTTGAGTCATTACTAAGGAGCGTTCATAAAAAGTAGCTTAAAGCACAGATGCTTGCAAATCATTTAAGAAAAGATGTTTCTTTCTTCCTCCCCCTCTTCTCAATTTTTTTATGTGTGGGGGTGGGTGAATAGGGGAGAGAGAAAAAGAAAAATGCTGTTGGTCACTACCGACTAACCCTAGGAAGTATTTTCAGGAAGAAAAAAGTAAAAATGAAAACATCTGATTGAAGTAAATAGTGCAAACATAAAAAGCTTTACTAGTGAAAGAAAAGTATTGAAAAGAGACCTTATTTTATAGATTCAAAATTACTTTTGATCTAAACATTCTTAAAAACAGATTGTTTTCCACTCTGACCCATCTCATTAGCTGTGCTGCAGAGCCTTCATTTTAATGGCAAGCTTTGAAAGAGTGCTGCTGTATGCCTTTGTTAGCTTCAATCTTATTTGGGAGAGGGATAAAGATTTCATTCCAGGTCTCTTTGTTTGTCTTTCAAGAACCACTAAAGCAGTATTCACACAAATTTTGCAGGAATGTGCCCTGTGCCATAGCTTACAAATTATTTGGTTTTGGTGCACTTAAAGGTCACCTTCCAAATTAGCAAAATTTTCCTACATCCTGGCTTTTCAACCTTAAATGTAAATATTGTTTCCTAACTGTAAGTGAGGTTTGTTCTTTATAACGTTTGGTTGCTTATTTAAAGATGTCAAACTTTGGAGGTTTTTATTCTCCAAACGTGCAGGACTCTAGGACTAATAAGTCTTTCAAAGTATAGCTTACACGGAAAGGAAGCATATGCATTATATAAATAGCTATTGTTATCTTGCATTACGCAGCTCAGAAAGAAACTGTTTGAGAGACAGTCTTTTATCTATAAATTCAGTTTTTAAAAGTAGTCTAGAGAGCAACAAAGAATGTTTAAAACCAACATCTCTTCACTTTTTAAAATACCTATCCATAATTAAAAAAAAAATTCTATTTCTTTCCTTAACTGCTGCAAAAAAAAGCAAACTAAGCATAACTTCACTTTGAAAAAAGAGAAAATACTGAGTGTCTCAAAAAATTGTCAGTATTCCCCTTTTACTCTCCTCAAATAATTTTTCATCTCTCCTACAAATTTAATGTTCCCCAGTCTATGGGTTCACTATATGCATAAGAAAATTTCTAGATGCCACATGATCCACAACACAGATCAGAAGTAGGAACCATGCTAAAAAAGATCTTTTGCACGCCCCTGTTTTTAATAATTAACTGTTTGTTTTATAATGCAAACGTTTTGTCTACAGGGGAATTTTGCCAAACTGCACTGAAGTAAAATGCAACTGACCCCAATAAAGCATTCTTTAAGTTTGTAATTTGAATATTGATCAACAAAAAGTTGCACTACAAAGGAAATCCCTTGGTCCAGCCCTCAGCATTCAAGAATGTCCCTGTTCAATTAATTGCACTTATTATTTAACTGCTAGTAACAAACAGATAGCTCTGTAAATGGATCACACTATTTCCCTATTGCCAAAGAGCCATGGAAGTAAAGCAACACTCATCCCTGACTGTAGAGGACATAAGGGTATGTTATCTGAAACAGTGATAGCCCACAAGCTTCTATAAAAATGCAATGAATCCTAGAAACTACTGGATGAGATTCTAGGAATACATTCCTTTGGTAAGGAAAAAAATTACATGCAAGAGGGACAAAAGTGCTCAACTTCCAGTAAAATGGCTGCTTCTGGTTTTGCATCTGTTCCTTTATGGCATGAGATGACTTACATTCAAGCCAACTGTTTGTATCTTGGGAGGGGACAACATAAAGCTACACAAAGATATGCCCAATATGAGAAAAAATGCCACTATTAATGGAGGTGTTATCAAACTCATTATTAAAACAGAGAAAAAACAGGCACCTTCCTCAGTCTGGTTCTCCATAGATGGATGGGATGAGGTTTGGGCTGTGGAAGGGGTTCCATACAGGCAACAAAACACTTCAGCAACTCAGCCATAAAGGCAGGTTCACAGTTCACTGGCAAATTATACAGTTTGAGGCAAATGAGAAAAAAGGTCATCAGTTCTACAAACAGGATGATATCAGTGTGCTAACATTAAAGGTGAGACTAAATTAAATACAGTGTGAGAATAAGAGAGCCTGGATTCATAACATCTGTATTAGTACTCTTGCTCTTTGGAGGTGGTGTTCTCAGCAATGACTTTTAGGAAAGCCCAAGATAGCTAAGTTCTGAACTCCAGTTAGATGCAGCTGTTAGAAGAGGTGAACACTGGCCTGCAAAGGCAGACAAAATCCCCTTTACATTCCACTGCAGGATCGAAGGCCAGATTAAATTTCTCTAATCAGCAGCCCGTGGTGCCTTCGTTGGGGTTGGCGCTCCTAAGAAGAGCAGTGTGCAGGCGGCTGTCACCAACAGGCGCTTGCCTTCAGCTCTCTGCCAACAGTTACAGCAGTGCTAAAGGCACTCATGATCCTGCAGCAGGATGGAAGGCTTTGCGAGGAAAAGACCAGGCTCACAAATCTTAATGCATAAACATTAAAAAAAAAAAAAAAGCTGAGGAGGATGAAACAAACATCAACAGAAACCCTTCTTGGAGCCTTCATGGTATTACTGTGTTAAGGAATGTGGTTTTTTTTCTGAAAAGCAAGGCAATGCATGCTGCCATTTACTATTCACCTGCAGACTATGGGCATTTCAGAGTTCAGCTCTGAAGTCCGCTGTACAAATTAAGTGAACAGTAAGTATTTTCTGGGTGTTGACCTGATAATGAAGACATTAAGCATCTCACCTCACATATAAGTTCCAACTGACCTTTTCAAATCTGTGGTTCATAACATTCCTTCCCTATAAGAAATCCAATGAAAACTAGCAACAAGATATGTTCAGACAGACAAACACAAGTTAGCAGACCATTACTCCTCACCACTCAGCCCCTCACCTGTTCCAACAGGCCAGAGGGTGGCAATTAGCATCTGACATGCCCTGAAATACGGTGGCATTTTGCCTGATGGCTTTCCTATATCAAAAAGTCTTTTGAACCATTCTAACAATTTTCTTTTATGTTTCGTTGCTTCTATCACTGAAATTAACTCAATATTTCAACTGCATGGAAGACACAACATACATTTTCTCTCTTCTGTGTATGCTTATATTCCACTACTATTAATGGACATTACAGTCATGCACTGAGCACATACCACTTTGACTTCCTGAACGAAATACAGCAAGATCAAATGTTCCAGCAGAGCACAGACAAATATAATAAATCGGGCTTCTAGTTTTCTGTACTACTTCTTTTAACATACCCAACCAGTTTTTAGGGGCCTTCCAGCACATTTTATTTTTCATATACCACCCCAGCCCCAATCCTGCAATGTGACCCGTGTAGGCAGACCCTTGGGAATATGCATAGCTACTTAAGGGTCTATGAATGTACATCAGATTACAGGATCTGGCTCTAAGTATACATTTCTGCTTCCCAAAGTCTGTCCCCTCATGAGTGGGTCAGACCTTGGTAGACTGATGGTAAATTACCTCAAACTGATATTAAGAGAAATTCCACAAATTTAAAAAATATTTGCATACATTTCTTTAAATAAATATCCTTATGTGTGCTATTGCTAGCAATTAGTATTATTAAAAGTGGTATCTCTGATTTCTTATAAATTCAAATTTCATTTACACAGTTTATGCCTCTTGTTGACAGTTTTCCTTCACTGTCTGATCAAGAAAAGGCAAATTTACAACTCTCTCATTTCTGTTTAATTTCTTCTCTGCAGCCTCTTGTCCTCAGCCTTGGGAGAATGCTGCAGTGCTCTCTCACTGCAAACAAGCCAGAACTGCTCATCTAGTTTAAAAAAGAACAACTCTTGAAAATGGTTACATTGCAAACAGTTCTATAGGCCTGTATTTGGAAAACACAGTTTTATAAAACCTGTATCTGACATGACAGTTCTTTTTATAATCCCCTCATGAGCCATTTCAAATAACCTTAGCCTGCTGCTGACTAGGATAGATGTTGCACAAGAAACTCTGAAATGTTGGGAGGTCAGGTTTAAGTAAAATTCAAACTTCATCATTAAAAAAACCCTGTAAATGTTTTACACATTGAAAAACAGATCTGTGGCTCCTTTGCTTTCTTGCTGTAGGTAGCTAACTCCCACCCGCTGCTGAAATACCATTTGCAGTTTCATGCAAGCATTAGAAGTAATGGAGCGAAGACCATTTCCACTATATTGTGCGTTGAAAATCCAAAAGCCAGGTACCAGGACAGCAGTTCAAATTTTGGGTCAAATGCCAGGGTCTATCTTAAAAGAACACCACCCAAAAACTAACTGTCTTTAAATAAAATTATTTACTTAACATCCAGGAGGGTAAGATGGCCACAAGGGGAGGGGAAGCCCCTTCTTTGCAAATTTGCAAACTTCCCATACAATCAAGTAACAGAGCTGTCACATTTATTTTTTCCACCTGGTCATCAGCACTGCTCTTGTTTAATACAAACACATAATTTTTGAATCACCATCAGAAATCCCCCATGTAAGACAGCAAACTTCTCAAGCACCAAAAAAAAAAAAAAATTAAAAAAAAAAAATAAAAATCCCCAAACTGCCAACTAATACATCTCCTCTATGCACTTGTTTTCTTTCCACAGAAAGTGGTACTGGGACCCCAACAATCCCATATAGGCAGTATCTGTTGTTTCCACAGGTCTGCAAACATGCTTGTGGCAAGTTACATGGCTAAGGCAGTCATGCAAGCCAAGGAGACATTCCCTGGAAAAGAAATCTGAAGCTGCCTCCCCCTCCCTGTGAATGTAAAAAACATTTAACAAAAGACTAAAGTGTTTTGTGTAGTGGGAAAGGGGGAAATAAAACCAGCTCCTTTTGTCCTCTCCAGGCATGTCTACTTTACTTCCTTATCTGACGTTAATGAAATAAATGTCACTACCAGACACAATCTTGGTCTCACAACCTTTCCAGATTGTAACAACGGAGGAGTCCACCACTACCCTGCACTAGCTGGTGGAGATGAAGGCAGCTTCCTCTGGAGCTTTTTGAGCTGTCATCTTCACGAGCACTGCAGTGACAACAGCATGTGGCTGCTCAGCAGAGGCTGGTGAATAGAAGAACCTTCAATTAAGTGGAGCAAAAGCTCATTATGTTATAAACTGCTACATTTGTTATCGTTTCTGCTGAGATGGCAAAAGACAGAGTGCACAGGGCAGCTGACCTATTTGCCTTACTCTTGGATGCAAACCAGGCAAGACAAGATCAAGATCTATTGGTACAGCAGTGAAGGGGGCAATATTTATAATGATAGATTTCTCTTCCTCTCCCCCTAAGAGATAAAGAGACTTTTGTTTTGCTGATATTATCCTACCACCTTTCACAGGCACTACATTTGTTTAAATTAAAAACAAGAAAGACAGAGACACTGAGCACTTTTTATCTGGTCAGTAGATTTCTGTCAGAATCAATAAAAGGGTGCACAACATATGGAAAGACATTTTATTTACAGTGGAATTAAGATGAATTTAATAAGAGTGCTTTATGTCACCTTTTGCACTTAAAATATTTCAGTAAGCCATCAAAATAAGTTTATTCACACAGCTTTAATAAAGGTTTAACCCTGCAGCAGAAACAATTAAAAAGTCAGCATTTGCCAGCAGTGGTATGTAGCTTATTTTGGCTTTCAGGCTGTTGCTAAATCCTCCTGCTGCTTCCTCCACAATAGTGATGTGTGGCCTGTGAAATGAGCACCGGATTTCAAGACTCAAGGTGCCGCAATCTGTACTTGGGATGGGGGTGGAGGAAAAGAGAGGGCTGGAGGAAGGTCTTTCTTCTCCCATTCTCCACAACAGCCCAGATCTAACCCCCTGCAAAATTTGATCTGTCTTCAGCTGTGGAGGGTAAGGAACCCTTCTGCAAAGACACAAGCAGGCACTGCCAGCCCTATGGCCTTTCATCCCTCTTCTCCAAGCACTGAGAGACATACCCAGCATGAAGACAGGAACTGCTGCGACACTCTGTGCTCTGACCACCACAGAAAACACTGTAGCCCCCTTCCCTCCCAACCTGCTTCAGGGACTAAAGGCAGAGAAACAGTGAAAAAGGTTTGTAACTGCCAACTTCATTCCCTAATGGGCCTTCCGGAATTCCTTACGTTTCGTTAAAATTCAGCCATGCCTTACGGGTCAAGAAGACAGGGTCAAGCCCTGTAAAAGCGCTTTAAGAGAATTCAGTCAAGCTGTTCCCTGCTCTGCTCTCCTCGGGACTCCCTGACCTGGGCCAGAGCATTGAGCAGGGAGTTCTTACCCATGGTGCACAAAGCTGCCAGCGCCAGACCTGGGCTGCCAGCACCTACTGTCCCACAAGAACCTCTTCTCCAGACAGAGCAGGGGCACCTTCATACTCTGGCCATGCATCCCTTCCCAACGCAGCTTCTTTTGAAGGAAATGTCAAACTGAGATATATGTTTCGCTTGCAACTAAGAACAAACAATTTCCCCGTCTTAGCATTTGCCGGGACACACCACCTCTCTACTTGCTTACCCCCAGATCAGGATCTGTGCTGTAGCAACCCATGGTAATGTAGCAGCTGAGTTATGGTAATGCTCATGCCTCTAGTGCCTGACTCCGAGTCCACACTCTAGACCCATTCAATGTTCCATCAAATTCCAAGCTCATACATTCCCTAAGTGATCATCTCCTCCATTGTTTCCCAACATACTCTGACTGACTTTAGGGCTCGTATTCGCTTCTTGCACATTTTCTTGTTTGTCCTCCCGCAGCTTAGCAATATAGAAAATCTCCTTCCTTTCTGTGTGCTGTTATCTCTCCTTTACATCACATTCTTCTCTGAAACCTTCATCACATACTCCTCAGAGAAAAGACAAAGCCAGGAGTTGCTTTTAATTGAAGGGGGAAAAGTGAAGGCAGTCCTTAAAGGACTTCTCAGTCCTCCTCTTAGAAACTCCAATAACTAAAAAAAGTAATTTTTCATGAGAAACTTTAAAACCCAGAAACACTGTGCTGAAACTTCATCTTTTCCATACCCAGCTAAGCAGAAAATACACTAAGCCTAAGCTGCAGAGGGATCAGGAATAGAACACAGGAAATTTATGAGCTCCCAGAATTAAAACATTCCTGCAAGAAGGGTGGAAATGGTTTGTGGTGGATCCTTTATGGGCGCAGGAAGGGAATGAAAACAGCCTTAGAAGATCATCAGGGAACACATTAAGGGACTGTCTTTGTGCATGATCTGGGAGAACAAGAAATGTCTCATCGTCCCAGTGCTCCTCCGTGCAAGAATCACTGAGGAGCCTCCACCCTGGTGAGGCAGGGACGAACACCATCTGTCTTCTGAGCAGATGAGGGAGAGTACAAAACTCCACCAGAACAAAGACTTTAGAAGAGCAAAAAAACAAAGTACAAATTCCAGGGTATATAACAAAAGGCTTTTAGTCTTCTTTCTGATCCAAAGTTTGGCAAGCATCAGGCACTCCTGGAAGTATTACTCCCAATGAGATACCTACTAATAAATTTCATCTTAAACTGCATTAAATAAGGCATTCTAGACTGAATACTATTGCACAAAAGAAACATTTGTAAATACAGTACAATATCAAATACACTCCCATTAAGACAGTTATGTGTAATTTTTAAAACCCATTTTAAAGCCATTCCAAAAATATGATGTTATGCTCTATTATGCTAATACAGTGTTCTACTATCAGATGACTGAAAGGCAAACACATACACAGACATTTATATAATAATGACATGTGAATGGTTTCACATGTTGTTTACTATTGTGATCCCATAGTGCATATTTTCCAGACTCTTTTCAAGAGTCTTCCTCATAACTGCTGGGAGGCAGTAAACTAGGTATTTGTAAGACTGTTTTAAATTTAAAAATCCGTTTCTGACCCAAATTGATATTTGCATGTTTTTACAATTTAGCTGGATACAAATTAGTTTTAATTTTTGTCCCCCAGACAGTTCTGAGAAATAAGTACATTCATCTGACACCTTGTACTGCATATTTAAACCCAAAGCAAATTTTTATGTTCAAGATATAAATTGCAGAAAATATTAATTTATAATGAAAACATTGACAGGCATTTAACCATAGCCATATGGGTGGTTTATGCTATACAATATCAGTCTTACTTTTATTTTCTTTTGGACCATGTGAACAGACATCTGTAGTAGTACATCTCTGGCGATACACAGTACGGAAAACTATGGGGAAGTTATAACATACATTATAGAAATTATATCTCTGAACATGTGAACAATATGAAATGTTTAGTCATACTCAAGTCACACAAAGTTTGACAGCAACTATGATACTTCGACCCCACAAGACTAAGGTCTTTTCTAGAATTTCTGTTGTTAAAGCCGTATCTGGCAAACAGTATGCACACAGATAATTTCATTGACATGAGCAGTTTGAGAGCTCAGAGAAACAAATGCATACAAATAATTCATGTATGCAAATGTTTTCAAGATATGCCCCTAAAAGTGATCCTTTATGTTAACAGATTACTGCTAAAAATCCAATTTTGAGACCCAGTAATTTTCTGTTCACTATTAATTTCAATTTTATGAGAAGACATTTTATTGAAACTTAGAATTAACAAAGATTTAATAAAACAATGAGAAACTATACTATAGATATTTACTTAATAAAGACTTACACCATATGCCCAGCACCATCTTCATACAGATGCACTGTAGTTTAATCTAATCCTAGAAAAGTATGGTTTCCTGCTGGTAGTTATTTTAGTAATTAAACACTAAACAATTTAGTATTACCTAGGAGTTTATTATACAGAAAAAAAACCCCAACCCTAAGTCTACCCCTGTAATTTCTTCATCATTATTTTTACTTAATTTTACAAGCACCATAATTTTCTTTGATCTACAGGATAAGAAAAGCCAAATTATCACATGCAAAAAATGTGATGTAAGCAGCACAACATTCAAAGTGTTGAAGAAATAAAGGGTCTTTTTAAGAAATGAGAACCCATAATAATTAAAAGACACAGCAAAGCAATATAAGCTATCTTCTTACTTTATAGCTTGGTGGTCTGCTTCAGAAAACATATGTACATGGAATCTGCATAATCATGACTTGTGTCAGATACTTCTTGGTAGGCATAAAGCAGCTGAAGTAGTTTTTAGCTAAAAGTTTGGTGGGGATTGTTGTGATTTTGAAGTGGGTTTTTTTAAAGACTTAATTTCTGTGCATGAAATTCAGACAGGTGCTGAGTGCATCCTACATTTCCAAAGAAATTCAGAGCATTCAACTATAATAAAGTAAGCTCAAGGAGCAACACTTTTGTGTCACACGACAGACACAACAGAGCTGTAGTCATTACTGGCAATGAAGAAACCTTGAAGCAATGTGATAGTAGTTTTCATACGGGCAAACACTGTGCTTTTTTCCCAGTACTCACGCTTTTCTTAAAATACTTGCAAATGTTCCTAAGGTCTCAGGCTGTACTTTCTGTATGAATGACTTCTAGACGGGAAGCTTTTCATATAGCCCTGGGTATGCAGAATAGCAAATGCCTAGTGCCATCTACTGGGAGCGCCTGCTCCTGGCTCAGACTTGCCATCCTGACGATGTGTTATGGGCAAACAGTGCACTAGGTTTGCACACATTGAAACGTTTAGTCCTAACTTCAGACAAAAAAATATTTTAAAAATACAATTTGGAAGAACAGATCCGCACTCCAGGTGCCAATATACAAACAGAAAAAGAACAAGTAAAAACATTTCACCAGCACAAAGTGAAACTCACAAGTGCTTACAAAATAGTGGTTCAAAGAAGAGACTGGTCATCTCTATTCTAAGATACCTCCCAGTAGTATTTAATTAATTTAAGGGGGTAGAGGGGGAAGAAAAAAATCACTTATTTCTGATGTATAACTATATATTAAATATAAATTACATATTCCATTGTGTTACTTTGTTCCTTATAGGAAAGACAGAGGTACCATTCCAAGCACAGAAATTGAAACAATACTTTCATTTAAGTCCTTGTCCTGCAAATATTTAACTGCATAGCGTTTAAAACTTTGCTTGAAAGCCCAGTTTACTGCTCTGATGCACTTTGCTCCCTTACTCTGAGCATGGGTTCCAGAAGGTTAAAAAGTCTCATTCCGTATGGAATTTGCCAAGAAGGTGGCCAAGGTTCATACCATCCCAGACTTGGTGGACACATGGCCATAGTGGTATGGTTACAGGACTACAAATCACACAGAACTGGATGGTGGGAAAAGTACTAGCTCAAAGTGTTATGTTATAAATACTCATGAGAACTTGGGGTGTTTTCTGTATATTCAGAAGCCAAAGTCACAGGGCACTGTGGCATTAAAGCAGATGTTGGTTCTACATCTCCTTCCCATGTTTAATTTGATACATGCTATGCCATTTACTTGCAACCTCCTGAATACACCATACCCAACAAAACAAACCAAAGGCAAAGCAAGCCTATGTTAATTTTTAAGCATCTGGGGAATTTTGATTACTCTTAAAATATGTGAGATATGTGATTGTATATTATTCTACTGTTAGCAGATGAATTTGGGCTTATTATATATAAATATTTCTCTATGTATCTCTATAGAGTAGTCAGTCAGTGGAACTCAGTCTATTAATGGTCACACAGGGACCTAAAGGATGGGAATAAGTAGTAATGTTATCTTTTTATTGCAAAATCTGACTACTGGATTAAGACAGAAAAACAACTTGACAAAACAGCTAATGCAGTGCTTTGCAAACAGATACAGAACAGCAAAACCTCCCATGGGTTACGTGTGTTTCTAGCTGATCAACTTGGAGATCTCCTTTTCAGAGTGGGAACAAAATGGCCAGAAGACTGATTGCCCCCATTTTAAGGCAGACACCACCAATATGAGCACACATCAAAAGGTGCATAAGGAGGGCTAAGGAAATTTGCTTACCCTATATTTTTAGGATTTTAAATCTGGCTCAGCAGCAAATATAACAGGAAACCGAGGTCAAGCTGACACAATGTGGGTTATTCTCTCTCTTCCTCAATATGTGTTTGCAGCTCCTATCAAGGTTAATGGGAGTTCTGTGCACATGTGGGGGAAATGGAATGTAAATGCTGCAAAAATTGGACTCAGATTTAGTTCAAATAAAGTCTAATAAGCTTTAGAAAAATCCATCAGCTTGAAAACTGATGTCTTATCACCAAAAAAAAAATCTTTAAAACATCACCTCCATACACTTGCTAAGTCCAGGTCTGGGAAAAACTGCTTGTAACATTCTGCACCCTTATGAACCATTTATGAGTGTAGCACAAACACCCAAGCTGGCTCATTTTTGAGGCTTCGAACACAGATCAGCCAGGACTGTATCTTTGTTATTTGGGTGTCAAGAAAATTCCTAGTCAGGTTCAAAATTAACTCAGTACAACATAACTCTGTACACTAACATTATTATGCTGACATTACAGACTGTTGCTGTTTAAGTGAAACACAAAACACTTAGGTTCAAGGTTCTCATAATATAATCAGTTCACGGAGATGGGGTCTTATGGCACCTTTCCCAGATCTAATGGACAAACCTGGACCTTACATGAAAAGTGCAGCTGCATCTGGGCATTAAATTGCATGTTTCCATTTAGTTATGTACAGAAGTGTCATGTAAGGAATATGCTCTCAGAGGAATGAAAGAATTAAGTTTTAAATTCTGCACACTTTTTGTACATAATTTTCAGTATATTTGATTTATAATAAAAATGTGAAAAGAAACACATGGAGTATAACTATAGTATACTGCTAAAGATTTTGGAAATATTTTTAAGTCCTATGATTTAATAGCAATCAACAGGTGAAATCCTTTTAGATATCTTCTTTTAAAAGTAGGAATGGCATTTAACAAGATGTTTTCAGTTTAATTACATGGTTTTTGCCAAGAATGAGGAAAGTAATACAAAATTTAAGAGACATTGTTTTGGACAAGGAAATCAGCATTTCTAGGCTTCTTAAAATCTCGGATGTGAAATCACTCACTCAAGCCAGCGACTTTTTAAAAAAAAAAAAAAAGTGCAAATAAACTTCTGCTTCAAAGGGAAATTTAAACAGAGCAACCCATAGCACATTGTTTCCTGCAGCAGAGACACCCATTCCTACAAGGGCCTTCGTTATGCATGACACAACAAGCAGCACCCATTCAACCTGAGGGAAGCCCACAGGCTCGCAGGGCCACTGGCTGGCTCTTTGTCACCAAATGCAGCAGGTTGAATGCAGACATCACTGTGATATCCTCACCAACAAAACCAGAGGCAAAGAACAGGGGCAAGAGCTGAGTAGGGAAGAAAAAAAAAAGAAAAAAAAAAGATGAGAACAAATTAAAACATCAAAAATGTTAAGATACATTCACAGAAAAAACAATACTTAAAATTTCGTAAGACTACCACATGGGAGCACAATTCTAAATGCACTTTTTTTAGTACGTTTAACACATTTCTGCTACCCTACCCCCTAACATTTTGATACATACTACATAATATTCCATAAAACTATTTCATATGCTACAAAGTGAGAGGAGCTGGGCATTTTTATAGGAGGCATTCAAAAGAGCTGCTTTAGATACCCAACTGAGAGCAACTTGGGGTAGTAACCTGGTCACAAGTGCAGAGGTACAAAGGAAAAACCTTAGGACCTCAGCTAGATAGTAGGAATCCGGCTTGGAACACCCAGGAATGCTGGGCAGATCAAACATGCAGGCTTTTTCTATTTATTTTATTTAAACCAAAATCACACTCCGCAACATTTCTGAATGGTGAATGCTGAAAACCAGTCATTGCTAAAAATTGTTCTTTTGATGCCTTGTTTGAGGAATGTGACATTTCATTGTAATAAACTTGCCAGATATCTTAAAAACATGGCTTCTCAAGAGCAGGAAATAATTCATGTTGTAAACTGTCCATGAGATATATTTAAACAGTCTTCCAGCCAGTTCAAATACAGCAAACAGAGATGGCAGTCACGAGATTTTATTTCAGGAGGGTTTAATGCACAAATACTAATTGTTTCATTCACCCCAGCATGGGAAAGAGGAAATGCAGCTGCCTTACAGCCGAGCCATGTACAGCCGCAGCTCACTTCAGCAGATTATATGATGTGGGATTGGAGCCAATCCCCAACCAAAGTGGGTCCAGGAACTCTCTGGGATTCTCGTGGAAGCAGGATCAGGCCCCTGGCGGCTGTGGAGCAGCAGGGCAAGGCTGCCAGCCTCTTCCTAGCCTCCTCTCTTTCATCTGTGGCCGCTCGGGAGCCGCAGGAGGCAGCCCCTGCCATGGCCCACGGCAGGGCTATCCCCACGGGGACAACCTGACCACGGTCTCGTCCTGAAGAACAAGACTGCGAGGAAGGACACGTCACAACACCCGCAACAGGTGCGGCCCATCCCTGGTAACATTCGAGGTCAGGCGGACGGGACACCGAGCAACTTGACGCAGTCGAAGTTGTCCCTGCCCATTGCTGGGGGATGAACTAGGTGGCCTTTAAAGCTCTCTTCAGAGCCAAACCGTTCTATGATGATTCCAGGATTATAACAAGGACCCAGCCTTCAGCCGTACCCATTAATCAAACCGGTCTGGAGCGCATCTGACAGAAACCTGCCCNNCTGCCCGTATTAACACGCCTCAACTCGCTCGTCCCCCAACCAAACTCACTGCGAGCCCCCCGACACTCCCGTGCTGCCCGCCGGCGGCGGGGCGGGCGCTGCGGCGCGGGCAGCACGGGAGTGCCTTCACACACACGCAAACGCGTCCCTGTCACAGTGGCAGCGGAGCAGCGCGAAAACCAGCGCCAAGCCCTCCGGAGCAGACCTCCGGGAGACCCCAGAGCTGCGCGTAGCCCCACCGCACCCCCGCGCTGCCCCGCAGCGCCGGGCTCAGGCCGGGCCGCGCTCCGGCCGGGCCGCGCT
>VZRL01006115.1:462383-480249 GCA_013397895.1 Origma solitaria | reverse complement strand
CCTGGCGGCCGCTGCCCCACACACTCCTGCGAGCTGCCGCACGGACAGCGCAGAGCGAGGCTGCCTCCCCGCCCTCCTCCTCCTCCTCTTCCCTCCCTCCTTCAAGTGCAAACAGCTTAAAGGAAATTATTTGAATTGCCCGAGGATTATGAAATAGATCCTGGCCTCTTGAAAATGTCAAGTATTTCAGTGTTCAGCAAAATGTTGTTATTTACTCTCATCTGTTCGTAAAGACTCGGAGGACATACTAGTCCTGAAAGCCCAATAAAGTATCACTGAGCATCCATGAAAGTACTTTATTGCAGTTAACCTATTTTATTCTTTTATTGCTGATGCTTCAATAGCTATTTCTATTTACTCTGTACATTACAGCAATGCCCATTAGCTCCAGTGGGAGGGGAGCTCCTGGTTCCAGCTACTGTATGCACACAAACCCTGCTGCAGGAAGCTTACAGACCCCAGTAAAAATGACTTACAAAGAATCAGTAAAGACAAGTGCAAAGTCATACTCATTGCAATTAACATATTTGGTTTGGAGGTGCTTCACCCCCACCTGCTAATTCCATGGGTACAAAGAACAGAATGAGGAAGAATGACAATAACACTGTGACAGGTTCATATCTTCCCTCTGCTCTTTCTGTGGCTCATGCAAACTTGGCCATAGCCTTGGCATGCGCAGGTGCCATGTTTATGTCTCTGACTTATTTAAGAGGAATAGCCAGAGCACGACAAGAAACATGGGAAGAAGTACAGAGGAGGGCAATGACACTGGTGAAGTGTCTGGAGCACAAGTCTGAGGAGGAGTGGCTGAGGGAGCTGGGGTTGGTTAGCCTGGAGAAGAGGAGGCTCAGGAGTGATCTTACCACTCTCCTCAACTACCTGAAAGGAGGTTGTAGCCAGGTGGAGGTCAGCATCTGCTCCCAGGCAACTAAGAGCAGGATGAGAGGACATAGTCTTAAATTATGCCAGGGGAAGTTTAGGTTGGGCATTAGGAAGAATTTCTTCACAAAAAAAGGTGATTAGACATTGTAATAGGCTGCCCAGGGAGGTGCCATGGTCTAGTTGACAAGGTGGTGTTCGGTCAAAGGTTGGACTCAATGACCTCAGAGGTCTTTTCCAACCTAAATGATTCTGTGATTCTGTGAAAACACCATCCTGGGAATATCAATGCTGGTGGTTTAAACTCCCATGTTATACATGCCCAGCCTTCTACAGGTTAAGCAAAGCTCCCATGCTGGTGCTGGAGCCACCTGCTTGAGCCCCATGGGAGCCCAGCCGTACAGGCACAGCATCCCACCTTGGCAGTGCGAGGGCCGGGTGGCCTGGGGACAGTGATGCTAACACAACTGTCCCATGCCAGAGCCACAGTGACTCCTGTAGTGCTGCACTTCCACCACACAAATTTACCAGCCCCCATATCTTTACTGCAGCACTGCAATGTGCCACTTTACTGTAATGAAAGATGCTACATGAAGAGGTCAGAGCAGAACTCACAGTGCAGGGAAGGGGATGATGCTTTCACACATCACTTTTTGGTTTTGTTTTTGGTGGGTTGCCCTTTTTTTTTTAACACGTGCTGCTCGCTGCACTGCCTGCAACACCCAGGACACTGCTGGCTCCTCTGCACCAGTTGTCCCCTGGTGTCATCAGACCCCCTGGAGCCCCTCCACCGTGGTTCACTCTTCAACAGAGCACAGCATGGATCTTCCATCTGTCTGGCTCTCATAAGATGGACACCATGCTCAGCAATAACTTGTAAATCTTGTAAGCACAGATAATACAAACACAGCAGTAACGATACCATTAGTTGGGTTTCTGAAGCAGTTTTCTAGGATATGCATTGTAACTCCAGGAAAGCCTTCTTTTTGGATGCTAATGGCAGCATATATTAAAGAACTGCCAGCTTTCAAGAGCTTCTATATTGTCCATTGTGAACATTCAGAAAACATAAGTTCAGCCCCAAAATGATTAGCTATAAAATAACATAGGTGGTCCGTCAAATTTGTCCTTCGGAAATTAAGAACTTTGTATGTACTCAGGTTATGTTTTTTCGACCTCTGTCTGCAACTAGAAAAATTTCTTTCAGGAAGGACAACTTGAGAGATTAAATCCTGATATTACCACATCTTGTTTCTAAGAGCAGTAAGGGAAACATCAAGGGTCTCAGGAGCTCATAACACTACTAGTTTAACTTTTTCCATATTCAGTGTTATTCCTGACAACTCAGGTCCATAATTCCTAAAATTACATGAGAATACCAGCTGTCACCAGAAAAAATGTGAAGTTCTAGCACTTTATAAGCAAATTAAAAAAACATCCAGGAATTCTTAAGGGAAGAATCAGGGGTTTTTTCTTGCCCCAATAATGAGACCTAAATAGTGTGAGGCTTCTACTTTTTTTCCAATTTCCCCTCCCACAGCCCCAAGTCTCTGACCTCATTTGGAGGGCAGGAAACAATTAAGAGATAGGCGCACACTAGTCAGAGAGCCAGGCTCCCAGGCTCTTGTCAGGAATTCCTATGTCACTGGAAAAAGCAAAAAGCAAAAAAATTGCCACACTGAAGAAAGCCAAACAACTACAAGTTAGAAAGCAGTAAAGGCCTGGGAGTCTACTACACTCAAGTGTTAAATTAAGAGTTTAATTTTTATCAGTATTTGTTTTGTTAATTTTTTTTTAGTCCAGCACTAAGTTTGAACAGCTGCTTTGCAAAGGGTTTACTTATTTATTTAGACACAAAGCAAATTATAACCAAATTTTGCCCTGACAAAACTTAGTGGAGTATTTTGTATATACATTTATTTCAGTTTTAACATTTGGATATTTTTTTTATTTGGCTTTTGCTCACCTAAAGCTGCTGCCAGTCAGTCAGCAGACAGGACAGATCAACCCTCAGGAACTGCAGGAACAAAAGGTGCGGCCTAAAGAGAGAACCACATGAGCAAATGTTTCAGTAGATCATGTCTTTCTGTGTCTAAACAATTATTTCCTCCCTAGTCATTTTCCCTTAACACAGTCTGTGCTAACACCAAAGACCTTGGTGTTTCCTGCTCTCTGCATTGCACTTGGTGGCTTTAAGGGATTCTACAGTTTGCAGGTAATGTCTCAGGCTTGTCATGGTGTGTGCTTCAGTTGGGGGCAAAGACAATGCTGAATAGTTTCTAAGAGATGTTTAATAAACCATCATGAAGCTGCCAGCTGGGGCAAGAGACTGCAGTACAGGGGGCTGATGACTCGCTATTTACCAGAGAAAGAAGGAGGGAAGAGTTCCAGTTCCTACTCCAATCCAAGATCTCTAATCCTGAAACTAGCACCCTTTGCACTGCACAAAGTATTCTCACACTTACATACCTCACTACCGGGGGCTAACCAACCCTTCTGTCCTAGCCTCCCAACAGCCTGTGAAAACCACGAGGAGGCAGCCTTCAGCCCTCAAAAAACCACACATCCTGTGAATATGCATTTGTGCTTTATAATTATATCTTTAGACAACTGCATGCTTCAATGCACCACACTGTATTTGAAGCATTTGGCACAAAATAGCAAAAGTAATTGACAAAAGCTTGGGAAAGGGTAATTTAGATTAGATAACAGGAAGAAATTCTTCACTGTGAGAGTAGTGAGGCACTGCAACAGGCTGCCCTGAGAAGCAGTGAATGTCCCATCCCTGGAAGTGTTCGAGGCCAGGCTGGATGGGGTTCTGAGCAACCTTGTCTTGTGGAAAGTGTCCCTGCCTGCAGCAGGGGTGTTGGAACCAGATGATCTTTAAGGTCCCTTCCAACCCAAACCATTCTGTGATTCAATGAAATTTACCTTTAAAGATAGATTTTAGGCTCTGGATTTTCATCTGCTTGTACATCTATTGATAATGCAAACTGAGTGTCTTCAAGTTTGTGATTTGCTATTTGCTATTAAAATACCCTGCAAAAGCTCACTGTCTGATGAGAAGAAAATACTTTAATCATTAACAGCTAGGATAATGATAAATATAATTCTAAATTTAAGCTTCTCAAAATTTATTGAACAGGCATAAAGCATTCTAAATTAAATTAACTGCATTAACCTTACAGATCTACAGAGGTACTGTAGGATTTAAGTTGCATGCTTGTCTGCATATACTCCCCCCCCTATACAATTATTTGCTTCTCAATTACAGCCACAGAAATCTTAAGCATTAGACCAGAATTCCCACTTCACTTGTAAGACTCTCAATTAAAGCATGTTCTCCTTAGCTGTTTGTGCTGGAATGTGGAAACCAAATGGCAATCCTGTCTACTTTAAGAAGTTTACATTGTGCCCTGATAAAAGAGGTAATTACTGCCATACCTTGTAATATTTGAGTGGAACACCAGGAAACATCGAGCCTTAAACTTGAATTTAGTACTACCATTAGAAAGGAGCCTAAACAGTGAAGTTTAAAACCTTTTTGTTTTCTTGACTTTTACATATTTCCTTATGCTGGATTTTGTTCTTAAACCCTTCCCAGAGCAACTGAAACTCAAACCTAAAAACCTTCCTGCAAAACACACAGCCTGACACATAAGACATTTTCAAGTATTGGTTTGGCTCACCTATGTTTTAGGATACCGTCAGATCCAAGTGTTTTAATGGCCCTTACTTATAGGAATGATCATTTGCAAAGCAACCAGAGACATCATTAAGTGGGGAGTCTATTCAGTGTTTCATAACATGACCCGTAGTGGCTTTCCCTGCACCTGCAGAGCCAGCAGGGCTGGAGGTGGCAGATGCCTGCCTGGCCACACCAAGTCTGACACACACCATGGCTGCTCAAGCTCAATAGGTGCACAAGGCCCTCCCCAGTTCCACAGCTTCCTCAGCTTCCTCACGGTGCCCACAGGCCTGTCCTCCTCCCCTGAAATGGGGTTATCCACCCCAGTCTATTGATGTTACTGAGGTATCCTTTTCACATTCTAGCTGTGAAGAATATGACGCTAGAATATTCTAGCTTCATAATCTAGAATTAATATGAAAAATTTACATTCATTCTTCATATGAATGCCTTCTATAGTCCTCCTGTTAATGGCGGGAGTAGGGGAGGAAGAAGAAAAGTCTAAAGGTTGAGATCAGACAAAAATCCAGAGGAAATCAGGAAAAGAGAATGAGCAGAAATGCTCACCTGCTCACACTGTGTCCCACTCTGTGATACACAATTGACAAGCACTGCCTTATGGACTAATACCCTCCATATTTTATCCTTAGCCTGTATAAAAGTTCCCACTGAGGTGAATCAGAGATATTTTTAGGAGTTCAGCCTTTAGTTTGAGCTTTATCACCCAGACTTCAGTTCTCCATCTAAGAGAGATGAGATTCCTGCAACAGATTTTAGATTATCATACAGGCTAAACTGATTAACTTTCCAATAAAATAATCATGAAAATCTTGGAAAATAAACCAGATTCTGAAACCTCTGCACACAATTCAGCATAATTTCACTGATTTTAACTGTTGACAAAAATGCTACATGAGGAGGGCCCATATGTCTGTTTCCATTTATATTAGAATGGTTATCCAGAATAGAAAATTTATTTATACTTATAAAAGATAAACACTACATCTGAGCAGAAAACAAAGACCTATATTTAATTTTCATCTAATTACCAAACTGAGCTAACATTCTCTCTGACATCAGCTGCCTAAAATGGAAAGCTCACAGTCTCTCACAGGAATAGCCCTTTCTGTATGCTGAACTGGCCACTGCATGGTTCCCCCCTTCTGCTAGCGAAAAACCAGCTTGGTAACAAGGAGGCTGGTGTGCTGATGTGACTAAAGTCCGAGGGTGTGTCCAGGGGCCAAATTTAAAAAGCCTGAGAAGTGAGAAGATAATCAAAACATAAGAGTTTTGAAGGCTGTACCCTCCCAGAAAACAACAAGGAGAAAGGCACATTAATGTCTCCCTGTTCGGCAACTGTTCCCATGGACAAGAAAACTGCAAGGCTGATTTCTCCTTATTTTACTACTAACATTTACACACAGCAAGGCAGTGGTGCTGATCCCCTCGAAACAGCCAAAGGACATGGCCTATGGGGATGTAGAGAACATCCATGCTACACTGATTACAAGGGGAGGAGGGAGGCAATCACATTTCTCCTTTAAGTAATACAGAAGTTAAGAGGGTCCTTGCTCAAGGGACTCTCACTTGGTCCTTAGGGAGGGGTGTAAAATGGAAAGAGATTTCATTAATGTTGTGACAAGACACTGCGAGCCTTGTGAACAACAGCTAAAATGAGAAAAGTGAAACTGCAAGGAGACACAAAAAAGCAGAGACCCCAAGGAGGGGAAGAGACTAGACAAACAGGGAATCCCCAAGCCTGGGACAAAAGAGGATTTTTGGCTAAGGGCAGAAACCAGCGAGTCTCTCTGCCTTGCAAGCGCTCATACATCTGTCATTTACAGACTGTTTCCCAATAGTTATGACTGGCAATACTTCCCAAAGGAAAGCAAATATAGGTCAGTTGAGATTCCCCCCCCACTCCTGCTCCTCCCAGATCTGATGAACTAAAATAGTGCTGAGCTGCACTTTCATTTTCCCTGACTTGGTAGCCTGCCAACATACAGCACATTCCTTTTACGGCAGTGAGTTTATAACTACAACGGTCATAAACTATTCTTAAATGGGTCTTTTCCGAGAATCACGATTCTTTCAACATCTTGAAAAATTTCTCATCTTTTCTATTCCAGGCAATCCTTTCCAGCACAGTGGTAAAGATCTAATTGCTTCTGGTGCTCAGATGATGAGATACAAGTGTTCTGGAAACAACCTTTTAATTTAACAATTCCTACTGGCAAGCCCAAAAGCTTTTTGTGTTGCATACCAATAAAGGATTCATTCTCAGTACTGAAGGAACAAAAAAAATAAAAATTCTGGGTTACTGCTGTGAATAGAACTATCCAAGGGGTACCTTAGAACTCAAAGACATGAAACCCATTTTTGCTATCAGGTTGGTTTGAGTAGGTATGTCTTTCTCTCCACCACTATTTGCATTGTCAGGCTTACTAATACAGCAGAGGTAACAAGTTTTCTATTCTATTTTTAATTTGGGGCAAATCCCATGCATCACTTACTAGAAGGCTAAATACAACTTCCTTTTATAGCAATGAACGGAAGCCCTCCAACATAAATTTCTGTTCTGCTTTTCTGAAACACCTTTGTACTAGCTTTTACTTCTCGATGAAAAAAAGAAAAAGAAGACTAATTTTGAAGAGTAAACAAATATGTCATTTGGAATTGGCATTCTTTTAAATTGTGTTACACAGTACTCTGTAACTCAGCAGGCTTCTTCCTCACCTTACAAACCTTATTTCCCTGAGTAACGATACAAAATAGATATGTGACATGAGCAGTTTCTCTTAGGTAGAATATCTCATAAATGAAGCAAAGAGAAAGCCTCCAGCTAACTGGTATGACTTAACAGGACTTCCAACCAACACACTCTTTTCCAAAGAGCATAATCTCACTCATTCCAGCCTTGTGGTAGTTTGCTGAGTGTGCACTCCTGACCCGCACAGCACAGACTGGCTGCGGCAGGGATGAAGGAAGCTGCCACTTCTGCTGCATGGAGAAGCTGAATTCTCAAACATCACAGACCAGTTAAATTTGATGAGCCTCTTTTATGAGGCACTGTAAGGAAATGTAGAAATGACACTTACTAGTCCACTGAAGGAGACGAGGTTCCTGAACACATCAGAGCCAAAACAGTTGTGATTCCAGACATGGTTTTGCCCTGCAGTTTAATGAGTGCTCAGAGTAAAATCTGTATCAGGAAACAAAAACTCCCAACACTCCCTGCCACAGCAGGACACTAAGGCATTCTCAATGGATGCCATGAAGTTATTACAGTGTACATAGGAAATGATCAACAAACGATCAATAGGTCTATTGCAGCAGATTTTTAAGATATTTAGAACTTTTTTAATCGAAGAGGTGGTTGGCGCTAATATCTGTCTACACGTATATGCACATAATGTGCCTGTAGATGCCATGCACCCTACTAGAAAAATAAACTTCCAGTGCAAAAGACACATTTGGTTTTTTTGTGTCATTTCATTCATTCTGCATTCTTCAGCACAAACCATTTGAAAGCTGAATTATCTTCCTGCATTTGTATCACTTCCTACTTCAGAAAATATAATTTTTAGATCAGACTCTGAACCAGACCTGAGTGTCTTGTATTTTGTAAAACTGTTTTTAAGTAAAGGGTTTATAAAATTTTGTTATCATCTCTCTGTCAGGTAGCATAACTTCATTTCAGATCAGTTCAGGTGGTGGTTTCTTTTTTTATCATCCCAGTTGCTAGAAAAGCACTTCGAGTTCAAGTCATCATAGCTGCCAATCTCTCCGCAGCAGTCTCCCTTACATGGAAATTTTCCACGTGGCTTTCCCTACAAACCAATACCGCTGCTCACCACCGAGCGGTGCCAGCTCCCTTTGATACCATCACACACCGCACAGCCCCGTGAGGTGTCCTTCAAACACTTTCAGCACACACAGCTCTATGCACGTGTCAACAGAACAAAAGCATCCTTTAAAAATGCACCTTTGATCACACAGATTGTGTCGTGATGTATGCAGAACAGCCTTATGAATACAGAAGGAAACCTCAGCCTTTTATCCAAAAATATTTTTTAAAAATTACAGCATATACACAAATAAAATAATTTTATGCACAAATATTTTTTATTTAAAAAAATTTAAAAAATAAATAATTACTTACACACTGCAATAGGAATATTTATCATCCAAAAACCAAAGAATTTTTATGCAGTTCAAAAAAAACCCCAAATACTTAACAAAATAAAATACCATCAAGTAAAACAGAAACTCCTAAGTCTTCTCTTGTCAAGGGTGTACTTTTATTTTTATGAGTAGCAGCGAGAAGACATTACAGCAATGTCTTGGCTAAGAAAAAAAGAAAGTAAGGAAAGAGTATAACTTAAGCTTAAAGCACAATCAGATGAGTGAATACTGAATGTCAATGACTGAAAAGTAAGAGAGCAAGGAAAACTACTTCTGTCCTAACAGCAAGAAATTTGATTCAAATATAAAGATCACTCGATTTTAAACCACTACCCAAATTTTCTGCCATTTAATAACCAGGATTATATTTACATCTACCTGTATTTAGGTAATTACAGGGATAAAAACATTTATTCAAGACTCTCTTTCTTACAAGAGAAAATGTCAGAAAGTCATAGAATCACAGAACGGTTTGGGTTGGAGGGAACTTTAAAGATCATCTAGCTCCAACTCCTCTGCCATGGGCAGGGACACCTTGCACTAGACCAGGTTGCTCAAAGGCCCATCCAACCTGGCCTCAAACACTTCCAGGGGTGGGACATCTACAACTTCTCTGGGCAACCTATTCCAGTGCCTCACCACTCTCAGTGTCAAGAATTTCTCTCTAATACCTAATCTAAACCTACTCTCTTTCAGTTTAAAGCCATTCCTCCTTATCCTGTCACTCCAGGCCTGCGTGAAAAGTCCCTCTCTAGCTCTCTCATATCCCCCATCACGTACTGGAAGGTGCTCTAAGGTCTCTCCAGAGCCTTCTCTTCTCCAGGCTGAAAAGCCCCAGCTCTCTCAGCCTGTCTTCATAGAAGAGGTGCTCCAGCCTCTGAATACCTTCCAAAGACAAACCTTTTCAATGAAAAATATTATGTGGAATATATGTGATATGAATTGTGATTTTCATTCCAGTGCAGTTTAAAAATGCACAAACATAGCATTTTATTTTTTAATTAGTTAGATATATTTACATTGTCTGTGCAGGATCTTCTCCTTTAGGCATCCTAAAGCTGTTTTTCAAATCTTGAACAAAAGAATTCTAGCAAAACATATTACTTCAAAAGCTGCTTCAATTATTTCCTTTCTCTTCAATTCTCTTTGAAGTGTCCAAAACACAAAGGTGTCTCTTCCACCTCTTTTAATTGACTGAAAATATTTATTACACTTTACATTTTGTCAATCCACATTTCTCAGCCCTAAATGCATTCAGAAGGCATTCATCCTATACCGTTCCAGCTGGACTTGCAATAACCATGCAAAACCTTATCTGCAGGGCGAAAAGCACTTACCTTTGGACAAAAAAAAAACCATAAATACTTTCTCCTGCTCTGTTAAAGCAGACTTACAGCAGTGCCAGGCCTGGCAGCAGCCACACAGGCGTGCGTGGAGCCCCCACAGACAGTGCCAGTGCAGCTGGGGCAGCACTGGTCACAGAGCAACAATGCAGCCACCAGCTTCGCTCTCTTTCCTCAGCCTTCAGCTACTTTCAAGGCTTTGTAACTCAGCTTTCCTCTGGATCAGTATTCTAAGCTAAATGTTGACGTTTTCTTTGCATAATCTGTCCCTAAAAGTGACATCTGTTCCACTTCCTTCAGCAGAGGCAGCAGCAGGCACCCACAGGCAGCCCCCCCGCCGCAGCCTGCTGTCAGGAACTTCATTAAGCATTGCCCTAAAATGCAGTTTGTTTCTGTCCTACTTGGACTTGGGCTCCAAAAAAAGAAAATTCTGCACTTAAACCATCAGGGTCCCTCTTTCCCTTCTTGGTCCTGATATTTCAACTCAGCCACACCCCCAGAGCATCCTCTGACCCCAGCACATTCATACAGGGCCATTCTCCTGTAGTTCACTTCAGCATGCCTCAGTGAGAGCCTTCGGCATCCCTGATCAGGATAAAACAATAAAGGACATGCCAGCTCTATGTCCACCTTAAGTATTTTTGAAATAATAATTACTGATTAGAATTCTGATATATTTGCTCAGTATGTTGTTTTTATAGCCTTGGTATATATGCATAGAAAGATTCACATTCTCTTACAGTTATCTACATGTAGTTGCTAGGCAAAACAAATGAGAAAATTTATAAACTGTAACCAATAATCAGTTATACCCATATGCACATTTCACACTTTGTAACCCAATACAAAGAAAATAAAACACACACATCAGATTATCAGGTTCGAAATTTAAGAAACTTTTTAAGAAACGGCAGAGGCAATTGTCTGAAGTAGTTGCAGTGACTAATTTCAAACTTGAAATCTGTTATGCAGACCTTGCTTTGCACAGAAATTGCCATTGGAGCTGTCAAAGCTACTTTTTGTTTTTTCTTTCTTTTTTTAAAAAGAGAAATCTTCATCAAAGTCTATCAAGCTTTCCATCTCATTCTTTGGAACTGCACCTCAGGTACTTTAGCAGCATAAATATGAGGCTATCAGAAATGAGGCATAATGTTGATCACTATATTCTGGGATGATGGACCTAGCCTGTGTGTCTGAAACCTTTCTCTGAGGTTGCTCTTCCTCTTCTGAAAGATTGGGAAATTTATCCTAAGTGTTTGGGGACAGGTGGAGAAATTGTCCAGAAAAGAGCGTGTACCTTGAAGGATTTTTTAAAGGTTTTTTTCCTTTACAAAATCTCAAGAGGAAGATGGTAATGTCCATTTTTTAAAAGGAAGAAACAACTAACTGGTGAATTACACGGCCACAATCTATCTTCAACACACAGAAAGCTTTTATAACAAAATACTAATCAATCCATAAATAGGCAATGAAAATTAAAAAGCAGTAAGCCACTGTGATGGGCTTGCCAAAATCTAACCCCTCTACTAACATACTTTCCTTCTTTTCTTCTACTCTCCAGGCAGAAGGGAGGCAGCAAATTAAACAGACCTCAAATACAAAATATCTTTAGACAAGGCAAACTGGAAAAGCACCTTTCTTTTGGATCAAGATCCTATATCACAGGTGCAGAACTGCTTCAATAAACACACTCATTCAGCGCTTCTCCTACTGACCAGGGCCAAAACCCAGCAAGTAGTCCTACCGAAACCGCAGAGACATCAACCTGCAAGGAGTGTGAAACATCCTGAAGAGCTGAGCAGAACTCAAGATGGTATTAATAAATTAGAGAAATGGTCAAAAGCCAGAATGATAAAATTCAATACAGCCAAGAACAAAGAATCCTATTTGGACTTTAGGAAAAATCTTCAAATGCACAAAACAATCAAAAGTAAGAATACCAGACTAGCAGTATAGCAGAAAAGGATGTCAAGGTTACAGTGACAATAAATTGAGCCAACAGTGTGAAATTATTTTTTTAAAAAAAGGCAAATAACAATCTGGAGTTTATTAAAAAGAGAAATATAATACATAATAGGAAAGACTGGGGAGGAAGTCTGGTCTGCTCAGTAGCAGTGAGGTATCAGCTGGAATACACTCTTGGTTTGGGGTGTAGGATGGAGACAATTGAGGAAAGCCTGGAGGAGAAGTAAAAACAAAAAGAGTGGCTTAGAAAGCCAAATCCCTGCAAAAATTTTTAAGCACTTGGCTTGTTTAGTCTACAAGAGTGATTGTGGAGCTGGGATAATGCTCTGAAAATCTCCCTCTCATCTTAAATAGCATTACATCACTCAGCTATTACACTGTCTTTACTACTGCCATAGTCATTATTTGACTGTCAGTAGAGCAAAATGTACTGGTTTGTAATTGATATGTAACTGAGTAACAAAAAGGGCTTGTTTTCCCCCAGTCAGCTACTGTATTTCCCATTTTAAGGCTTCATGGGAAGAGTCTAGAGTCTTGCAAAATATCTATTGTAATCCTTCCCAGCACGGTTCAACAACTGCTAGAATAAATCGGTACAAACCAGCACCTCTCTCAAGTTCAGAGACAACTAGCAAAGCTGCCTTGTGTTTCTGGATGAGGGATGCCAGGTAGCAGTTCAGGCACCAGCAGCATCTGGTGGGTCCCTTCCCCAGTGAGCCACTATTTTGCTACACAAGTCAGTGGAGATCTTGTCCCTTTCGTGAACTTGCCTTCAAGTAAAAGCAGGAGCACACAGAACAAGCATGCACACAGACAATTTGATTTCTCTCATGAAAAGGGATGTTAAGAGGTCTGCTGTCAGCACAGTGTATTTTTCCACCACATACACAAAAGACCTGATGAAACACTGATTTTAATTCCAAAACAAAAAGGAAAAAATGAAGATACAGTCTAAAAGTACATAGCAAGCAGTTAAATATCAAGGCTTTGACCAACAGGGCTAATTTTCCTTTTCTACAGCCATTCAAAAGCAGAGATTAAAATGCTATAGAAAATAATTTTATTTGTGATGTTTCTGAATTTGCACCTCAGGGCTGTAACTTCACACAGTTGACTGATCCACCTCTACTTTTCCACCTGTCCCTGAGCTGGCTGCCAAAGCATCTGTTCCGGTCTTATTCCCAACTCTCTCTCACATTTGTGCTATGGCTACTGACAGTGCTGTTGGCGTGCAGGAGTGGAAGCCTAACCAATCTGACCTGCAGGCCTTAGTTTCAGCATTGTGCAGACTGGACCAGTGCACTGCTGAATCACTCATTAGTACAAATTCGACTTGAACTGAGTGTAAGCTCTGACTGTTCATCATCAGGACACAACAGGAAGGATCTGCACTGGTCTTATGTTTAATATCAAGCTTCCTCCCAGCAGCAGGATGGTGACAATCTGACCCAGGTGGCAAAGCCTGCTTGTTTATTTAACCATTTTTCTTAACCAATTGAGCAACTGTCTATCAAGCCAATGCTTGCTCTTGAACCCACTGCAGGAAAGCCAAGGCCAGACTGACCATACTGCATGAACTGAAACAGACATCCACACAGCTCTCATGCACCGAGCCACCCTGAAGGTCTTTGAAATGTTTGAAATCACCTACAGTCTCTCTGTGCAGGCAGCTGGAACAGCCTCGCCTCTGGATTTCCCTGAGAACCACGCACTGGGGAACAGAGAGGAACAAGAACAGGGCAATCCCTCAGCCAGAGGGAACACTTTCTGGGCTGTTTTCTTTTGGCAACAACTGGCACAGATCACTTCCCCAGGAAGCTCCTAAGGTTCCATGTGTTGAATTTTTTTTTCCATTTTCATTGTGTGGTGAGAGTGAAAGTGGTGGCATTTGGCAGCTACATTCCATCAGCGCTATTGTTATTCCCTGGTAGTAGGGATTTGTTTTCCATCAGGTGAAACGCAAAGGCGTTGTCCCCTTTTGGAAGAACACAGAGTTAAAGAGACCCATGGGGAAATACTTCCAAATGCCACGCACGACATTACTCTTAAAATTTCTTGGATGAGGTAACATTTCCCAACAAAACAATGTGTTAGCACGCTATGTACATTTTGCTAAGTTGCTGCCCACAGTTCAAAGAAATCATCAATCCTGATGTTCAGATGCTACTGAAAGGAAAGAGCAAACTGGGGAACTCTACAGAAGTCCTGTCCTTAGACTTTGTCTGTGCAACACTCCAATGTGAACCATGTTTAAATCCAAAACTTCCTGGAAATAAAGAAGTACTTATGCTATTAATTATTTTACAAAACAATGCTAAACTATAATTTAAGTCTGTGAGGACAGCAAAACTGTGTTAGCACTTTATAAGTGTAAGTATTGTTCTTGCCTGTTTTGGGCTAGTATCGTTCAATTCCTCAGATCTTAAAGTTCTTACTGCAAAAAGCCTCTTTATTCCCAGTTCCAGTTGCTAGATTGTGTGGTTTTCAGATAAAGCTGAATTGAGGTTGCTAAATGAGAACCAGAAAGCTGGAGCTAAGCAGATAAATGATAATTTCCAATTACCTCACCATAAATGCGGTTCCCAAAGAATTCTTCTACTGTATTTTCAGGCAAAAAATACAGATCAGCATCTTTACAGACTAAAGACACAAAAATCCCTGTTAAAATACACAATGACATTCTTCATCTTCTGGCAGAAGTTAATAATGCAATATGTGCTCCTTTTCTTAAATGGTTGGTTGAAAATTACCTTAAACACGCTGCTAGTTGGTTATACATTCACAAATTGCTGCAGAGAAGGACTTAAATCTTTAGTTTTGCGCTTTTTTTTAAAGCTAGTAGGTATTAATAGTTCACTGAGAACCAAAGATCCTTCTGAAGGAAATGAAGCCTCTGAAAAGGTAACAATAAATCCTACCAAAGCAAGGTGAGTAAGGGAAGGGAAAGTTAACCTGTAGCCACTTCTTACTCTATGAGACAGTAAAAGAAAATGCCCCAAAATTTCCCAGGTTTTTTGGTTTTCTGTTTAAAAGACCTCTGTCTTGTGTGGAGAAAGTAACCTCAGAATAACTCCATGTATGGACACAATTACTCCAGAGCAAGAAACACCCTATTTCTGTCTAGCCTTGTAATTTGTTCGAAAATAAGCATACCAACTTCAGAGTTACTCAGGGAATGATAAATCCATACTTGACTTTATTCTACAGTAATTCCTAACTACAACATCATAAACACACCAGGAATTTGTGGGTCCATTTTTCTGGGGGTCTTTTGGCTAAGGAACCCTTAAACTAGAGCTAGACCAAGCTATAATTAGACCAATGTTTATCCCACTTTCCCATCAGCTAAAGCCTCAACAGCTTAAGTTCATACATACCCTGGGTGCTGCCCAAACTGTGGCTTTTAATGAAAAAGAAAAATAATAGAAAGGGGAAAAGAAGGTCATATTCCCTACCTATGACTAACATAATGCTGCATGTAGCTGAAGAGTTGTTCTGTAATGAGGACACACTCATGTGAATTATGCAGCTCAAAAAAGCTATCTCAAAATTGGATGGCTTTATTGCATCGCTGGCTTGTAGCACTGCCAGTCAGATGCAGACAGGCAGACTTCTTAACCTTCTGTCTGAGAAGATTAAATCCTTAACAGAGTGTTCTCTTCTCTCTCCGTTCTGACTCTTATTTCCCCATCTTTTAAAATAAATAACAAAAGAATCGTTAACAATCCACCTAATAGAGAAATTCCCTTTTCTAGTATTTCTAATGTAATAAATAGGCTAGACCTCCAATGATACAGACACAAGTATCAGCTTACAAAGCTGACAAAACATGAGGAGGTAAACAAGATCCTCCCATACCTTCATAAATAACAGGACAAAGGACCAAATATCCCCCTCACGTGCAAGTTGCCCTTATTGAACAGCTGTAGGGAATTCTTACGGTATGTACAAACAAAATATAAGAAATTCTTCCAGTATGTACAAACATAAACATCTGAATTAACTGACCCCTGTGAGAGCATGTAACTGCTACCACTTGGAAAAATGAGCAAGGTCATTCAGTCAAAAGGCTTTATTTTGGTCTAGGATCAACTGCTTTGTATGGCTTTGCTACCAAATATAGAAACATTACCCCATCTACAAAGGCACTATTTTTAAAGATTGTGCTTTTGGGAGAAAAACAGAATTGTTTTTTCCTCCTAAAAGATCTTTCCAAATGTGTATTATAAAGATCCAAGGGACATCAGACAGGAAAAGGACGAACTAACCACATTCTGGACTGAACTATATATTACTTCACAAATTTTAGTGGTTTTAACAAATCAATGTAGAACTTTATTTAAAAAAATAATACTTTTAAAATCTCAGAATTCTAGGATTATTTACTCTGGTTAAGATGCTGACCATATTTAATTCCCTACGTAAATTTTAAAAGACAGTTGAGAAATACTGTTCTAAAATAAGCGATGTCTAAAGCAAGGCAGGCGATTCTTTTAGAAACGATGAGCAAACGTCTGATTAAGATGACAAGCCACATGGAAACTACTCCCAGAATCAGACTTAAAGGGCACTGTTACCAACCAAATTTGGCAGACAAGGAATCATGACGAACTGCAAAGGCACGCAGCAGCGTAACAAGAAGTTGGGAATCATCAGCAAATAAGACAGAAAGCACTTGTGTCTACTCAGTGAGGGCAAGAACATAAGCAGGACAAATTCTAAGCATTAAATTCTGGATTCAGATGAGTGGCACTGTGCCATAGTGGGAGTGGAGATGGCCCTTCCATTTACAGACCGCTTGCCATAAGCAAGCCCTATCAGTAAGGCAAAGTATCTGGCTATTGTTGATTTCTCTCTCTGACATCTAGCTGTCCAGAGAGCACACTGTTTTAATAGTAAAAACAGAGAAAGAGCTAAAAGCATAACATAGTGAAAGGCTCTATACTTTCCTAAATGCCGTGTTTAGGGTCAGAACGCTTACAGAGATTACCTTACAGCATTTATCGCTAGATAACAGTTGACATCTGGCCTTATCTGTAGATAACTACGGTTAGATTTGGTCTTTTTAATACCTACTTACGCTTGATTGAGATCACTGCACTTTCAGACAGTCTTTATGCTAAGAGGGTGACGACAAAAAATTCAGCTCAAGAAGACAACATTTATAACTAACTTGTCAAATATTACAAAAAGCTTAATTAAGTCTCATTTCTATTTCCAGGAATATTAAGATGCACCAAGTACAGCTACATCAACTTGGACTGAGGACAGTAAAAAATAAATTATACTTCGTCCTTTGCATCGATTGCATCTGTCAGAAAAGTAACACCAATCAAACCGAGTCAGCGAACAAACTGTTTTCCGTAGAAAAACACAAATTCTGAGCTCATCTGTGAAGTTTAAGCTCCTTTTTTGACCCTGCGCTGCACAATTTACCGAGCTAGCGACCGCGGCTGAACCGACCTCATTACGCACTCGGTCAAGCGCTGCTTCCCCGAGCCAGCTACTCCGCTGTGCACCCCTTCCCAGAGTCAGGGGCTCCAGCTCCAGCGCAGGACAGCCGGAGCCGGGGGCTGCACCGCGCCCGTGAGTGCGGGCGCTGCGGCGGCCACAAGAGCGGCACGGCCAGGATGCGGCCGGGATACGGCCGGCATGCGGGGACGGGGAGCGCTGTCAGGGGCTCGCTCCGTGACACGGGGACCTACCCGAGTGAGCCCCGACCCCAGCCCGGCTCTCAGCCGCCAGCAGGGCCCGCGGGGTCCCCCTCGGCGCCGACCCGCTCCCCTCCGCTCCCGCCGCAGCCCCG
>VZRL01006115.1:417290-462217 GCA_013397895.1 Origma solitaria | reverse complement strand
GAGCGGCCCCGGCCCCCCCGCCCCGCGGGAGCGCAGTGACGGGCCCGCCGCCCGGGGAGCATGACGGGAAATTCCTGGGCACCGGCGGCCAACGCCAAATATGAACATGGAGCCGGGAGACTCCCGCCGCACGCCCGGCACGACCCGACAACGCGGGGAGGCGGCCGGGGCCCCGTCCCGTCCCGCCGCCGCGGCGCGGCCGGAGCGCCCTATCCTAAAGGGTTAAAGGGTGCGCTTCGGACAGGCCGACGAAGCGGCTCCTCGGCTGTTTAATGTGCCGTTCCTGCAGCTCCAAGGAGAGCCCCGCCGTGACCCTCAGCTGCCTGCGCGGCGCTGGCCGGGAGCAGGCAGCGCTGTGAGCGCCGCAGCGCCTCCGGCCCGCGCCTCCCCCCGGAGCCAGCTGCTGCCTGCAGCACCGGCCGCGGAACTGACACCGCGCCCAGCGCCCACCGTGCCCAGCTAACAAAAAGGAGGGAACTGAACGACATCGAAATTGTCCCTCCTCCGCTCCCCTTCCCCAGGGGACACGTATGCGCGGTAAATGCATATAAATAATGGACTTACACACCCTTCTTTGTTCCTCCAGCCCCCCAACCCTTCAACTTGTCACTAAAACAGTTTTAAAACAGCGTAAGATAATGACAGGAAAAAAAGCCTATCAAAATCGCTTTGCTGGCTTTTCGTATCTCAAAATGTAAGAGGCTGAAAGCACAAGGTTAAGGCTCTTCACTCCTGTCCTTTTAAAAGGTCAGACAACACGACATATCCGCAACTTAGGAATGAACGTAATACCTCTGCATTCCCTGTGTACAAAATCAGGACTAAAGGCAAGCACACAGCCAGTAAAGTGAAGCTCAGCTCTGTGTGGCAGCTGATGGTAGCACCTGTTCACATCCTAACAACCACTAAAAGTTAGGTGGCTGTGACAATCTCCCCCTCCACCCCCAGATGAAAGAAGTATTTGAGTCAGAAACACCCAAATATCTAGAAGGTGAGACACATGTAAAAACCCCTAATAAACCTTTAATTCGAGTCTGTTTTGGTTGTTTGTTTTTACAGGATAGGGTGACAAGTTACAACAAACATCTGATTTTTCTCAAATGTTCAGGTACTATACACATTCCCCTCTGTCTTGCAGGAAGGGATATTGGTCAACTTAACAGTTTAAGGTAAAATAAGCTGCATAATAGTACATATTACAATTAAAATGTACAGTGTTTACAAGAAATATATTTTAGAAGCAAGATAGATGCATTTGCATCGAGGCGACCTTTTAAAATGCCACAACTATTTTTACATTCACTTTTGCAACAGGTCACTAAGGTCAGGTTAACAAATCACTATGATGCACATCAAATACAACAAAATTAGTTTATATACATATATATAATACATATACATGTATATTATACATATACATATATGTATATAGTAAAACTCATCAAAATTCTACCAGACCTGGCACAATCCACTTACCCATCAAAAATATGTACTTGTCCTTGGTAAGTAGAATTCTGCATGGCTGATTATATATTATATATACTCATTCATTAGCATCTGAGACATAAAACCGAGGATTTAAAATTTTTCGGCTAACAAACTCTCCAATAATAAACATGGTGCCCACAAAAGCACAAAGGTAAGGCACAATAGGATTTCCTGTTGCAGAATAGTGTGCATCATGTTTACTTAACCGTAAGAAAAACGTGCATTATTTGTGCAAGTTCATGCTGCAGATCCATCATATCTACAAAGTAAAGTGAGTTTCAGTAAAATTTGTGGGACTGGTGTGCTTCCAGTCTCACCTCCTACAGGATATTCAGCTGGATAACTAGGTAAAACTGTTGTAGGAGTGGGGATTAGTAAAGCCAATAATCTTAGATTTGCAACTAAACTTCTCAGCAACAATTTTGTACTTCTAGGTAAACGTTTGTAAATTTACAAGCTTGGAAACGCAAGATTTACTATCAGCTGCACTAGTTTGCATGAGTCAAAATTGTTGCAAGGAAGTATGTACCTTTTAAAATTTTAATAGGCAAATGGTTCATTAAAACACTTTATAATGTACTGGGAATGTCACTTAATCCAATGGTATTTTGTCACAGCCCTGACAACTGTAATAATAAATACAGCTTTTCACAAAATATTTTTCCAGTATCTGCCAATTGCTTCTTTATTGCTCACAAATTTGAATTCATTACAGTTGGTATCAGACCTTTCACACAAAATCAGTCAGGTATTTTATATAAAACCTATAAAAGATATTTAACCTGTATCCAACGCTTTTAGGTATTTGGCCTCTTGTCATGGTACAGCCAAAACCATATAAAACAATACGTTTTGAATAAAATAGGAAGCTTATTTGCTGCTTTGATGCAGACATCCTCACAGAACACAACCCTTTTTGCCACCACCAGCATTTACATTTATATACAAAACCCAGTACACATCCACATTCAGTTCATCTTCCCTCACACTGATATGCAACCAACTAATGCCAAATTCACTTCCCCCATACCCCAGCTGCAGAAAAAGATTCTTATACAGCAACAAAAATCTAATATTGACTGAATTTTTTTTAACTTATTCACCATCAGGAACTGTAGGTTGCTTGTTACAAAATACCCACAAGATTATTTCACAGGAAACTATGGAAATACAGGAAGTCTTCTTTTCTCCATGCTTTTGTATTATTAAAAACACTTCTTGGTGCAAAAATACAGTCACCACATCTGCAAATGTATAATGAAATTGGTATTCCTCATGCAAAACTTAAATGCATTGGTTTACTATAGCCCCGGAAAACTTTGTGAAGCAAGGTTTTCTTCTTTTTTTTGTCAGCTCAGTATTACTGCCTCATTGCTAAGTCCCTTTGGAAACAAGATTTCTGGAACGTTCAAACTTTTATTTAATTCATTAAAGTATTACATACAAAAAGCACTAAAAAAGGAAGACGGCAGCCAAACAGGAAAATTCCTGTTGCAAGTAACAGTCCTAGCAGTTGTAGAAAGTTTTCTCAGGAACTTCCCTGAGAATTAGTTGTGCCTGTCCGAAGACGCAGATGTGACATAGAGTTCATGTGTTTGTTTGATGGCTTCAGTGGAGTGTTACAAGTAAGAGCTTGGGGAAAACGATGATGATACCGATCTAGTCGCAGGTATTTTACTGTTACCAGCTTTCCTATGAGGCAAAGAAATAGGAAAAGAGAAACCTTCTAGTTCAGTATTATTGCATTTTGCTTCAGGATGTAAAACAAACTATGTCATTACATCAAAATTAGTTTACCAGTTTTTTTGTTACTGCTCAATACTTTAGATACAAAACATTTCACCATTTAAAAGAACTCCAACTGCACCCATCTTCTGTCATTTCTACCCCTGTTTTGTTAAAAACTCCCATTCCTTACCATCAAACCAAGAGCCATGTAATGCCTTGAAAGCCTTTCCAGCATACTCCGGAGAGAGACACTTGACATATACACAGCCCTATGTAAGAGAGAGAGGGGTTTGGGTTTTTTACAAGTCCAGCTGAAAAGGATGAGCAAAGTATTAGGATGTTACTGGAACGACACTCACCTCACGTGAATTTTTGTCTACGGCAATATGAACAATTCCATCATTATCACTACATTTCTCCAAGATTGCTTCTTGAATTGCTAGATGCCAGTGATCACCTATTTCCCTAGGCAAACAATGAAAGATTTAATGGAATACATATTTTTTTAAACATTCACAACAACCTCGTACTTCCCCCCTGAGTCTGGTTTAACTGAAACTTGACATATTTTCTGGTAAATGCTTCTGGGACAGATTTAGTACTTTTCCTACTGAATACACAGTAAATTGACTCCTATAAGCAACTTTAGAAAATTCCACCCTAGAAATCAAACGGAATAACCTCCCTTTGGGGAGTGGAGGATTGTCCTAAAATGGGATTACCCAAGTGATGCTTAGACTGGTATTTTAGAAAAATGTATTTCTGCCTTGTATAGTAAATGTCTAGAACACACAATAAAGTCTGCTGCTGTAATGTGAGGGTTCACAATGTACAAATGAACAAGCTGGACAAGTTGTTCCCTTCATATGTGGCCTAACTTTTGGCAGCAGAAAGATGATTATTTACTGTGCTAATATTAATAAAAACAAATTAATTGGTATTTTCCCCAGATGATTCTCAGGTCAAGAAAAAAGATCTCTGTCATGGGGCTGCTTCTAACAGCTACTGGTGTATCACTGGAAACAACTTAGTAATTACTGTTAGTATACAGTCATTTAAAGAGCAGCTACAACTAGTTTTGTTAAACATACCTCGCACCCACAGCAAACGCCAAAACAATACTTGCCAATCTAATCACAGACACTGGTACATTCTGTGTTTTAGGTGGTCAGTGGAAGTATTCATCCCTTTCACATCTGGGACAAGAACATAAACCTCCTTTCTCTAATGACATAAGCAGCTGAATAATACAGTTTGTCTTGAACTGAGGGTTTTGGATTTTTGTTTGTGTTTTCTTTAAGATAACTCCAAGGGTGTGATAAGAACTATTTCCTTAAGCAGCAGTCCTCTGAAAGACAGCTCATAGAAGAGGAATGGGCTAGGGAGTGCAATATGGAATTGGAGGAAGTATCCCACTAGGAATGTAATCCAGCGGTCCGGTAATGGAGCTAGGTCAACTTCCAGAAGAAAAGGTCTACAAAAAGTCAATTAGTATTAGTTGCAGTAAGTTGCAATGTTCAGAATAGCTGACTGGACATAGACACTAAAGAGAAGTGTCAAAACACAACCACTCCTAGTCTATAAATGTGGGGTCTTTTTAATGCACCTACTGGGCATGGACTGGGTCAGTACTGGAAAACACTGAAGCTTACAGAAGATATATAGGCTAAAAAGGGAGATTGTTCTAACAAAAATAACATCTCAGTAATTCCATTAACAGCAGACATTTTGAATAGCTAACATTCTGAAACAGGAGAGTAGGCAATACAACATAGAAATAAATAATACAGTGAACCTTCAGGGATGAACTTATTTCAGTACCGCCCAGACTAACCAATATAGCTCACAACGTCTTCTTTGAAGCGAGGACAATAAGGATGTTGATCTCACTTAAAATTCTCTGCAAATCTCATGTTTTATTTAATCCTCCTACAGGAGGATCAATTTGCTTCAAGAACAACGCCTAAAATTTCAGTCTTGCTCACCCTACTGGCAACCTCAAAATTATCATAGAAGCCACAGAAGTTGGTGGTTTTGACCAGTCACTAAGTCTTAAAGCCATTGAGAAAAAGTTTTTATAGTACTTCTCTATGCCAGGAGTAACACTGTCCTCAACTAATTAGCAAACAGCTTTTCAGTTAGTAAGGCACGGAATTAAAGTAATTAATTGTGGCTAGAAAAAAGACTGAAGAAATACATCCAAACTTTGCAAACACTTGTGTGCATACTCTGATGTCCTTTCCTATTTCCTGTTATTCCCTTTTTTAATCAATAGCTTTTTATTTTCCACTCAACTTCTCATATTCTTCAGTCCCAACTAGCATCTTACATTTACCCTGTAAGACAATGTAACATCTTCATTTTTCACTTGTATAATCACATCAAGGAATAAATTACTCCAGAGAAGTTATTGGAGTCCCCGTATCTCTTTACATTGGACAAAAGAGACTTCAAAGATTGAACAGGATTAGCTGGCATAACCTATGTGTTAGTTCCCAACTCCTATCATGACGTAATCCACAGCCAAAGGGGATATAACAGAACAGCAGAGCCAAGGAAGATTTATAAGACTACCAAAAAATTAATTATTTTTCCTTAACTCTTGGCACACGAAACGAGGCTTGTTACTTATTCATACACAGTACATACTTTAGAATTACACATAAGCATTAGAAGCCACTATTCAGCTCTCATTTGTTCCCACTACAAAAATCCATTTGCTTCAAAATTAGGCAGTCACAGTGCCATAAAGTAATAAGTGATTTAAATTCACTCTTTCAAATGCAACTTGTGCAAGCCCCGTAACAGTCCAAATACTCCAGAATACTTAATAATACTTCAAAAACTTACAATCTGTTGTCAGGCCACATGAGTCTCCTCTGTCAGCTTATGTAACTGAACACTTACAAATTTTATTAAAGGTGAAAGACCAGTCATTGCTCCAAATAGTTTGACTATATGCCACATTCTTCAAGAGGTGAGCAAAGACACAGAGCAATACAATGAAGGACAGAAGGCAGTTTTTTGTCCTCTTAAAAACGTTGAGAAACATTTTTTTATTTAAAACCCGTTTGCTTCTTTAAAGATGTTCATGTTTCTTCACTTCTTCCAAACCCCTCTCAGAGGAAAGAAATGGACTCTTCCAAAAGAATACAGAAATACAGATAGGTAACTGGTTTTACTTACATAACTGGATCAAACATATTGCGAATCTTTAGACATGGTGTCAAGCTGTTCGGTGGTGAATTTCTTCGATCTAGATGAAATGCTAAAAAGAAAAATAAATTCAATACTAATTATTGACAGGCATAATACTATAAGAAGTGTCAGCTTTATACATTCATACCTTTTTAGTTTTACTCAGAAGAAAGTTTCCTTCATATATGAAAGAATTCAAGCAAATTAAGTTTCGCACAGTCTTCTACCACACTGAAGAAAACGAATTTTTTATATGCACAATTTCTACATTTAAGGCACTCTCTTATATCCAGATCACACAGAAAGAATTCAGGTTATTTTAAAAAATACCATATACTTGAAAAAAAAGGATTTGCATTACATCTCCATAAAAAGACAGATAGATTTAACACCTTGAGTAAATTTTTGGAGCTGCAAGTTAACCATTCAGTTCTAACTGCCTGATGACTTTTCATTTCTTCCACTTTTGAGGCAATTTGCTGTCCGTCTGCCTAACAAATAGGGAGACATTTAGATGGATGTTGCATTGCATCTGTAGTGCAGTAATATGTCAAGAACACTCTACATGAGCAGGGCTTTTGTAGCCCTAAATGATCACACATGATCAGAAGCTTCTAAAAATCTGAAATGAAACATACCAGAGGATAAAACAGATGTGAGAAGAAAAATGAAAATCAAAAACAACAGAGTAACTCAAAGATGAACAGTGCCATGAAAAACATTCTGAAATTCCAAAATAAATATTAACTTCTCTAAAGCTCACAAGTTCTACTTGTGGGAGTCACAACAGAAGACGGTACCATGAGAAAAGGAATCAAGGAGCCCTTCAGATTCAGACAAGGCAGCTCCGTGCCTTGAGAAGGGCCAACAAGGCAGCAACAGAAATGAAAGGTTAAAACCTAGTAAAACTGCTTTCAAGGCTTGAACGAAGTTTTACTTTGAAGATTGAGAAAAGTAGATTCAAGAGTTTAAACATAAGGTTAAAAATCTCAACAAGACAAAATGACATTCCAAACGGCTGCTAGAAACGGCTCTCCTTTGCAATCCCTACTTTAGAAAAATTTTACAGATTCAAGACGTTACGGTCCAGGGGTTAGAAGTCTCTGTTTTGGGCAGATGTCTGTGATTCTTACTGCTGACCTTTTAACAACTTCCAAGTACATCCAAAATATATGAACACTGCTGCTCTTCTGTATGCCATCAGAACAAAAACCGCGTCACACAGATGAAATTCAGTCATGTGGAAGACGTTGCTTGTGAAAAACAAGCACTAACCAAGAGAAAATTCACTGCCTGGAGATATGGCATAGAAAACTTGCTTGTTATGTAAATTCCCAAGACAATAAATAAAATACAATTATCAACTAGAAATTAGAATTGTAAGCCACCTTTTCAAATATCAAACCTACTGCAAGTTCCCCAAATAACTAAAAATGTTCTTCTTGGAATACACTCACACACAGAGTGCAAGTCACCAACACCTGTAACAACTGTCTGTTTTTTTTTCTTGGGAATAGATTTATATATATGCTGGTGACACTGCATCTATATCTGAGCTGCCTGTAGTTTAAGGACAAGTCCTTTTTCAATAGCACATGGTTTTGTAAAGTTTTTTGCCCCTTATTAAAAATTATACATAGGGTATACAATAAAAACTTTACAGAACTAAGCAACATTGAAAAATATATGGACTTACCTTACTCATGTAGGTTGGCTCCAGCAGATCAAGGGTGGGGTGAAATGTCACCAGCATATTGTACACTGGGGCACCACACCATACTGGAGAAGGTGATCTGGGGTGGCCTAGTCATGGACCTGGACCTGAAAAGGTGTGGGGTTGAGGAAATTATGTGCTGATTATTTATAACTAGGTTTATTCAGCACATGGTTTTAATCCAAGGATAAAGAATGGTGAGGTTATTTGCAGAGACCTTAGACCCAGAGGATCAACATTTCTGCAAGCTGTTTATGAACTAAAAAAGAAAAATCCATACTGATATTTATGGCAGCGGATACACCACTGAGCTATCCAAAAGTAACTAAATGGGGAATTCACCCTTTAGTGTAGTTACCTATATAAACCAAGCTTTGCTGCTCCAGTTTCTAATAATTTTGATGCCATTCTGACTGAAGATCTCCAGTACTTACTGAGATAACTTCAGCCAGAGCATACCATCAGCACAAGACTAAACTGCTACCAACTTAATGTAGCATCCTACTGGTACAGCAAGTGTGCCCAGGGCAGTGCAGCATATGAAAATAAAGATGAACTCTGTTTTTTCTCAAAAACCTTTTCAAAGTCATGGTAAATTAAAAGTAATTTTTGCAACTTACATGGAACTTTTCATGTATAAGGGAAAAAAATCACTGTGGAAATCAGTGAGGTATGAAATTAATACTACAAGAGTAATAAGCCTTAATTTGTATACCAGAAATAGCACCAAAAGGGGAGCTTAGAGAAGACACAGCAAAACTCAAAATAGCGTAGTTAACTGATGCCTCTTGAACTTCATTACACATCTGTAACAATTCTCCCCCTTCCCCAAAAGAGAAAGTTTCAGTACCAAGCTGTTCAGATCACAGTACTGATTATTCTAAAACTTACATCAGTGTGGAGCATATAAAATATTCTCATTAAGGGCATAAGCAGACATTCTTGCAGGACAACAGTCTAAGCAACACACTGATTAACTAAGCATCTCACACCTTTTTCTACACAGGTCTCAAGAGTAATACTTTTAAGATGAAGATAAAAAGGTAGAGATGAAATAGGAAAGCACAGGCACAACTTTATGCAGTCAGTCACCGGCAGGAAAAAATTCAGGACTTTCCTATATTCCCCTTGGGGATTTACTGAGCACTTTCAAGAAAAGGAAGTTGCTTTTTATTTCACTCATAAGGTACTTGGTTTTACTACCTTAAGCTGAGTATCACTGTTTCATTCCAGATTCAAAGAGCAGCAGCAGCTAAAAACACATGCGTTCATCAACCCCTTTATCACTGTGACTGGATGGTGTCTACGATGGAAGAAGCGCCTCCCTCTTGCATTGGCTTCAAAATGAACATTGAAGAGATTGTAGTATAGCTTTCTATGCCACTTGAGTTAATATATTATTGCTAAAGGAATTCCTGAGTATCAGCACCATGGGCTACAAGACAGCCCAACAAATCTTTAGATGTGAATTTGATGAACCTGATAAGGCTGAAGACTTGCAACAAGTATAGGTAACCATGTTTCTTAAGAACAAATTTTTTCAATGTTAAACCACTGATCACAGCAATTCATTAAGCAGTAACCCTTCCTATCAAAGTCAAGAACAAAAAGAGAAAACGATTAGCGGAAAATGTTGAAATTATGCCCTTTCACACAAAATGAAGTTCTTTAATACACACGAAAGATACTGAAACTAAAGTCTTACCAAAGAGAAGAGTATGGTTGAATTGAGGTTTAATATAGTTAATTCAGCTATAGAAGACAAGCATAGGATGGATACAGAATTTTACAAGCAGCATGAAATCCAGAGTTTTCTTGGAATAGTTATGAGTAAAACTGTGGTCTGGGTTTTTTTCGTTTGTCTGTTTGTTTTTGTTTAGAGAAAGGATTATGTTCTCACAAGCCAGGGAGGAAAAGTGTCATTCACAAAAGGTAAGAGGTTATCTTCCATGCTGCAGGATGAAATATCACCCTAGATGTGGTACTTCAGAGAACCTCTTTATCTCATCTCCAGAGCTGTGAAGGAACTCTAGCTTCTGCTGTTAGCTTAGCTACACTGCAGCCCTGCCTACCTAGTTTTCTTCAGAGCTCCAGTTATCAAAGGTGTGATAGGACAATTGTATCTGTTCTTTCAAAAGCAAACAGAACACACTAGAAATGTGAGGTTCTCTCCACTGATTTAATTAAATTACTCAACATGATCAAGACTGTTTCTCAGTTGATTATTCTCTTGTACATGGTTTTCAAAACATCGTATTTGTCCATCGTACAATGAGTTTACCTACCCTTTTCTTTTCAAACAAATACACCTACTGTATCCTGTAGATAACATTTCAAAGGGATGGCGTCAGAATTTATTCTGATCCAGTAAAAAAAAAACAAACCAAACTGGCAAAACACAGACTGCATACTGAAGGACTGGACAAAATGTCACAGTGCTGCTTAAACACACCGCTAACAGACAGCAGACATTAGATCTCATGCAAGCTACAAGTCCCACAGTTAGAATTCACACTATTATCCATGAATATCCTTGTATACACTGACAGATCTTTCTAAAAAGGATTTATTCTTCAATTGCACATTCTCAGGTGCTATGCTCTGCTACAGAGCACTACTAGATCTCAGACAGTTAAAAAACTGAAACCTTGAAATTTATTCACAAGATTCAGACACAAGAATTCATTATGATTTTCTATATGCTGAGTCTGTTCAGGGCATAGCAGTCTTAAAGAGTATGTAGACTTATGAACTTCTACGCTCAAACATCAGAATTGGATTATGAACTTAATTCCAGTTAGTGTATACTTCCAAGAAAGCAAGAAAGTGACACATACATGTAGAATTCCTAACATCAGGAAAGAAACAGCTGTGCAAAAAGCATGACACCTATGCAATGGAACTATTTCCAATAGACATTTGAAAACAAGGAGTGCAAAATAGAAAGAGCTTTTGCAAGATGAAAATTGCCTTTGCCTTCTGACTGTCAAGAGCCCAAATAACACACTGTCATTTCAGCCACCCTATTTCCATGCCCTTCTGTTAGAGCCAAAGTATACAATTTCTCTTCTTCAAAGATCTTTGCTAAACGTCAAACATAACAAGAAAACTAGGAAATTTGTAATTAAAAAGATTGAAGCAGATGGATTTTGATACATCCTATTTAATAGAAAACAGAATCTTAAGTACATATTCAAAGCAACATGCAGATAAAATTCAGCTGAGAGATTAAGTTACTCTGTCCACATTTGCAATATGTTGAAGTAGGTATCAGATGCTCAAACTGGGATGCTACATAACAGTGGCTACTAAAGCAGCTGCCCTTCTAGGAAGTTTTGGAGACTACTGCTGTGTTTTGAGTCTCAAATGTATATTCCATGTAGCAAAGCACCACCTGAGCTATCACACACTGAGGAGTCTACCAGGTAAGGAGAATCCAGTCTGATTTCTAACACAGGACACAATGTCATGGAGTGATTTATACTGCAGTCAAACAGGACAAGTAAAACTGACAGCAAATGAGGAGTAAATTAGAACTAAAGCATGATGTTTCATAGACTGTATTGAACAATACACTATGTAGAAGATTCAGATTTATAATATATACATAGCTTGCAAAAGATATGTTCAATTTAAGTGTTTGAAATTCAATCATGACAGTACTACAGAGATGGAACAGAAGCAGCTGTTAACAAAACCCACCATTTCTGCATTGCCACTAAAGCACTTGCACATCCCTAGTGTACAATGTCCTGGAAAGAAAAGGTTCCGCAACTCTTATAATGAAGTTCACATACACATCTTACTAATGAAAACTCTGAGAAACTGAAATCAGGCAATACAGTTGTCACAGCAGAATGCCACTTTACTACTACTACTGGCAAACAGTCACCACAGAACCTCAAGTCTGCAGTCGCATTCACAAGGTGTTTTTAAAAAACAGCCCTCATTTCCAATGAATTATTTAAAATGAGAAATGTAATGCTAAAGCCAGTAATACAAGTTTGTGAAGTATACAATGATGTTATTTACTTTCACACACAGGCAGAGATATAAATGAACATTCGTTTCTCACTGCAAACCAGAATTCAAGTCTTATAGTTTCAATTTTTCATTGACAAAAAAAAAGACCAAACCAAAACCTGAAGCTTAACATGAAGAAAGGTAGAAAGAAAATTAATTAGGAAAATATGACCATTGCAGACATACAGCTAGAAACCCACTAGATTCTTGTCATTTGGTTTCATGATAAAGCTGAAGTGACAGACCACTGCAAAATCCATGTATGACAACTGCCTTCTCTATTAAAGAAAATTCTTTACACCACAAGTTTGAAAAACAAATGCAGTGTAGAAAAACACTTATGACAGAGCTACAACATCTAATACTACTAGATGTTCCAAATACCCATTCTCCTAATTGAGGAGGCTTTTGTGTCGGCAGTTTCCCTTTCAAAACAAACATCTCTTCCTCCTAACTTTGTCTTTAAGCATCTGACTGCTAACAGTAGGAAACTCAAGTCTGCAAGATCCAATTTACTTGCTGTCAGATACAACCAATTACACTGCTTCCAGTAAGTATAAGGCATGTCAGAATTTGACCAACTAAAGAGTATTTTTTTAAAATTCATGAAAAGGAAGAAGTAACTCACTTTGGCTAAATACCCTCTCCATATTTCTGCAGTAGCTATAACAGAAATGCTCATTTCCCTTGAAACCAAAGCAGATACAATGCACAAAAAAAGTATGTCCGTAAAACAAGATAATAGAGAAATGGCACTGACAGTTCATAACAACCCTTAAATGCATGGGAGAAAACAAGTCTTTCATGTTCAAGCAACAGAGTACCATTTATAAGTCAGACGCAGAAATTAAGACAATTACAGTTGCAAAATATAACTTCAATACCTTGGCCTTGCCACACTTTCGATGGTATTACTAAAATTTTGTCACACGCTGCAGAAGGTTGCATCCACTTCCAAACCAAGAACTCGGCACCACCTACTCTTCGTGTCTCTGTGTGAACTCGAGATTCATTTGCTGCAAGAAAGTCAACAGCTCTATTCCAGACTTTATTCATCTTCTTCCTTAAAAATTCAAGGAAGAATTACAAAGTGAGCGTTATAACAACCTGCATAGTTGATATCCAGCATGTAAGAGAAATCCAGTGCTTTTCCTCCCACCTTTGCCAATAGGAATGTCCAAAATATTACACTGAGCAAGCTACTGAAATGAAGTTAATTGACCAATTTATTTTTACTGGTTTTCCCTCCTTTCAGTACTTCTAGGGAGAACGTACCTGTCCTGAGGTGGTATTAGAGAATCACGCACATGTAAAATTGGCATGTAAGGCTGCAACTCTTTATTTTCTGAACATGCCTCGCTGTGACTTCTTAGAACATCTGAGGACACCATAAAAAAAACCAACAAAAAACAACAAACCAAACTGGTTACTGTGTAGTTCATGCAAAAGAAGTTCATTAAAAGAAGTATCAATTCTGTCAATTAACAGCTACTGGAAACATCCCTCCCAATTTCAGTAGTTAAGGAGTTTTGTAATTTTCAAACATTTTTCCTCCAAACCATGCATAAGGCAAATTAACCAAATTCAGTGCATCCATGTATCCCAAATAACTCTGAAATAAAGGAAAAGAGTTCTTACAGTTACTCTTGATTGGTACTTTTAAGTGTTAGCAAAGATGGCCATCTTTGAAAATAAAGTGCTTTCCTTCCACCTCAATAAAACTTGAATTTCAGACAAAAAAAGGTAGGAACATGGGTAAAAGAACAGTTCTGATTTTGTTACCACCTCTGTATTTATGGTGACTAACATGAATGAAAGTAATAGAACAACTTAAGTAAAAGCTTAAAAACTACAAACACAACCTACTGGAAACACCGTGGCTTCAAGTAGGAAGAGATTTCAGAGCTCAATTATGCATACTATTTAAGCAATATAATTTCTGCTCAAAGTAACTAATTAAAAAGCTGCTTTTTCTATGAAAAACCATTAAGGATGTTATTGAGAGCTACAACACATTTTTGGAGTGGATATTTTAACTGAAGTTAGCTGAAAAAACAGAAACAGAAAGCAACATATCACCATACCTCCTGTAAACAAACATCACATTTATGTTTGTATTCAACACCAGGGCAAAATACTACCAAGACAATGGCAACTTTATAGCCATGTTGATGTAATTCACAAATTAAAGGCTTTATGTCAAAAGCTCTGATTAGGTTTAAAGTATGGGTTGTTTTTTTTTTTTTAAAAAGGAGAAACAAAACACATGAATCACGTATTGGACCAAGTACTCCAACAGCATGACTAGTAAACAGGCAGAAAAGCAACTGAATTTATGCCAGTACTTTGAAAACTTATACAAAGCTGATATAGCTACATCAGATGCAACTCAAGAAGACATACCTAAGATTTTCACCACCATATCATACATCTGCTTTGTTTCTTCTTCCTCTTTTGCCCAACGGTATTTCATGTAGTGTAAGACTCCCCAAACCATTGCTATACCTGCAATAAGATGCATTACACTCTTTAAACAGTATCAGAGCATTGGATATTGAACAATGTTTACAGGGCACACTTCAGAAGTTGGTTGAACTACCTAATAAGCACTTTACATTTCAAAGTTAGTGAAATACACTGTACTTGCTGTCCATATTTTATACTCTTACACAGAAACACAAACTCTTCCACTTTGAAGAGCAGTTACTTTTAGAAAAACATTTCATTGTTTTAGGAACAGCTTAGTATCCCAGGACTATGATTTGAAATTTTACCCGTTTGTGAAGAGAACTAGTAAATAATTATATCGGGGAAAATTAGAAGTCATATTAAAAGTCCCATAAACGGACAATTCAGAACATATTAAGATTTTAAAATGCACAATATTCTCTAATTCACAGTCAAATCATGTGCTTTAGATACACTGGTCAAAACAAATTAACTTGTACTGCTTCAGTTCAGCCACATATTTGTACTTATTACAACAAAGTACTTCATACTGTTTTTCTATTACTTTCAATATTATTCCCAAAAAGGACAATCTGGTTAGGAAGGTCAGCAGCATACGCTGAAAATAAAGATCTTATTCCTTCTTCTGTGTTGCTGAAAGCAACCCTACACCTGTGATCAATTAACAATATAAAAAAATCAAACCCAAACCTACATATACAAAAATTATAGTTACATAGCTTGTTTCATGTATCATTCACTGCAAGGCAATGTTAGCTGATATATCAAAGAGACTGATGGACATCATTTTAGGCCAAAATGAGTGTTAGTTAGTGAGAACACATTTAAAAAATAAACTACTGCATAAATGTTAGAAGGTGCCCCATATTAATGTTAATTATAGGTGAGATATGAGGCAATTTGCTCAGCATGACTGAGACCAGTGGTTGACTTAAGATACTGATTTTCATCTCCACATCCTGCCTCAGTCCTCATCTTGGCTGTTACCAGATAGAAAGTAGTCTGGGACAGTTGGTCTTCGACCATTTTGGTTCATCAAAAGGGTAGTGAAGGCGGTCTCAAGTCTTCACTCATAAGCATGAGATTGTTAAGATACTGGGATAAATGATTTATTAAATATTCAATAGGTATGACATGAACTCTCCATTTCCAGTATTTCTATCCAGCCACATGGAAAGGAGTGAAGTGTCTGTACTCAGCTGTACCCTATTTTTATGCTGCATAGTTTTCAGTTTGGTTCAGAATGAAATAAACTTGGGAGGAATTTGAAACTTAACTAGAGAACTATCAAAGGCTAAATTAATTAATCTTACTAAACGATTAGGGATTAGATACATTTTTTACAACACAGTCTTAAGAGATAAAAATTTTTGCTAATAGCCATGTTGGATAACCAACTTTTCCTAAAACTAGGAAGATCATCTTTTCTGCAGTTACTTTTTAAAATTCCTGGAACAACAGTGAAATATCCTCAAAATTAAGGCCATCATATCTTTTTACAGAACATTTTGCTTTTTCTAATCAGTTCAACATGGAACTTTTGAAACCCATAAGATATTGGTCTGGCAGGGAAAAAGACAGATTTCCCAAAGAATGAGTATGTTCAGCTGACTACAGAAGCAGAACAAATGCGAATCAAACCCCAGTTTAATCAAGATACCAACAGAAACTCCAAGTTTTATGGCTGACTAAAAGCTTTCTCTAAACATGCTTTTCCTCATGCACTTAGATAAATACAAGTTACAACAAAAAAAAGGTTGACTGTTTTATTAACTTACCCCAAAGCAGTATTGATAATCTGTGAGTTACATTAACAAATGCACGGCGAAAACGACACCTGAAAGACATCTTTGGACTAGTGGATTCCAGATACTTCACATCGGTCACGTTAGTGACATCCATCTCATTGGGGTCACTGCTGAGACACCTATTCAAAAAATACCCAGTACTCATGAAAAAGGATACATTCTCTTAGAAGAAATTAAGTTAGGAAATAAAAAACACTTACTTTATGCCAACATCTTCCCCACTATTCAAGATCCATTGTAACGATGTGTTAAGTACACTTTCATATTCTGGATCTAAATTCTGTCGAAATACAATATCAATGAGTAATTTCATAAATAACCAGGCAGTTATTATGCCAAAATAAAACTCAGATACTACACAGATTAGTAGTCAAAACGATGTCGTTTTGTTCCTGATTCTTCAGATTTTGAGTAGGTGTTCACTGCATAAAGTACATCTATTTATGCTTTGAGCAGTTCTCAGACTCACCAGCATCCCTCAAACTAAGGACTGTTTGAAAAGCCAAGCCACATTCACTGTTTTATTCACAACTCTATCCTAGAGCAAGAAAAAAATTATTCAGCCGCTAGGTGGCGATCACTGGAAATCTACTCGGAGTAAACCTCCAACTAGACCCAAACCACGCTGGAAACGCCTCCTACAAAAGCAGTTCCATGCTCTGTTCCTTTCTAAGAGGCTTGAGTAAATATAGTTTTAACGGATATTTTGAAAAAAATCCAGTATTTGTAGATCAAGAATAGCATCACTATATAGACACAGATTTTTTTTTAAAATTATTTGATATGAACTCTAATAGGATAACATTCACTGCTATCTGAGCTAAAGCTTTCTCCATAACTCACCTTACATGTTATTTTGCAGAAAGGGAAAAGTGAAAATGGAAATCAGTATTCTATTTAAAATTATAGTCCCCAAAAAAATTCATTATAATCTTTCCTGTGAACCTCACATAATGTAACCAGCCTAGAATTCAAGCATAAGTACTTAAGAAAATACAGTAATGGTTTTATTTTACCCTCGAGATTAAAGGATTGAAAATTCTATCACTGAACACAGAAATTCTGCAAATCAGCTGTAGGGTTAAATAACACTTCCTACAAAACAACAAATTTTCATATTAAATTTGAGCTTCCTAGCAGAGCTAAAACAGTTACAGTAACAGCTGTCATTCTTTCACCCTAACAGATAGGCAAGACAATCAGTTCCAGGGCATCACCTTAATTTTTTCCACAATGCACTGGTTTTAACATATGTAGATTATTATTGTCAAACCATAAACCAGTCTTAGCAGCTTCTTTGGGATGCTCTGAAGCATTGCCCCTTTTTGTGCACTATGTAAATGTTGGCCAAAAAAATTTCTATAGATCTGTATATTAAATACATCACTTTAACTCCTCCCCATCCAATCAAAGAATTCTTATACTCTCTGCCACTTAAAAGCTTCAAGTAGTTTTCCACTGAAGGGTACACCAACGTGGGCTAAAATAAACCCTACAGCTGTCAAGACAAGGCAAGAGTCATCTTTTATTTGGGGAGTGAGGCAGGGGAATGACAGAGAGTGGGATTTCATAATACGGCACAGCGATCAAATTAACAAAAAGGACTTTTTTTGACCATTTCTATTTAAAGCATCAATGAATGGCCTCTCCAAACAGCTGCTGCCTGTCAAGCTCCCTGCACAGACTCACACATCAACCTTTCTTTACAAAGAAAGGAAAACAGTATCCTTTTCTACTAAGACTCAAAAAACACTATAATGATTTCTGGAGAAGCTTCTAAATATTTGAGTTTCACAAATTTATCATTTTCATGTTGGTCAGCTACTTCCATCAATCCACATCAAGTCCTGGTGTTTTAATAAAAGAGAAAAAAGCCCTGCATGTCATTGAAGCATTACTAGCTACACTTCCATTGCAATTAAGTCAGTTTCTTTCACCCTCCCTCTACCCAACCAAATGCTCACTACATCCCCAAATAAAAATCATGTAGCATGTGTGAAAGCCATCAATTCCAAACATTTCCAAACAATATTCAGTACTAAGTCATATTTTAGTCAATACACTAGACATGAAACCAGGCCTTATAAATTACAACTTATACATATCTTCTATACAACCAATGAAAAATACGCCATTTGCTTACTTTTAAATATGCAGCTGCCTCCTGGACGGTAAGGTTTCTTTGAATAGAGCTGCCACATTCATGTTCCCCTGGTAAAATGAAAACTTTTATTTTGATCTATTTATTACTGCATTATATAAAATAAAATCACCCAAACACAAGCTTATGGTTAACAAAATTTACACAAGGAGCAATAACAAAACAATAATTCTCATAGATTCCACTAAAACTATGGAAAAACCTCTGCACAAATTTATCCTTCAAAAGAAGCTTAAAAACCCTAATGATTTTCAGACTAATAACACATACAAATCACATCAATACAACCTCATGTACTGCTCAGAAAGTGTATTTAGGTATTCACACCAAAAGCAGTATAGGTGGCATGAAGAACTATCAAAAGGACATTACCATGAAAGTTTCTGTACCCTGAGTCAGCTTCCAAATAATTTCCTTTTACTCTGAAACCTGTATTATCTTTTATGGAGACCAAGTTCCAGTCACAATACATCCATAATAGTATTTCACGTACTGTGAAGTTACTACATTTTAGACTGGCCCAAGTTACTGTGATAACTCATTGCTTTCCTGAACATGCACAAAATCCCACTATGGCTTGAAACTGGTGCTTTTACCATCTCCTAGTGGTTTTGGGATGTGTACAGAAATAGCCAGGAAATAGGATATTTATATTCATAGTCAGTCCTCAGAGCAATATGCCATCATCTCCCTGGTTTTCTTTGCTAAACTAAAGGTACATGATGCATGCAACCAAAAAAAAGTAGTGAAAGTAGTGACAGTCATATCAACACAAAGTCATATAGAAACAAAAACATCTCACTAGGGCCATCATTTCTGAATAACTGTCAGCAGTGGCAAGTCACTTTTTCCCCTGCTACTTCTTTTAAAAAACCTAAATCTTGGCATCTGTAACTATGCTTTTACTGTGCCAAAACAATAAAATAGGAAACAACAAACCCAGTCTTTCACTGGCTCAGGGTTACGCCTGCCTTACCTTCTTGAGTCTGTGCCAAGTTGTATTATTCCCAAAGCTATAGCAAGGCTAAGAAAATTTAAGATACTTCTGCTTATATAAAACATAAACTTCACTTATACTGGAATATACTTTAAAAAGAGCAATTTTAAGTATTAATTCCCTACACAAACAAGAACATTCAAGGCAATGTGATCGAAAGGTGGGAAACACTAGCAAGTTAAGGAGAAGCACCTTCATGCCTCATTCATTTGGAGTTCCAAAGAAATATGTGTTTCTATGAAGCCAAAGTCCCTCAGACTGCTGAAGTTTTGTTCAGTACATTTCAACAGATTTAAGAGAATTGGCCTCGAAAGCACATTAGCATAACAGGGATGCTCTTACTGTTGGGATACAGAAAAATAGGAACAGCATATTTAAGAGTGCTCATATGCTAACTGGCCTAGAAATGCTGCTGGAACTAAGCCTGTGTGCATGCATGTATTTTCAATCAAGCACTGAGCAGAAAACTTTGAAAGTTGTTTCACTTGAAAATTAACATGCAACACCTAAGACTTTCAAAGTGCCTTAGTCTACTGTAATAGCAAAACTAGACCGATCACTGTCGAAAATGGACACCACTTTCACAAACGCCCACTCTAATTTTAGAACTCAGCACCTGAATTGGAGTTACGGGCTTTTCTTATATATAATTTAGGCAGACTTTCTTTTTGTATGGTATGAACTGTAAATTTATATGTGTAATCATCAGTGATTTCATGTTTCAAGATTAGCAGACTTGGAATAACTACATATCATACTCACACAATCTCTGGCGTAAACATATTGTTTTAGATCTAGAACTGATGGAATAAATATAAGAAAGCAAAACATATCTCTGTAAAAGCCTTATGTACAATTTCAATCAGATATGAAGTTGTACGATATGAGCAAGTCTGACAGGTATTCATGCATTTAAGCTTCTTCCCTTGCTTGTAAGACCTGAAGTCCTTCTGGGGTCTTTTTTAATACACAGAAAGCAAGTCAGTCATACTTTGAACAAAACAGCTTGTGAGAGAAAGAGTATGAGATCCTTCTGTTAAGAAGCTTTTGTTTTTATTTAATTAGCTAGATAAGCAGAAAGCCCATTTATTAAATACATGAGAAAGAATAAAAAGGGTGAGGTTATTACACAGACAAGTAAACAAACCAAATACACAAGGAGGAGACAGATTGTGAAAAATATGAATTCTTAAAAACAAGTTTCAGGATTCATGTTGGATTTTCTGTCTTTTGAGAACGTAGCATTACCTTTTACAACAGGACAAAAGCTCCCTTAGATAGGGGACTACTGAATTACTTCAGTAGTTTTAAATGCTAATCTTATTTGCCTTCTTCCAAGAATTATATTTATGCAGCACACAGCCAGCACAATGACTTCACAGCTTCTGGTCTCATCTTCAGAAACCAGCAGACAATTTCCTCTCAGTAGTGCTTCTGAAATTTTTTTTAAAACTGTATTCCCTCTGAACAGGTTTAACAGTTAAAAACACCTTTGCTGCCTGGGCTCTGACAATGTCTAAGGCCCATCAGTTCACATTCCCCTCAAGCAATACAGGGGCAGGGGGGAGAGAAATAAAGATCACTTTCATGTTGTCTCCCACTCTCAAAAAAAGTAAGCTAATCAGAGTTACGGAGTTTCAATCTTATACAAAAAGCTATTGGAGACGCAGTTTCTCATTCCAACACATCCATTGCTGAGAACCATTTAACAGCTTTCTTCTGAGAAACTCATGAATTTGAAAGCTTGCAGAAAGTTAGGCATTTCACAAGTCAGACAACCTTCTGTTTTACTGCAACAGCAGGATATTCCTATATGCCATTTCAGTCACCGCGTTAGCTAATAGTTCTGCAAATGAAGGCTTACTTTGAATAACTTTGGTGCAATCATTAACCACTTGGCCTGGAAACCCACTTTCCATAGTCCGAGCCAAAAATGTTTCCCAACTGTTCCATTTGAGGCCCTATATTCAGGAATAAAACTGAAGCACAGGCAAAAAAAAAAAAAAAAACTTTACACAGCTCTGCTGCAAGATACATCTGAGCTGTTTATAAAAACTGCCCGTCTGTTATAATGTTTGCTGTTTGCTGCAAGCTTACAGAAAGCATGGATCTTTGTGCTTAAAACTCTCCTTGGGCACCCATTACTGATTTCAAGTGCAATCAAAGAACCTTTCTATTTGCTTTTGTAGGGAGGCAAAAAGTAGCACATCCCAGCAAGGATCACAAAACTACACTTTAGCTTATGTTAGTGTACTTGGGCAAGCCACTTAAGAAGTCAAGTTCTTCTAGAAATACTACCAAAAAGCAACTAAAGCTTCAGTTCCAAAGCAATATTTATTATGACTCAACTGCTTCTAATAAAGAAACCAAATCAGATCTCCTTTTCCATGCAGGCTATAATACTTAAAGCTGACTTTTATTTAGGCATTTAACTTTTGAGCTGCAGCATATACATGCAACAGAAATATTCAAAATTTTGAAGTATTTGCTTTACCCTGTAAATAATTTTTTCATTTGGTAGAAGAACACCGTGGAAATCTAATAATTCAAAGAAGACACAGATTTAGCACAGATCTCTAGCTTATAGGTCGATGTGATATGGCCACCAATACAAATTGCAAGCAATATACAAGACATTTGTTTAGTAGGTATCCTATTTTCAGGTTACTTGCAGCAGAACACTAAAGTGGGGAGCTCAAGAAAAGCAGAAGCAGATGAAGACCAGGAGCAAGTAAGAATGCCCGATCTCCCAAAGGTAAATTCAACAGCTGAATAATGCTGCAGAACACCAGAACTTGCTAAATAGTTGTTCAATCACTGGTTGGAAACAGCACAATATCAATTACCTGAAAAACTAGAGATAAGGGAGAGTGACGAAACAGGGAGCCTGTGACAACCATCAAATACAGTAGCTGACACTTGAAATTAATATTAAGCAACATTAGGTGTTTTGCCAGGATTTTCTTCCAGCCATGGATTTATCAGTAAGCTTTATTACATATGAAAGCCTAATTCACCCCTGCATCTCAAGGACCTGTGGAAAGAAATAAACTGTCTGAATCTGATATTGTCACACTGAAGAATGCCAGGCAAGAGAAGTGGCTAACTAAAAAATCCTTTAACCACAAGGAAGAGTCATACCCATGGGTAGTCAGTTCCTTCTTGTGAATAGAATGGTTAGATTTATTCATTTTGCAAGTCTGAATGAAAATGGATGTGATCTATTGAAGTCCCTCCATGAAAGACCAAGATATCCAGTAATTAACATATGCTGAAGTAACTCTAATTTTAAAAAGGCAGATATTTTGGTTTAGCAGAAAGTGTTGGGTACTGAAATATATATCATCTATAAAAAGTTGCTGTTTTGAAGAATGGCTAAACCATTCAAGACAAGAACTAAGGAACACGAACTTCAACTCAAGGGATAAGCAGTATCTGCTCATCTAGTTCTGAGTTTCCTGTGAGACAGACATTACTCACTGTAAGTTTGGCAGACTAGTAATTCTGAGAACAGTGATGTCTTAAAGGCAACCTATTTTTATATAGGATAATTAAATAATTTGACATCATATCAGAGCACTGCAGTCCAGAATAAGTATCTACAGTTGGAACACGGTATATTAAGTCAAAATTAACGAACTGTTACTCTGACATTTTCTTCCTTCAAAAAACTTCATGTTCTACCTTCTAAAATAAAAGCCCCATCACTTGCTTTCCAATTGAAGATGACAAGGCAAGAAACTAGATCAGTAAAAATAATAAGTCTGTTTCATTAAACAGAGCTAAAAACCAAATTTTGAGGGGACCATCTTTATGGTAGTCAAGATGTTGAATAAAGCTTAACAGAACAGACTACTTTAAGTTTCCAGCCTGCCTTTTTAATATTAATAGTTATAACATGAACAAATGATTCATAGCCAAGTATGAAATGAGAGAAACTTTTCCAAGTATGTGACACAGAGACTTGAAAAGCACCACTTCTACTAAAACCATATTTCTTAACTTCTCTTTTGAAGTGGTGCACTGTGCACAAGATGAACACTCTTAAATCCTGCATCTCCCTTGCAGCTTTCTCTGTTTTATGCCTTTTACACTGCTTCCAGATATTGTGCCAAGTCCACATCAATATGGTATTCAAAAATGGATGACAGTCTTCTTCCTCTCATACCTTAAGAAATTTAGCATTGAGGAAAATTTGTCTAAGTAAAGACAGATTGGGTGCTTCTTCAGACCGTATAAAAGATTCTCTGCTGAGCAACCGGGTAATCTCACAATACAACTCCAGTCTGGAGTACCACCTAACCAGAAAGCATAGCTATATTTTTCTGAAAGGAAGCATTTGAAGATTTTCCTGGCCAGAAATAGACTAAAAGAGAATAATGCACCTTTGAGACCTGGTGAAGCAAGCAGCTATTTTGGAGCACACAAATTCTTTCTAATAAGGCAGACAGGTAAAGATTCGTATACAACTATGTGAACTGAAATAAGCCTCAGCTAATAAAGAAAACTTCCTTTCTTTCATGGATGCAGAAATGAGGTGCAAAACCGTCTTATCCATGCAAGTACATTGTTTACTGTATGGCCCCTGGAGGGCCAGATGACACACTGAGCGAACAGCAAGCTGTTAAAACTCTCTTCAGAAGACAGAGGGAAGCAGCATGACAATGATCTAAGCAAGGAAAAGCAGCAATCACCTTTAACACTCAGTTACAACAAAATCTATGTCAGAAGACAAAGATGATTAAGAGACTGAAGCATCTCTCTTATGAGGGAAGGCTGAGGGAGCTGGACCTGTACAGCCTTGAGAAGAGACAACTGAGAGAGGACCTCAGCCATGTCTATCAGTATCTGAAGAGAGGGGGTCAAGAGGATGGAGCCAGGCTCTCCGTGGTGGTGCCCAGCAACAGGGCAAGAGGCTATGGGCAGAAACTGATGCACAGGAAGTTCCAGCTGAATACAAGGAAGAACTATGTGGGTGACCATGCACTGGAACAGATTGCCCAGAAACAGTGTGGAGTCTCCCTTGCTGGAGATATTCAAGAATTGTCTGGATGCAATTCTGTGCCATGTACTCTAGGATGACCCTGCTTGAGCAAGGTTAGACCAGATGACCCACTGTGGTTCCTTCCAACTTGACCCATTCTGTGATTCTCCAATGTAAACAAACCAGTATGTGTGGGGCTTGTCCAAACACCTATTTTATTCACTGTAGACCCTGTAAATGCTGTGGAAACAAAATGTTTCTGCAGGAAGACAGACTACTGTTGCAATTTAATGGGTATTAGAGAGCTGCTCAAATTTCTCACACATTTCCTGTACAGCCTTGACCTATTACATTGTCAGCTTCGTATCTGACACAGAGTTGTTTCCACATCTTTTCATGTTTGAGAAATGTCTGTAGCACCTGATAATAATGGAAAAACCTTCTTGGTAAAACCCGCTGATGCAAAATAGTTGGCACAAAGACCGGTAAGACCTCCTAAACACATTATGGGTTAAATACTCAAGGATGATAAAAATGGTTTAACAGTCATGACAGAGACTCAGCTGTAACTCTCATTCACCAGATGCCAAAGTTATAATCACAGCTTTAACTTTACCATTTCCTGATTGTGATGTGCAAGTATGTGCGCTGTTTAAAGCTGTATTCATTATGACTCTAGATAAAACCACCCTATTTTTTACTTTACATATTCAGTAATACTAATCCTAAACATCGCCTTTGACACATTACTATAGGCAGCACTTTTCATTACTTTGTAATTCATATGATTAAGTTGGACCATTTTGTCTAACAGGGCAACCTTGTTCAACCACTACTGTTCACTTTATTAATAACCATTTTATCATTGTTGCAAAATGTTTTGGTTTTCACCACGGTGAATTAATGACCTTTAAAAAAACTCACACAGTCCTCTTCACATATAGCAAATTTAATTTAAGCCTTTTAACAAAATCAGATTAATAAAGCATTAAGACATTGGATTAAAAACCACACAGGATCACAATATTCAAGAGCCTATCCCATTAACAAACATTGCAACAAAAGGTGCTACACTGGTGGAAAAAGATGGCGTACATGAACTAGAAACAGTATTTCAAGTTTCCCAAAATGGAACTCTAAATGGCTATCAGGGCCCCAGTTGTTGCAAATCACTATCTGAGCATGGACATTTTTGTAGCTGTTGCCATAACACTACATCACAATATTTTTAAAGTGTTACCTGCTACTTGTGCCAATTTATCATGAAGTGCATACAAGCTGTTCATCATGAGACTTATTTCATCTTCCTAGAATGAGAAAAACATATTCATGTTAAAACAAACAGTAGTACAGATGTACCTTTTTCCATTTATCCTCAAAATCTTCATATACCATGAGGAAAAAAACAGGGTTTACATATGCAGGTAGAAAGGTGTAATGTCTCACACATCAACAATGATGCAAGCAATAGATTTTGAATCCAAGTATTCACTACGCTGCGTTTTCAGATCTTGACTGAAGCTAAACCAGACTGAAGCTTGGATTCTGACGGATCTGCCAGTTAAAACCAACGGACTCTCAGTAGTATTTTGTTACTACTGAGAGATTAGTGAAATTACTCAAAAGAAGTTTCTGTTTTGTTTGGGATGGTTTTTCGATAGCTACTATGTAAACATAGAAGTTTTATTCTTTATTAATGTGCAGTGACACTTCATACAAGCCACACTAAAGTACCATCTGGTCACACTCCAGCATAACATTCAGAGCAAAGGAAGATTTTTGTTGTAAGAAAATTGCTACCAAAAAAGCAAAATGCTTCTTTCACTGATCAAACAATGGACAAATTATTTCCCATGAGCACTACAAACAATTACCAGCATCACCTCTCCCTATTCTGGTACTACAAAACCATCACTGAGATTAAGCTGATGTAGTTGATATGCCTCAGGAAACTAACCAATCTTATTAATTCATTTTCTGCCTGGAAAACACTGTGAACAGCAGAAGAGGAAAATCAGTCCTCCAGCACAAATACACACCACCAGCAGTACTTCAAGTTCCATTTATTTGCCAGTGGTACACCCACAACTTCACTAATAGCTACACTGAGATAAACATGTGAAATATTACTGTGACCAATTTATTTTTTCTAATTAACAGTTGGGCCACATAAAAGAAGGAGCTGAACAGTACAATCTTTGTAGTTAACAACCAACAAGCATGCAGTAGGATTACTATGGAACAGTGCAACAGAAACAGGAGAAAGTAACACACAGAACAGGTTCTCAGGCTGAGTCTCTCAAGATGCCTTCTCTCTGCAGTACCAAAGTCATTTTGAAAGATTCTCCAGAATCTACCTCAAGAAACTTAATTTGTTCAAGAGATTCAGAAACATTTTCTATCCAAGAAAGTAGCCAAGGCCACCTGCTTAATAAGCAATTGCTCACTTTTGGAGAGTTCAATCCTAGACAAAATACAGCAATCCACCAAACAACAAAACCAAATCCTAAACAGCAAACAAAAAAACCCCCAAAAATCCTCCACAATTATCTTCCAATGCTTGTTTATATATGCCTAGCAAAAGTAGATCACTATGTTGACAATCCAAGTCAGAAGACAGAACCACCTGAATGCACATTGCACAGCTAAGAATAATACACATAGCTTCAATAGCGACATCTCAAAAATGGTAAGCCTGGTATTTCAGACAAAAAAGTGAATATAGGAACAAGTAACAGAATGCAATCAAACGAAAAAGACAATTTTTTTAATCCATTTTGAAGGACTTTAAGCCTTGCTCTTTTATAACACTAAATAAGATCGTGGGGTTCCATGTCAATCATCTCTTACCAGCTGTGCTTTCAAGGTTGAGAAGCCAAATGGTAACAGTAAGAGAAAAACTGTTAAATTTAGTCTCAAAATTTACAACACATTTTTCTTTTTATAACACAGATTATGTAAAATTTTCATAGTATATGAAGCAACCAGCATGCCACAACCAAATCTTGTAATCCTATTAATATTGCCCAAGACGAAAAAAAATTAAAACATCAGTTACAAGAAGTGCATTTATTTTACTTACTTGTATTTTCTGGAACTCTTCATTAAAGGGATTCTTGACTGTCAAAAAAAAAGAAAAAAATTAATTCACTCTAGGGTCTGAAAATGCTAAAAAGGCATAGCAACATTGTAGCTTTATGACAACACTGTAATAGCTGGATAAAAACAAGGTCCATAATAAGACAAATAACAAAGAGACATCTATTAACCTTTGCCCTAACTCTGCATTTGATAACACAATATTAGCATTTAGGTTAAACCAGAATTTTGTATGTCAACAAATTTCACAGCTATTTCCTTACAAACAAAACTGTGCTTGCCATTTGCCAAACTCTTGTTTTAATACATCAATTGCATTGAAATAATTTGAAGGTTTTACATTTTAGTGGACAGTTTAAAAAAGGAAAACCATTTTTTTACTAACTATTAATACATATAACAAAGCCCTACAAATCAGCATTTTCTTTCAACAAGAGTGAGACAACACACTGAGAGCTCATGCACTCCCATGCATATAGGTATCCACAAAACATCAAAAGTGGCCTACCCAAGAGTAGATTGACAATATCTTGATTTCCAAACCACAACCATGCTTAAACTGATCAGTTAATTTAGTTATAAATGGGAAATATAAGAGAAATATAAAAGTTGACATACTACATCAAATTCATAGCAAGATTTCTTATTTAGGAGAAATGGAGGATACAAAAGAAACTAAAGACCAACTTATAAAACAGGGTCCCCAACCTCAGTCAAGTGTAAGTGAATATGGGTAAGAAACAAAAAAAATTATTTTGTAAGAAAAAATTGAATTATTAGTAAAAGTATGTGATTTTTATTAACTGCATGAATTTCAGTATCACTCTTGGCAGCAGAAAAATGTTGATCCACTTCACCTTAGTTTTGAAATGAAGTTTGAAGTAGGAATGATTACCATTTCTTTTCTCCTACATGTAGCAATGGTAAGGTTCACATTCCTATAGTTACAAGCAACAAATGATGTGAATGATGTGAAGTGAAAACGTTTTCTGAATGAAGAAAGCTTGACTCTCCGTAACTTTGCAAAGAGTTTGTCCATGTGCCTGAGCTCAGAAAAAAATGAAGCATGTTACGTACCCAATAAGCACTTCAGCTTCTTCTGATACAGCAAATGGAAAAAAAACCAACCCAAAACTAAATAAAACCACCCAAATACAGGGACTGGTTTTCACAGACATCCAAATACTTGATTCAGACATAAGATTAATATGATTATAAGAAGCAGATGTTGAAGACTCTTGCAAACCAAGCCCCACAACACTTCATGAGTTCATTCTATAGGCCCAGATTTGCAGACATTGCCTATTGGATTATCAAGATACCAACTTTAAAAAGTTTTATGTATTTCATTCACTAACTCAATAGATCATGCCCAGCACTCTAAACTTTCAACCTAAATAGCCTAAAATAGGATTAGAGAAACACCTAGTTTGATGGTTAGTTATCTAGACAAGGATAATTACGGTCTCTAAAGTCAGTCTTATAGAGCATACATGAAATCTTGATTCAGTAGTGGTTTTAGATTGGAAGGGGGGTACAAACATGAGACACAAGAGTGTGTAGATTTCAGTATACCTGACTACCATATTTTAGCACTGATGAAAATCATGAAACAAACTCATATGCAACATTTTCATACCTGCAAAGATACAAGCTGAAAACTGTCAGCTCCAATTCTAGGTATGCTAGGGCAGTGCAGCAATTAAGTGGAGTCCATGGTGGTGGTTAGACTTCTCTAGCATCACAATCCCAGCCTAAAATCAATCTCACATTTTGGCAACTTCATATTTACATAAATTAACACCTTGAACTTATAAAGCAAGCCAGATGACATGTCAATGTCTGCCTCTCCTTCACAAATACACAGTGGTTACAGTGACCAAGAACACCAACCACCTCTTCAAAATTACCTATCACAAAAATGTAACAATCTTTGTAATTCCTTATTTTAACTCACACTATGGGATGTAACTCACACTATAACTCAGAATCTTCAGAGAAATCCCTCTGAAGTTAAGTGATTTTATGGCAAGTTAACCAATAATTGAAGTATGTTTTATATATGATGTTATTTCGTTTAGGAGGCTTAAGAGGCTTTAGTTTAGGATGCCTTATGAGGCAAGTATGTTAAATGCAACTGCAGCAATTTATCAGCTGCATATGCAATTACAATTGTTAATCAATCTGCATTTATTTACCACATAACCTCAATTCACTTGAGTTAATAGGGACACTCCTTAACTATTTCACTAATTCCTCCTCTGAATCCACCCTTTTTTCTTTTGTCCAGAAACTAAGCTCTTACCAAATCCTCCCACATGCTCCAGTCACAGATGTAAAGTTTTCACCTACTCCAACATGTCTAAGGTATTTCAATATATTGCATCAGCATTCTTGGTTCAAAAGCTTTCTTGACAGTTCTTAGAATATGTAACTATATTTGTAAGAGTGATAAGTTCTCATTCTACCAAACTAAACATTAAAATACGAACTAATTACTAATATAAGATTCTTATGTGAACATATACTTCCAAGGCTCCTCCTCAAAAAGGGTTTGAGACCTGTACCACACACGTGCCAGTCTTGAAAATAGTCTATCAAGCTCACATTCTAATGGCATTCGAAGAACAAAGTATCATGTACTTATACTACAAAGTTAAAACGTATCCTTGTATCAGAGAAAAGAGTAATAAGACTGTTCAGCCTCTCCATAATATTCATGCCTTCACTCCTCAGTCTTTCCCTCATTTCTCACTCTTCCACATTTGAGAGTACTCTTCCTCCCTGCTTATGAAAGCCACCTCTGAATCTTTCTGCAGTTCAATTCGTCCTAACATTTTTAAGGTGACATTTTCAACAGAACCATTGTAATGCCATAATGTATTTCTGAATGTACAGAACACTTGATTTTATAGATGAAAAAGCAAAATTCCAGTGCAACTTTAGGGAGCTGTAAAGCCATAGCTACAGAAACAAGAATGATCCAAATTAACCTGTGAGCACCTCATTTCTCAATGTGATGACACAAAGAATCAAATACCGTTCACCCAAAGGATTCGGAGACTGTGCTCTACAACATACACTTCCAAGTTAGCAACTTCTGCAGGAGGAAAAATGTTCCTCCCTGCAAAGTACTTTTCTCCTCCTCATCCATCATGCCACAAGCAGACTAACCCCAGAACAGAAGTAATACTTCCAAAATCTGTCTTGCTAAGGTGTGTTTAGTAAGTGGATAACCTAATGCTTTCCATTAGATTTTCTTCTTCTTAAAACAAATACATTAGCCGGATAATGTACTGCTACCAGAGTAAGAAACAGTATTAGAAGCACTGTTATCAGAAACAGGCCTTTAGCCCAGCCTTTTTCTACATGACCTCAAAAATTAATTTTCAGTAATTTTATAACCCAGGTATTTTCAATGTCAGCTAAGGGATCTGTAACTTGTTCTAAGTCTGGAAACAAGGACTGACTCCACCCAGTGATATACTGTGTATGTGTCAAGAGTAATTCCAAAACATTGGCTCTCAGAGCTCCTAAATCTTAAAATGCCAGAAGAACACCAAACAAACAAGTTACTGCAGGAAATGTTATTTCAGAGCTCCATATTTCAAACTTTTTAAATAAAATAAGCCTGCCTTTATTTTCCTCTCTGCAATTACTCAATGCTCAAAGGAAACAAGCAGTTTTGCACACCCTTCCATCTCCATATTGCTCTAATTCAGGTAAAAACCACTTCAAACCAGTGGGCTAAATCTCTCTGCTTTGATATTGACACCAAATCACACAGCAATTCCTTCACTACAGATCATCTTTGTGTGCTCTGGAAAAGGTTTTTGTGTTTCTAAGTGAGTACCCCATTAGAGTTTGGATAGTTCTTGGCCCTGTCAATTTTGGAGAGCAGCATAATGTGCCACAAGGATTAGCAAAGTCTACAAACAGCTGAACCATTCCTTAACATCTGGTCACTTTTCCAAATGGCTCAATTTAAAGTGCTTTTATTGATAATTTTTCCCCAACGTAATTTTAATTCATCCTATTTCTAAGTAAATGATATAACAATTGATGACATAACCAACAATTTCATGTTGTTCACTTTTTTTGACAAAACCCTCCTCCAAAAGAATTAAAACAATCATATTTGTGATATACACTTCAGACACATTTTCTATCAGCCCTGAAATTAAGAATCTTCATTATTTTAGGTAAAAGGATATGACATACCAGAATTTCTCTTCGGAGATTTTCATTTCTTCTTAAAAAAATTTAAAAAAACAAAACAAAACAAAAAAACAACCAAACCAAAACCACCAACAAATCACAACAAAATAACTCTCTCCTTTGTTTAGCTGTATTACCCTTTCTACAAAGGTTCAAATCTACTCCTACCTATTTAAATACTGGTTAGAATAGACCTGAATGTTGAAAGATGCTCCTGCGAATCATGACAATTTCATCCATATTTAAGAAGAGACACAAGTGTTTTGGGAAAGCTTCTCATCAAATTATTCAGTTTCACTAGAATAATAACATTCATTTCATTCTAGTACTGGTATTAATTATCACAAACCTAGAAATTATAAGAGCTGTCAATTCTTAAGAATATTTAAGGAAATATTTTATAGTAACAGAATTTGCACACATGCCCTTCTGCATTTGATTACAAAACACAGAACAAACAGCTGTCTCTGTTTTGGGGATAAAGGGAAAATGGCTCAAAAGTGCATTTGCTGTGCGTTGTAAAAATTAGGTAGAAATCACATGCCTTGCACACACATACACACAGTATCCATTACAGGCTAGTGTGTATACATAGGAAATAAAAACCCACCACACTAGGGCTGCTCTTACTAGTAGTTGCAAAACATTACCAGGAGAAACATTAGACTTCAGACACGTACCAGCATTTTGCAATGGGTAGAGAATACCTTCACTTGCAAGAGAATCAGAATAGGCTTCTGAAATAACTCTTCTCCCTTCTTCTGCACCCTCCCAAATATTTTAGCTCCTTACATTTTATAAGGTCAAAAAACACTCACCACTTCAATAAGTGAACACAAGTTTTAAAAAAGGGGAAACTCTACCTTGAAAGCATGGCAACACAAGCAGTTTTATGTTAAACTAGAAGTATTCTGCTTTCCTCAAGCTCCAAAGTTCAAGATGGAAAGCAAACTAATAAAGCAAGTGTTATTGAAACACAGAAGGTTTAAGAATCAATGGGAAGCTGCAATTAAATATTGAATCTACTGTCACTCTGCCAAGAGGCCCAGTCTTGATAAGAATATCCTGTAATCTTGCACAAGCAGCAAGGATTTCTGTCTTGAAGAGTTTCCAACATAAAAACATCCAGTTATAACCTCTTCTTCCAGACAGACTTCAGTTACAAAGTATTAGTAATAGTATGAACAATTTACAGCATCCAAAGGTAACATTCGAAAGGAGAACACTGACAGAAGAACGCTTGAAGGGCCATCAATCATAAGCACAAAGTCAAGATAGAAATCACATAGGAATTTTTCATTTTTAGAACTGGGGTTCTGCTGTGATTCTGTCCTTTTAACCATCAGCAGACATTGGTGTATCACTGCTTGCTGCACTAAAAGCAGCAGAACTGCTGAACAATATGATATTTACAAAGCCTGAACACAACAGTAGAACTCTGAAAATAGGTGCTCTATGCAGGCCATACAGAGGTAGCTGCTAGCAGGTCTCTTGGCATGACAAAGATGAGCTTTCACTGAGGAAGCAGCAGTCAGTTTACCAGAAGTATCCATATTAGCTAAAGAGAAGGAAAACTTCTCACCACATACTGCAGAAGTTAGCAGAGCTCAAAATCAGGATGAGCTCAGCAGTAATACAGACCATAAATGACATGTAATACATAATATAACATAACATGACTGGACATGCATAATAGCAGGCAATATTGAGTTACTTCCATTTTTACTCCACTGGACTAAGACTCTGAAGTCTAGCCTTCCAGGCTGTCTACAATAGCAACTGCATTTGTTTGATGATTTGTTTGATTAATCTACCTGGTTCAAATAAAAATTAAATGAAGGGAACAACTGGACTAAAACACCATTATCCTTTACCCAGCTGAAGAGTCTGCTTGAACTTGAACTAATGAACTAATGTTATCATAATTGTTTATTAATTAAATAGGTTATGCCTATTAGTTAAAAGGTTACATCATCAGCTTGTGGATTAAGGTGGTGAATCTTCTAGCAGTACTGTGTGCACTTCTGAGCCTGGTGGATCTAGAAAGGAGAAAAAAAACAAAACCCAAAACCTTTCTTGGCAAGAAACTCACCTGCCATGCAGAAACAGCAAAAAAAGTCAGAAAGGTCTTACCAGTGACTCTTACCAAGATCTCAAACACTAGGGACAATAAAACTGTACCTCTGGCACGTAAGAATTCTGTAGTACAGACGTCACTGTATGGTAGCACAAAGCTCAGTGTTTGAACTATGAAAGAAAAGTTTACAGAACAAGATCCTAACTCTCCTTCCTCGAAGGATGTATCCCTCCCATGCTTAAGGGAGCTAGCCATATAGTCTGATACCAAGGCTTGTGTGAGCAGCTCAGTGCATTCCCATCTTCTGAATGGCAAAGGATATCACAGGCTAACTCACTCCCTTACAGAAGGGATATGCAGACCCTACGTGGTCTTTGGTCCTCAATTACCAGGACGGTTCCTTCCCAGGGCTGCTATTTTCATGTAATTTCCCTCCAGTTTGCTCTCCCTCCAAAGGAATGACTTTAATACCACACATCCTATACAGTAGAATAAAACAAGTCTGGATTTAACATCTCATGGTTTTCCTCCCCCCTCTACTTCATCTGCATTTGTACTCAATCTGCACATTTTTGTTGTTAGTTCAATAAGCAGCACTTTTAGCTGAAGGTCAAGAGAAAAACATATTTAAAATTATAAATGTAAAAATACATTAGACACTGCATTGTACAATTCCAAAGTATGCTGACGCATCCATGCTCAATGTAAACAACTTAAAAAGCACAGTCTACAGTGTTTCTGCAAGGAGTACCACCTCTGACTGAAGTCAAGCTCAAGAGGCATTGATCATAATACACCTAGGATCACCAAATCAAACTGCACATATATACCTGCCCACTCTGAATAAAAGAGCTCTCAGAAGTACTCAAGAGATGGGTATTTCTACTCCTAGTCCAAAGGACACTGTACAGACAGTACAGCAACATGGCTCTCTTAGATGTTCTCAACACTCCCTTTTTTTTCCTGAGTTTATACCAAAATGACCATGCATTTATCATACGCAAAATACAAAGTACCCAAACATGAACACATCCTTTATACACAGCTCAGATTCCCTATTTCTCACAGTGACTTACAAATGCTTTTATCCACACCTGCTTTTACATAAGCAGATGTAAAAGTGTAAGTATTTCTCATGCTTACAGATAAGAGAAACAAAACGCAAAAATAAGTAATGAGACTAGTTTTTTCCCCACAAGGAAATCTACATCTCTGCTCCCATCTTCTCAGCCAGGCAAAGTCTTCCTAGGACAGCATAAAATTCCTATGACACACACACCCCCAAAAAACCCCAAAACCAACCAAGCGAAAACCACCCTTTCAGCTTTTTCTTTGAAATACACTATGCCTCTCGCCTCCCCAAACTTTCTTGGGTCATACATCAGCTGCACACCAATACAGAAACAGACTAGGATGAACCTGATATGATACTCTCCTTTTCAAGATACCACCACAGAATTTCATAAATAATTTCCTCTTATTTACTAAGTAGCAGTAAACAATTTCTAAGGAATTTGCAAGAAGGAGAAACAGTACCAGCAAGACTGTCAGACTAGCCTTTCCCTATAATTAGGTTTGAACTGTGGATTTCCACGGCCTGTGAAAACGCCTCTCAGGCATTTGTCACATATGCACCACCCAGTCTGTCACTCAACAAAATTCTCTTTAGTTGTCTAAGGCACGACACCTGAAAAAGAACAAATAGCACTCTAAACTTTAGATATAGCCAGAGATGAACAGAAAGTCATTAAGAGATAATGTTATACCACTTCCCAGAAAATACCCTGGGAATTTAAAAAACAATAAACACCAACCTGCCTCAGACCAAACCCAAGCGTTATTTCAGGCAACAGTAACAAGAAAAAACAGAACAAAAAAAAAAAAAAAAAACAACCAAAACCAGAACAAAAAGTAATCTCACATATACCTTCTGAGATATGAAACCCAGCATTCACAGTAAATGTTCCATTGTTCAGTATCTACTGACAGGTTTCAGATTAGTTCTATAGCTAGACTGCTGATCTCCATGACCAAAAACATCTACATATTCAGATATAAATGTGTCTGATGAAGTTGTGAGATATGGAGATACTTGAGGGCTTGTGCTGTGCAGGTTGATGATGCTGAACAGACGCTGGGATAAGTACCACTGAATGAAATGCTGTGGAATGTTTTATTGCACAACTGCATAGTGAGATGGTGAGTATTGAGGGGACAGATGGTTAAGGTAAGTGGCTTTGATATGCAGCCTATTGAAAATATCCTAACACTGACAAAAATAGTTATGAAATTAAAGAACAGTCTGAGGTTTCTCCAATTCAGAGATTTAACTGACCATCACAGAAATGCTTTTCTGTGGACAAAAGTAAAATTCAGATCTAGATGTTGCCTTAAACTCTAGTGTTAGGAAAAACACTATGTTTATCCACCTTGTGCCCAGCAGTCCTCTTGTGATAAAGTTTTGTTCAGTCGATGCCCAGAAAAGACAGGCTGATGCTGCATTTACCCAAGACACTACGAATCCAAGTATAAAAGAGTCTTGCACTGCTGCAAAAGCCAGAAGGTTAAGGGGATGTGACCATGTATTAAGACTTGAATGAATAAAGGCAGTATGAAGGAAGTCTAAGTATGTATATAAAACAATTAGTTTAACAAGCCATCTTTAAATTTTTATTTAAATAAATGGCCTTCTCTGAGACAAAGAAAAACCAGCCAAGGAGTTGTTCTACAATCCCTCATTTACGAACAGACCCATTTCTTAATTATCTAGCAGAGCTTCACTAGAGTTCAATGGATCTTAGACTACTTAGTAAGTTTTAGTGCCTCTTAATTCAATGTTAGACCTCTCCTTTTAAGCCCCCACTCTTCTCCCCACATTAAACAGCCTTTTGTATCAATTCAGTCTGTCACTCAGAGTTCATTTAAAGCAGCTGAAGGAACTGAAGACTCTAAAATAGGCAGCATTACTCAAGATAACTTGATGTTACAATATGACCCTCAATAAGCAGAAAATTTGATCCTTTCCTCTGCAAAAAAGAATTCACATCTGCAAAATGCCAGCCATAAGAACACATCTCCTCCAGCAAGCTATGCCCCACAGATACATCACGTTTGCCTGTTTCACGGCTAACATGCACCTACTCTCCACAGCAGAATGTAAACACAAGCAGAACAGAAAAACCGCTTAAATAACACCGTGGGAAGGACAGCACAGTAGGACTCAACATTGGACATTGTAAACTCAAGCAAGCTTTCTAACACAGAACGAACTTACATGAGATCAGCTTCAAGATGGGCAGTGGCTCTTCAATCTATCCTGGCACCCATCACTATGTTTCTTTCCATCAGCACCACTTCCTCTTTTAACACGTTTTTCTGTATCAGAATGACTGAGTGGACAGAAACTACCAAGGTTACTTCGATCAAGAGCTGAGTTGCACCATGTCCTCATTTATCATAATCACAGCAAAGGCACTGCCACCTCCTTCCACAAATCTAGACCTACCAGAGGAACACGAGCCAAGAACAGTAAAGACAAAGATAGTACTAATGAAGTTCTCAGCAAACACAGGAGTCTCCCAAAAAAACCCTTTTCTTTTTAATTTAACTTGATTTCACAGTCCATTAACCAATAAACCTATTCCCCTCAACCTAACACGAATCACAAGACAACTAATTTTAGCAGAGAATACAAATACTCACAAGAACTATAAAGATGAAAGGAACATATGTCTCGTGATTACAACACTCCATGACTCTCTACAGCATTGGAATAGCATTTTCATCAACAAAAAAATGATGTACTTGATTAATTTACTTGCCTAAGCTTTTTACTTAAGTGACCAAACAACTTTCCCAAACAGCATTTCTGGCTGCTCACATGTTCATACTATTTCGGAAGCACAAGTCTAGAAGCATGACAGGGATCAGTTTGGTACAACTCTACAACTCCTGCCAGCTTAGCTGGGTAAGCAATCCAGCTAAAGTTTGCAGCCTACTACTCTCAGATAAAACACAGATGTCAAAAGGATTTAAATGTACATAATTTTTAGAAACACAATTGTTTCCCAGAAATAGGAGGACTGCAGGCCTGATTCTCCTCTTGTACTGGGATAATAATAGATTATGAAACAGTGTAAAGTTGGGCTCCTACAATGTGAAATTCAAGTCCTTGTGTAGCATGGGCTCTTCTTTAAAATACTTCCACTGCATCCATTATCACTATATGCATCTGTCCTAAGCAGAAAGACCTGCATTGCACTTGAACCATATTAGAGTTGACAGAGATTCTTAACAAATAAAACAAGTTTGCTTTTTGCTTTCCCACACCGTTCTAGTCTCTAATGCTTTTTAAAATGCAAGAGTTGCCACCAGATCTGCTTTCAGATTCTAGATCAGCCTTAATTTTCTTGCATCAGGAACCAAATTTGCTTTTGAGAAAACTAGGCACTATGGAATGCAGTGTAAACTTTTGATTACTTTTTGGTACCTAATGAAAACAGACTGACTCCTGTCAGAGATCTTCTGCATTCCTACTGCCCAGGCAAGTGATTCTAGTTTAGATTTTCTATTATTTATTTTTAAAAAAAAGTATAGCCCCCAACAGTAACTTTGAAAAAATGTCATAGTAAGAATCTACAGTAATGGAATATTTTGTGCACATCTGCAAGTAACAGCACATTTAAGGTATGAATGCAAAGTAGTTATAAATATTCTGAACAAAGTATCAACTACCACTATCTCCCTAAAAACAGGACTTCTGAATTTCCATCATTTTTGTTTCAAACACTGATGAGTAATTTTCATACTTACTCTTTATATTCCAGATCTATTACAAAGGTAAATAGACTGTTTATTATCCTTTAGGAAGGACTTGAAGCTGTCAGCTGAGATGAACTGTTTTGTACTATATAACAATTACTTAAGACTTTCCTAGATGAAAGTCACTATATAATAATTATTCAGACTTTCCTAGATAAAAGGCCAAATTTATTCCTCATTTTAAAGAATAATTTCTGAGATACCATAAGGAAGACTAGAGTTTAAAATTGCCAAGAATCCTAAGGAAATTTAACTATTCTGCCTGGCTTTACCTTATGAAGGCAGCCTAGGGTTTTGGCTGATCTTGATCCAAAACTCACTAAACCGCACAACTGAGATAGCTACAACAGAGATTAGTCTTTATGAAAAACATCAGGATTTTCTTTTATATCACCTAGTTGAGAAATACTTACTAACTAGGATTTAAAGCAATATACAGAAGGCGAAGCAGCTTTACGCTAATATTTCAACAGAAGTTGTTACATTGTCAATACTAGTTAGGGTATCTCTTGTAAAGCACAAGCAATGTTAATAGGCATATAACACAGGAACTCAGCAAATCTTTTAATTTTTCTCCCTCCCTTTATTATCTCCTCTTCTATAAATACTTCTTATCCATAACTAATTTTCTTCCATTAAAGCCAACACTGCCAAGAATATAGACTCTTCTGAGAGGGTGATCTTAGAACGCAAGTAAATTTCTAACAGTTATCTGTGAAATACCGCAGCACTTCAACAGTAATTTGCAGGCCTGTGAGCATAACAGTCATCAACTTGTCTTTTATACAGCAAGTCTAACTTCTTAGCAATTAAATTCCCTGCATAAAATTCCATACAAGTTTTAACACCTGAGAGATTTAAAAGTCAAGAACAAAGGAACATCAGTGGAATTGAATGAAACATTTAGAATTGCGATTTGCATAAGCTTACACTTGCAATATATACAACTGCTAAGTCTCTCTAAATTAACATTTCAAAACCACAAGTAGAAGCAAATACAGTAAGGATTATCCTCCTAGCAATTGTTTTGTAACAAGTATCATAGAAAGACCAAAATTAATAGTAACAGATGTCACTTTAAAAAGCCTCTCCTAATAAAAAAAATAAGATTTTAAGCAAGACCTATCTGAAAGTTTCAAGATTAGTTTTTTGTCGAGGTGGTTTTGTTCTGTTTTGTTTTTTTCTTTTGTCACATCAACCGCTTCCCAGACAAAGTACTGGAGCAGAAACGGTGAAAGTAACTTACATACAACCTATTTCAGATTAGACTTCAACAGCATCCATACTAGTGCCCAAATCTTTCAGAAAAAAAAGTGAACCAGATCTGAAAGCAACATCGACTGATCTGATAGAATTATCAACTTTTCACAAAAAATAACTTTAGAATTAGCTTCCAGGAGCAGCCACTTGAGATGCTCAGAGTAACATCACAAAACTACACAAGCTGGAGGAGATACCCAGCTCTTCAGGGTTTGAAGAGCCCTAGGAAGTAGACTAAAGTCTTGCCATTTTCCTGACGAAGTACTATGCTGGTTTGGCAAGAAGTTGACAAAATTCCATAGTATTTTGAAGGCAGGTGCAAACAAAACATGCTTTACAGCCAGAGAAAAATGAATGAGGTTACCAGCATCAAGCCCAAACTGATCTTTTTCCCATACAGCACTGTCAGAGCTGGCGAGCACAACATGCACTTATGCATTAGCTGGTCTTTTACGTGAGCCTGAAGTGTAGTTTATTTCAGTGGGTTTAAGAAAAACCCCACAGACATTTATCTATATTTTAGACAGCAAAATGCATAAAAACCTTACTTCAAGTGACGTTTATAGCTTAGATACAGAAGAATTAGCCCCGCTTTGATTTGTCTTTGAACATTCCATGCTACATGTGGAAAAACTAAAGCACTTCACAGCTATTTCAGAGCTCTGAATAAGAAATCATTTGAACATTATGCACAGTGTGACAAGTCTCTTCTGAAATTTTCTGCTCACCCTTTCTCATTTATATTACTACACCTGGCCTAAATTCAACTCCCAACACCTGGTTTTAGCCTCCCTCTCATTACACCCACGTCCTCTGTTCTTAGATTACAGCCTGACAAATATTTAAGGGTTGATATTGAGTGTATTTCGTGATAAATATTTTCCAATGTCACAAACATACTAACATCTTATTTTGATTGCATTTAATTTTAGGCAATTACTATTAAGAAAACCAATATTAAGCTCATTGTGCATCATTCCCTGGAAATTTAAAATAAGAAGCCACCCAAATATACAATTAACTGCTTTTATTGCTTTATCACAGTAAGCATGATAATTACAGAGATGCATATATTGCAACTCTGCTGAACCCTAAAACTTTATATGACATGGAGTTTAAAATAATTGGGTTTTTTTCCACAATCAAATCACTCTCACCCAACATAATCTTACATACAACCATCTAAAAGACAGAAAAATCTCAATATCCAATCACCTAAATGAAAAGGTTGTTTTTGAGATACACTATTATTTTTAATTAAAAAGTATGAATCGGCACTGCTTCTACAAAAAAAACAGACAATACACCCATATAAGCATAAGAGTCAAAGGACTCACTTGGATGATGTTTAAGCTTAGGAAGCATATAACAGAAGACAGGGTTCTCTCCCTTTCCAGTAATAATCAGTCTTTATTAGCCTATCTTGTCTGTTCTACAGACCCACCATCTTTTTGTTCCATATGCTGATTTGAGAAGAATTTAGTAAGCACATGCCAAACATATGGACAAGGTAATTCCCAGCTCATTCCCCCATTACTTAAAAGAAGTGGCCTGCTCCTCTTCCTATCAAAGAAGCTAGCCACAAAACCTGCTATTTGCTTCTTTCAAAGGATGCTATTCCCCCTGTTCCCACTTGTTATGTTGCAGCAAAGCCTAGGGCTGTTGAAGAAGTAGGACAGATAAAACACGAGTGCCACTGCCAGAACAATTCTTCAGGAAATCCACTTTCAAGAGTTCCACTGAATAGACAACAAATAAGAACAGACCAAGAACTGGCTTACTTGAACTACCCAGCAACACTGGGCTACCAGACCACTGACTGCGTGGGCAGCCGAGCCTAAGCAAGGTTTCCTAAGAAGAGGACAATTTTTCCTAACAGTTGCAGCTGGGTTAACTTTTTAAGAGCAATATACTCAATACAGTCATCCCACATGCTCTATAGGAAAGTTCACACATTCAAAAATAAATTTTCTTTCAATACAAAAAAAACTCCACCCTGAACTTTAAGAACTACTGCTATCTGCATTGCTGAAACATTCAGCTTTTATCAAACAGGATTATAAGCCAGTTCTAACTCAACCACTGAATTTGGAAGTCAGAAGGTTTACCCTGGTAGGCTGACATATCTTCTCCCGTTAAAATCATCGTATTTCAAGACTAAAAGAAGCGTATAATACATGTTAGTACAATAATACAGCTTATCTGCACGTAAGAAAATGTAGGCACGTCTCCAGCAGTTATGGCCAGAAGCATAACCAGAGTATGAGCAGTCCCAACAGTCACACTATACCGTATCTAATTATACCCCACCTGCGTATATTCACAGCCTGCCCAAAAACCAAAACTGAACAGTACTTAAAAGCCACGTGGACCAATGCAATGAAACCATTGCAAAACCGTAAGTCCTTGTTGCTACTGTCCTTCCTAAACAAATTTTTTACTCACCGACCCGTAAAGCATGCAACACAGAATCAAGAACTGCTCTGCTATCCTAATGTAATGAAGGCAATAGAAAAAAAACCCAGCCCAAACTGCTACTTCTGCTCTGTGACATCTAGCAGATCCCAAGATAACAGTCGGATCTCTCCTTAGAAGGCACTGCATACATGCCCACAAATGAATACATAAATCCTCTACTCTCTATACAAAGAAATGTACACACTTGCATACACTCCACACTCCTTAATCATTTCAAGAAAAATGCAAGTTGCCAATAACCTTCTAATGCTCTTATATCCCAAAACTAGATTTTCGCGTATTTTTTCAAAAGAAGCAATGAAAAATCAAGACAGCAATGGCATGATTTTTCTTTCTGATGTTAGAATCTCCACTGTCCATTTCAAAACAGCTAAGAACTGAATGAGCATGAATCACCACCCTTAGGTGGTATGTATCCATTTTTGTATGCTTTGTGAATAGGAAACTGTAGTTTCTAAATCCATTCCAACAAGTTACTTTCACATACTAAAGAAGTTCCCAAAAAATTCAGGATTTTTTAAAAAGTGAATGCTCTGAAATTCAGACTAAAAGCGCAGTAGTATTTAATTTATAAACGTTATTTTCAACTAAACTTAGAAGTACTTACTAGAAAACAACACACAATAGGTCAAGCATTCATTGCACAAGGTCTCTCATAGTGTGTAACGTCACCTCAACCTAGGATCCTTTTTAAGCTTCAACATTCATGAATGAAAACAACCTGCTTTATTACCAAACAACTACAGTCAAATCTTAGCCCTGCAGGAATCCCAGGTTTCTAAATGTGCATGCTTACTCCTGCAATATCAGCATAAAGCCTTTCCTCATCAATTCTCTACCAACCATACTCCTGCTATATTAAACACAACCCATACAACTGCTTTGGGAAGGAAACTTGCTAGAAGAGAAGGTATCAACAGATTACAGCACGGAATGCTGGGATTTAAGTTTATCCTGAAATGTCTTGCAAGCTTATTACACCAGCTTGCAAAATACATACATAAGGAAAGACAATTTCTCTGTGCACCACCTCTAAAGAGAGATTATACTAACATGGAACCCAGAACTGTTCAGTAAGGGATGTCTGGGAATGCAAAGGCACATTAACAGTTGTTACATCCAGTTGCAGAAACTGCCCTTACCCTTCACCTAATACTTACTGTTGGCTCCCACATCCTCAGCTACTCCAGAACCTCTCATTCTCAGGTATGTGAATCCCAGTATGAGAAAGAACAAGCATGCAGCAGTTAAGAGGAACATGGACAGGTAATGTGCACTGAAGCCTCCAGTGGTGGATACCTCCTCTCTTTTGAACTGTTGGAGAAGCTCCTCCTCGGGCTCAGAAAGATTCTTCTTGTAGGTGTTTTTCAGGTAGGTATGATTTGAACCCGTATGATTGGAGTGGTTGAGTCTAAGCGAGGAGGTGGATCCACCCGGGGGAAGGCTATTAGTAGACGAATAGATCCTGGATTCAACATTATAGCTACCAGGAGCACCGCTGAGAACATGATTATTGGTCGCTTTCCTAATGGTGCCTGGAGGGTCAGTGATTTTACCGCTGTCCGCGTCCGTGAGCGGTGGTGGCAGCAACAATACTGATGGGGATTTCTTGGATAGGCCAATGCGGTATCTGGGGTTAGGAGAACTAGAGTCCAGATTTTCACATCCTCCTCCTCTTCCCACCACCACCACCGCCGCCGCCTCCTCCTCCTCCTCCTCCTGATTTCTGCCCCTGTCTAGACTGCCGGCAGCAGCCGCCCCCGCCGCCCTGTCATTCGTTACGAGCACACCAGCACCGCAGCCTCCGCCAGCCCTTTCTTGGCCCGTCTCCATCACGCCAGCGCCGGCTGCAGCGCATTTGCTTGTTATGAATGGAGCAGGCGACTTGCTGAGGCTCCGTCTGGGCCGGCGAACTGCAGACTCCTCCTTCGGTCCTTGCTGTTTGGCCCTCGCCCCCGCCGCCTCCTCCTCCTCCGAGTCCGAGTACTTGTCCCTGCTGCCTCGGTAGGAGAGGAGCCGGTTCCCGTTCACGGTCCGGTTCTTCCACCGCTGCCGCTCGCTCTCTTTCTCCTCCTCCTCTTCGTCGTCCTCCTCCTTGCCGTCCCCGAGCTCCCTCACACCCTGAGTCGCCGCGGGTCTCCTGGCCGCCGCCCCCCACCAGGCGCTGGCCTTCCGCCGGGCCGCCTCCTCCGGGGGGGAGCTGCTGCTCACGCCGCAGGCGCCGTGGGGGGCGGCGGGCCTGAGGCCGCGGAAGAGGGGCGCAGCGCGCTCCCTCCTGCCGCCGGCCTGGCTCCGGGGGCTGCTCTCCACGTCCGACTCGTCCGAGCTGAAGCCCAGCAGCACTTTGCCACCCCCGGCGGGGGGTGCGGCGCGGCCCCGGCCGGCTCCGGCGGCAGCCCCGGAG
>VZRL01006115.1:399953-416662 GCA_013397895.1 Origma solitaria | reverse complement strand
GAGCCTGGGGAGGCGGGGGGCAGCGGCGGGTTTCGGAGCTGGAAGGGCCGCGCTGGTCAGACGCGCTGTAGCAGGGACGCCTGTGAACGGGCATAAAACCACGGCTGCTGCGGAGTGTCGGTGTGCTCGGGAATGCGCTGCAGTGAGCAGCGTCAGACTGAGCACTGAACCTCCATCAACGCCATTCCCGGGTGTCAAATTTAGCCTAAAGGTGGCTAAAGAAATGGGAAGAAGCCGCGTGCACCTTTGGCACCCTTTCCGAGGTGGCAGGCAGCGGCTCCCTTCTACCAGTGCGCTTGATGGAAGCAAACCTTTCGCTGTCGGGAACTCCAGCATTGGGACATCTCGGCTGTGAGGAGACATACAGCCTCTCATACACGTGGGAGGACAGGACGTATTAAGCTGGGCTAGGGGAGGTTTAGGCGGGACATTAGGAAAAATTTATTCACAGAAGGGGTGATTAGACAATGTAATGGACTCCCCATGGAGGTGGTGGAGACACCGTTCATGGAGGTGTTTAAACAAGGTGCCATATCAGTTGTGGTGCCGTGGTCTAGTTGACATGGTGTTCAGTCATAGGTTGGACTTGGTGTTCAGAGGTCTTTTCCAACCTTATTAATTCTGTGTGATTTTGCATGTGATTAATTTTGGAATTACTTGAAGGTATCTTGCTTCTTCGTTTTGGAGAATATAGTTGTTCATATATATTGCAGTTGAAACTGTAAAACTGTATACAGAAACGTGTACTTATCAATATAGTTGTGCCAATATAAAGAGATGTCATCCTGGCATTTCTCGGAGCATGTGGTGTGTGCCAGCCCTTCTGGATGGGCCCTTTGGCCAGAGAACCTCATACAGAGGCTTCAAAATCTCCTGGTCTGTCTCTACCTATCCACCCTGAATGACAAAACCCTGGGCTCAGCTTCTGCATGCCATATCATAAACACAGGAGGCTGAGTTCCAGTTTTGACCTAGCTCTGACTGGCCTTGCACCACCATGTGCAAAAGTGGTCCAGGAACAAGATCCAACTGCAGGAACGACTGTGTGTTCCCCCTCACAGTCTGCCGCAGTGAGGATATTGTGGATGTGCCCTGCTAATGTAAAAACTGAAGATGCGAATTTTGTTGTTGAGGAACATTTGCGGAGCAGGAGTTGAGGTAGCTGTGAGGCAGCTATGTGTGAACATCAAGCCAAGTCTACTGAGCTAGAGGAGTGGCCAAGGGTCTGTATTACTGCTGTGCTTTATGTGGCACCACTGTGCACAGCCTCCTCCTTGTTTCCCTGACAGAGGAGCTGTTTCACATACAGCAGTGTAGTGCATTGGAGGAATGCACAGAACTCCAGCTGTAAGGATGATTACACCCAACATGACGTCCATTGCGCATTAAACCAATAATGTAAATGTACCTGTTCTGCCCTATTTCCCAAGCTATACTAGCTAACTGATACCATAAACACCATGAGAAATGCTTCTGGCATTCCATTCTTCCTCATCAGTGACAAGCAACCACACTTTCCACCAGCTAGTTGGGATATATGTTTGAACATGCCCCACCACATTCAGTGCCTGCCTCCAGCTGCCTGTGACACTGGCCAAGCCAACAGCAGTCAGTCCCAGCCCAGGTACCATTCTGGCAATCACCTGCATGGACACCTGCCTTCTATTAGCAGAGGTATGTTGTCCTGCAAGAAAGTGAGGATGCTGTCATCCTACCAATGCAATTCATATCTTCTCTGTTTATTACAGCAATGGCATGAGTTAGTTCATAAAACTGTTTACTTAGCAGCAGGAGTGCAGTAAATACTATAAATTGTTAACAATTGAATCATCTGCAAAACTATAGAATGTAGATACATGGACCAGCTGACTGAAAAGTCTGCATATTGCAAGTCATGATGTAAAATCTATGTGCCAAAATATTTTGAAATGTTTACAACAAAATTTGTCTTCTGGTTGTACTGAAGTAAGGATACTTCCATTGCTGATCCAAAATCACCACATTCCTTTCATAGTATACGTTAGTATCAATAGTCTCAATCCCTCATTTTTATCAGTGTCTCTACATAGTCAATTTCTATGGTTACTTTCCTGAAGGTAAATTTTGACTGCAGGGAGTGTGGAGACTTATTCATCAGGAAAAGAAAACGGTGGTTGTTTTTTGATTGGTGTTCTCAGGGAACTTCCAGTTCTTCCATTGGGTGAAAAGGTGTTCTGGAAGTTAGTAACAATACTTATTACATGCCTCATTAGACTGGGTCTTGAAGTTCTATCTCAACACCTCTTTTACCTTTCTTTCCTAATTCTAGATTTGTGTGATATTTGTGCTTTTTTGTAAATTCTTAGAATCTGTGAATGACAGCTGCCTTTCAAGTCTCTCACTGCAACTTCCTCTTCAATTAATGCAACCCACTCTCTCTACAGTTTACTGTTGCATACCTGAAGCACTTAGAAATTATGAGTCACATCTAAACGAAATATTATCCTCTTGTAAAATTCCCAATATTGTTAATGCTGGTGTGTTTCTATTTACCTTTTGATTTTTGAGCCTTAAGGTATGCTGAGATCATCTTTTCTTAGGAATGTGATGTTAATTAATGTGAATGTTAGTGAAAAGTAGAAATGTGCCTTTCCTTTTTTAATAAAAGTAGAGATAGTCACACAGGCACAGACCTCCAGAAAATAGTGCAGTTACTCTTAAGGCAGTATGCCACGGAAGAAATCACTCTTCACTCTGAAAACAAACTGTACTGACCTATTTTTAAACCTATTTACTCTTGTTTATCCAGTTGTTCAAATACTACATGACGAACATTAAATAACTTTTTGCTTATAAAATTGAATGGGCTTTTTACCAAGAAAACGAATCTTAAATATTACTGTTGCTGCCACCATGTTAGTTCTGTGTGAACAGACTCACTTGCATGTCCTTCATTTAATTTCTTATTTCTCCTCCTTACAAATTCCATGTGAGTTTTTTTAATGAGAGCAAATCCATCTTTGTTAAAGTTAACAGTGGCGTGATGGTACTAATACATACTATTTGCTTATGTACTGACCATGCCATTCAGCATGTGAGCCTGTGTATTTTGCTGATACATCTTTTGCTGATACGCTTTTCTTCGCTGTGGGCATCCTATTAATGTTCAAAAGGCTTATGCTGTCTCTTGCCTTTGCATTGCTGCTTTTTTGTGGCTAAGATGTGGGCACATGCAAAGTATCTCTTGCCCACACTTCCCACGTGGTGCTGGACCGTGGTGCTATTGCAGCAGCGTGAGCACGGTGTGCTGCATTCCCCACCTCCTGCAAAGAGGCCATGTGCTGCCAGATTACAGTTCCTGCTGAAATGTCCCACACCAGTTCCACTCCCACAAAGTGTGTGATGACTTGCTGTGACTGTGCAGTTCATGTTGCAAAAAGTGAACCATCCTAGTTCATAACTCCAAGACTTCATAAAGGCAACAGAATCCCCTCCTGCTGTTAGTATGTCAATGTTTAAATGACTTAAACTGATCCATAGAATAGCATATCCTCAATTGGGTGGTCATCCTTGAGCAGGTCATATAATTCCTGCTCACTTTATGATGTCTGTATTCCTGGGCATTGGCCATTTTAATGAAAGTGTTGGAGGCATTACTGCTGACTCTGTATGTTGAAAAAAAACCACAAAGCAGAACTCCAAATCCTACAGACTGGCTTAAAAAACTGTATTTATTTAAAGGACAGTTTATTTACATATGAGTTTTTCACTTCAATTCACTTTCTATGTTCTGTTCTCTTCTCAGGAACCGGAATGGCTAGGTATATTTATTTTAAAACCTGAACTGAGCCATTCAATTCCCCCGGAACTGAGCTTAAAGAAGAATGCCAGATATTGGAAAACAAAGAGATTTCATGACAAAGTGTAACAAAGAAATAATAGAATTTAAGAAAACGCCAACAATAGATAAAAGGTTTTTAGGAATAAAACAAAGAAATAATAGTGGCTAAAAGCTGATGTTTATTTTGGTGCTAATTTTTACCTTCCAGCCTCTTCAGGAAGCAGAAAAGTAGTTACAGAGGGGCAGATGGATGAAACCGTGAATGCAAATGAATGGTTGAGGGACCCATCCTGAAGCTATTCAGAGAGAATGAAAAAATCTCATTAGTAGGGCAATATCAAAATGCTCACCCAGCTGTTGGTCCCTAAAACCTTCTTGCCCTGCTATCTTACGTCTCAGAGTAATTGCTGCTAGAAGACTATTGCATGTTGTAATCAACACTTCTAAGAAGGTGGCAAAACAGTTCTGTTTCATGTCATTTCTAAAGCGTTATGCAGATTACATCCAGAGCTTTTTGTTTAAATTTGAAAAGGGAAAAGTGAAGCTGAGCTTGGTAGTCAGGAATAGTACTTTATTATTGGTTCACTACTCTTAACATACAGAAACGCCGGGTGAGTAAAGCACATACTTGCCACATGGAATTGGCAGAAGTGCTTCTACACATATAACACCCTCCCAGCACAGTTGTGGCTAAATGTTGTGGCAATACACTATTCTGGCTTCTGAGCATCTACTTTCCTATGATTAGGTATACCTTGCAAGTATTTCCAAGATCGAAGGAAATACAAGAACTAGAGTTGCATGCTTAACCACAGGAGAATACTAGGAAGGGATCCTGCCTTTCTGAAATCAGCAGAACCGTGAAAACTTGGAGATGCCTGATTCCCTACATTCTTGCACCTGTATGTACAAGGAAATACCTGTTAACACCATACAGGACGTAGACATGTTAACTACACCTGATGAGAAGGTTTTTTTGCTATGACCTAAACAACCTTTAATATGGTTGTAGGTGTGGCACTGTAGCCTGAGACCTTGATAGTGTTTGGCAGCAACGTGACAAGCAGTGTAGATGTAGCCATAAAGAGCTCACTGTTCATAATTACATCCTTGACTTTGATCCAAGGCTAATGGCTTAAAAACTTAGGATTATTTCATTCATTTAATAATGTTTAAAAGAAGAGCCATCATTTGTGGAAAGAAACAATGAAGTTTACATTTTACATTTTCAAACAAGGGTAATTGTGTAATGCATTTCTTGTGCCAAAAAGCTCCAATTTCAGTTTATCCAATAACTAAGCAGAGTATAAATTCTTACAGTAGACAAAAATAACCAAATCCAAGAATTCAGAACAGGTCCACCATTCTGTTTTCTGTCCATGCCATTAGACTGCTGCAAAACACTAATTCAGTGTGTTCCAAACAATTACTAGTATTGCTTCTTTAGCACTTGGAGATCTGACCCATTTCCATCGCTCTTTTGTACCTGGCTCTGTGCAAACACAAGATACTGCCTTCCCCATTCAATACATACTTGCCTCCATTACCTCCCACCTGAAGTGCAGGCAAGGTACATGAGCAGGAAGCCAGCAGCCCTTAGAAAATTCTCGGTTTCTATAGAAAGTATTAGTACATCTCAGCAGCACAGACCACCACAAGTCTCTCAGTCTCTTCTGCTCTCAGCTTCTTATTCAGTATTGTATCAGTCCTTTTGTTGTTAGCGCGCAGTGGTGTGGTCCTGGCACATTTTAAAGATTTCCTTAGGCTGCATAATTTCCACTGTGTGAAATTACACAGCCTAAGGTTAAGTTGTGAGTTGATGTTAAATGACTTGATAACTTCACTCACACAGAAGAACTTCCATAAGAACTACCATTTCCTTCTCAAAGTACCTGCTGCACCACATTTCCTCCTGTGAGTATGGGGCACTGGTGTTCCTTCACAGTGTTTTGCTGTCCTCCCAGACTGTGCTGCTAATGGCTTCTGCCCCATTGCTTCCGCCTCTACTCTGTGTTGTATGACATGGCAGCAAGCCAAACAGGGCGCTGTGTTCATCCTTCAAGGGTGCTGAAGTCATGCCTGGACACTCAGCTGGGAACATGGGAGAAGGAGCTCCAGATTTTGCCATTTTGAAAGGTGGGTAAGGTTTCTGCCTTCTGCCCAGGAAAAGATGGCTGTAATACACATTCTCCCCCTACTACTACTCTTTAGTTGACCCAAATGTAACAAAGTACAGCGTTCTTCAGAGCTGGGCCGCTTTGTCAACACTGCTGAGCACCTTGACTAGAGATCAGAGGTAGGGATACCTAGAAACTAATGGCCTGGGGTGCACAATAATGCCTTCCACTTACAGGGCTTTTGTGCTTAATTCTTTATGGTCCTTACAGGCCAGACATCTGTCTCTCCTCTTTGATATCAGACTTCATAGGAAAGCTGGATCCTTCACCTCCACATAGTACCACGTAGTGTCCTGTACAAAGGTTTAATTTCTCAGACCGGAGACACATCTGACACAATTTGTTATTGTACCTGACCCGATAAAAGATGGCCTTCACCTTGCTGAACTCGCATTAGAACTGCAGTCTTTTTACTGTAAACTGTTGGAACAGCTCCAATATCACTTCTGGGAAATCCTCACAGCAGCAAAACCCTAGTCCTCTCCCTGCAGAGCCAGACATGAGCAATGATTTCTGCCAGTTCTCTCCATGCCTCTATGATGAGTTGGCCTAGAGTAGAATATCTCCCTTTTCTAGTGGAAAAGAAGCATAAAAAGGAAAAAAAACCAAATTGAAATTAAACAGAAAGACACAGTAGAAATAGCAGAAAGAGTATAAAAAAGAAGTAAGAAAGGTAAAGGGAACAGAAGAAAGAAGAGGGAACAGTGAAAGTAGAAATACGCAACAAATTAAAAGCCAAATACCAAAATGTCTGTTTTGTGCCCCATGAGACTTTGTACGACAGTGCAGAGGTGTTCTTACAAGGAAACCTAGAAGATATGTTTGGAGGAGCTCTATGTGCAAATGGGTAGGGCAGGGGAAGAAAGTGGCTTTTTTTTCATTCATGCACATGTAGGGAGCAGTAGGTGGAAGAGTGAACTCTTCTCTCATCCACACCCTGAGTTCGTCTGGAGTGCAAACAATTGTTCTCCAGAAGTCTATGAAAAGGAAAATAGTCTTTGCAAATCTGAAGAACTGGGGGTCCATAACATTCAGGTATTGTACCCTTTGAGCAACAGAACAGAGGCTCCTCTAACTCATAATTTTCTGTCATCTGCAGACACAGGCTTCCTCTGGCTAGAATTAGTCTTTGTGAAAACTTTCTGGGAAAGAATAAACACTACATAAAAAATAAAATATTACCTAATGTAACAACATGCTGAACAAAAAAATCTCCTTTTCAAAGTACCTGAGAGAAAAGATGAACCATCCCTGTATATAGTAGATGTACTAGTGGAGATTTTTCATCCAATTGTGATCATTTGAAAAAACAAGCTTAAATTAAGCATGCACTTCAGTGTTAGGAGAATAAAGAACCCGAAAGGTCTTACCTAAGGTCATAAATAAGACTGTGGCAGAGCTGTAAACTGAGTTATTGTCATGAGGGCACCAGGCAGGAAATGAAGAGCCTTGTTCTTTGCCCTTGGCTCTGCCACCAACTTGCTGCGTGGCAAATCACTTCCTCTTCAGGTGACTCAGTTTCTCCCATAGGCAAATTCAAATAATGATTCATCTTTGTAGGAGTACTTCAAGAATGACAATGGAAAATGTTATAGAAGAGCAAAGCAGGAATTCCATTCCAATGCTCTCCCCAGGCTATCTTTTGTCCTCTTCTTGCTGGATTTTTTGAAGAATGATGTCTTTGTTACTGTGAATGGTATTTTATTAGAGATAACAAAGCTGAAAATTATATAGCAAAGGCAGAATTAAATGTTGGATGACTTCTATTATATGCTATAAACAAACAGAAGATGTGCTAAAAATAAGTTATCTGTGTTGCAGAGTCAGCCAAGCAAAAATGAAATGCCAATTCAGTACTCAGTCTGGAGGAAGAAAGCAGTATGTGACTAAGGAATTTTAAAATTTGTCATACTGTAAGAAATCAAGGTGGGCATGTATTATTAGACCCTTAAAGGTGCCCTGAAGCAGGTACAGATATAAAAATTTAATGAAAGTATGCTAGATAATAAAAGAAAATTAAGAAGTCAACAACATTACAGCAGAAACAAGAAAACATATAGCAGTTAAGGCACTATAAGAGGGCAAAAAGGAGAACAGGGCTTGCCTTGTGGTTGGTACCCAGGGAAACTGAATTAACCCTGTTACAAGTTTCAAGAAGTAAAATGGGGAAGACAGGCAAACTAAAGTTTTCAAATGAGCCTTTTGTAATGTATTCCTTATCATCCAAGTGTCCAAGTTGACTTGTACATAAGACCAGCTTTTAGAAATGTTAATTATTCACAAATCTAAATTAAATTAATGGGAAAACCATCTAGAAAAATATAGGAGGCAAGCTTTGCGAGCTAAGATCTTTAATAGCCATTATTATTTACCTGAATGAGAGTTTTCAATATCATATGTTTGCACATTTGCAACCTAGCATACATCTGCCATTTATGATTTATTTTATTATAAACCATATGAAGAAGCTAGCAGTATCTTATATTGACCAAGATGGTACCTTCAAATTAATGCTTAAATCAACATTTTACATATTCAACTGAATGTACATAATATAGAAATTATGGTTTTATTTTATTTATAAAATATTTTAAACCCTTTGACATCAAGAATATTGTTCCAACTCAGTAAAACCAATATCCAATAGGTCTTAAAACATAATTTTCTTTATGCTCTTACCCAGGCGAGTTTTTCATGCTTCTTTATCCTCAGCTCAAGGACAACACCATGTCCATTCCTAGATATATCTGTACCTATTTTTATCATATGAGAGAATATAAAGGTATGTATGAAGCTGATTTGTTCTATGAAAACACTAACTGCTTCAATTGTTTCTATATATTTTGCATGATGCTATGACATTTATTTCATATCACTGCCTTGTAATTTCATTTTAGCTTTCTTTTATAATATTTATTTGCTTTCCATGGCTTTTTTACTAACTCTCTGGACCATTTCCTACTTAAATTATCATTTACTGAAGCCATGCTTTAGAACCTATTACTCCCAGTTCCTTCCCTGAGGAAACATTTTACTATGCACAGTTCAGCAATTTTTATATCATTTTACGTCATTCATCTTGACATTGTGTTGGTTGTACAAGTTCCCTCATTCATTCTGTGAACTGTGGAAGTCAGGGCCCTTTTAAATCTATCTGCAGTTGTCATTAGGATTTTCTGAAGAACTCATGCCAGACAAAAGTGTCTAAATACATCTTGTAGATAATATATACATTTTAGCACTCTCATTATCCATCTGTTGCTCTCAGATTTCATGTTTTAGTTTCAGATTTTCCATAATCTCACATTATTTCTTCACTTTTTGACAACTGGTAATGCTATAGTGCTGTAACTTATGTAATGAATGGATTGCTGAGGATATATACAAATTCAGCTACTCCATCACTCCCTCCACTGGATCTCTTCCTTCTATGGGTTTCTATATTGAATTTGTTTGTATTAGCATACACACTATGCTTTGCCTGTTTGGTATTCATTGCAGAGTACTCAGTCCTACATGAACTATGCAATTCAAGAACATTATGTGAAAGGAGTACTTCAACCTATTAATAAATATGCTATGAGGTGGCTGCTCTCACTCTGTTTCAGGTGCTGCCTGTGCAGTTTGGAACTAAAAAGGCTCTTCCATGTTCTCTACAATCTACCACTTGTGTGAAAGTATTTCTGGTCCTGGCTATTGAGAAAACCTTAATCTCCAGCAATTAATATGACAAAGAGAAATCCCAGTAGTGAGCTCTCTAAGAGTATAGTCCATTTGTATGTCACTACTTGGCATAGACACAATCCTAGAAGTCCTCTGGAATGCCTACTGCTTTCAGTAAAATAGCAGCACCAGTGTTCTGCAGAGATGCAGAAGTCTTTTATTTTCTCAGAATATTCTGTTTTAATTATATGATTTCCAAACGTGTTATTACATAAATATGAAAGATGCTTAATGCAATTAAAAAGGCTTGTAATTATTGTGTTTAATGCCAGACGTGTCATATGCTCTTGCTGATTGGATCTTTTCATAGTTTTTGACTTTGCCAGCACCCCATCCTTCTACATCTGTTACTGCATTTCTTCTCTCAGCTTTCTTCCCTAAGCGTTAGGGATTACAATGCTTGGCATTCAGTTCTTTAATTCGTTTACCCATCATGAGCAAAGAGACTGCCCTCAGTCCAGATGTTTTGATTCTCTGTATCCAGTCCCAGCTGAAACCTACCTCTTAGTCTGCCCCATGCCAAGACGGTTGAAAGTCAGCAAAAGATTTTATTCCTTAATAGGTGATAAATTAGGCTTGGCAAGTGTAAAAATGTTAACAGAAAACAAAAAGTGAATGACCAGGAAGCAGAGAAATCAAAACTTACGTGGCAGAAAATAATTTGCTGGTGAAGGAGTACTTCACAATTAGAGAATATAAAAGGCCCTAATTATAAGTTCTTTATTTTCATGGTGTAGTCTTCTGGTGTTTCAGATCACCTCAGTGTGTTCAGCTTTTCCCTTTTTTAGTTTTATAGCTCAATATACTGCACTTATTTCTAAAGGATGTTATGTTGCACAGCTTTGCTTGTATTGGGATGCATCACTATACCTTTGCCTGCTTCCTGTGTAAGCAGAACTGCCACATGCCCTATCTCCTGCTAAAGCATGGATTTTGAATGAAGCTCCTATGAAGCACTTCTTCCAGGTTTCCCACATGAATGCTTCCATCTCTCTGGCTGCATTGTAAGGAAAGCAGCAAAAGTAAGCAATTGAAGGGGTTTTGCTCCAAGGAGAAAAGTAACTGTACTACCTTTGCCGTAAAAAAAAAAAAAAAAAAAAAAAAAAAAAGGCCAATAGGCTGTGTATTTGGGGAAAAAAAAAGAAGAAAACAGAAAAAAGGGACAAGAAAAGAAGAGCTGACAAATTATTGGATCCCCACAATGCCATACTTGTCATATATCTGACACCACCTAAAATACACACACACAAAATGTGGGGTACAAGTGGTCCAACTCCAAATATGATCCACTCAGTGTCCTGTCATATCCCCAGATGCTGTCAGAAAAGCTGTGGGGTACAGTGGCACCAGCAGCCCAGGGTGGCACTTCAGCAGCAGATGCACAGATGTTCCAGGAAGATGGGAGACTTTAGGATGCATAATGAGACAGAAATTCTGGCCCTGTTAGGTCAATGGCAGTTTTGTCACTGCTTTTATTTAGGCTAGGATGGCATCCTGCTTGCCTGACTCATGTTCTACCGAAACTCTGAACTGAGTATCAGGAGGGTCTGTGCCCTGCCCTCCCTTGCTCTTTTGTTTCCTTGTCTGTTCCAGCATGGGGAATGTTTGAACTAGGAGACAATGAGGCCATTCTCCCCTTTCTTTAGCACAGTCCAAAGTATTTTATAACTTCTCATACCTGCTCTGGGTAGTGTACAAAGGCGGGGGAGAACATAGTTGAATGGCTATGCTTCAAAAATTACATGATTTTTGGATTATTTTGTTCTCCCATGCAGTTTAATGCCAGAGGGGAACATATGGCTGAGTGTGATTGTTTTCCACTTTACAATTCACATATTCTTTACCATATGTAAGGCATTATTTCGTGCTATGGCATGTATAATCACTCCCATGTCTATTCTTCCCTATGACAGGATGGACAATATACATTTTGTCTTTCTGCTCCTGAGGCACCATCACTCTGATGGTCTTTTTGGACACTAATTATAGTTTTCCAAGAATGTTCCTAGAAGATTCTGAAGTGCTTTTTTGTTGTTATTTATGTGATAATTTTTAATGATATCTTTCGTTTTAACCTTGATTCTGGAAGTGCCTGAGGTTTTCTTGCTAGGCAAGTCACAGACCACTTGATCAGTTATCAAAGAAGCTTGCATGATCCCATAGTCGCAGAATTTGAGCTTTTAATCTCCACTGTATGACAAAAGCACTAAAGGCTTTGTGAGCAGCCACATTCAGCAACAAATCATCCAGCTGTCATATATTTCATTCCTTTTCAGTGAGTAATATTTATACAATCTGCCTATTATCTCCTCCAATAGTCGTAGATGTTAAACCCACTGAAGCTGATGCTGCAGGTAGGTAACTTTGATAAAAGAGATTTCTTCATTTGGTACAATATAAAAAATTTGTAAAGGATTAATTGCTTAGATCTGTTACTCATGTTCTCTGTAATTTCTAAGGCAGAAACTTAATTGCATCTACTTTTCTCACCTTCCATTTTATTTTTTACTTTGCTAAAATCTTTTTTCTCTCTAAAATCCAACTAAATTCAGTGTAGCATAGTGTAAAGCAATGTCCACTAGAGTAGAAATAAATCCCACTACCTCTTTGTGAGATCTAGGAAGATTTGTCCCAAACAGACATAAGTAATTGAGACTGTCAAAACAAAAAAGGCTAAAAGAGAGTTAGTTTCTGCAGAAATGGGATAATGAATAGTACTAGCAATCTCAGAGGGTACTGAATCTAACACAGATGGGATTACTATAGTTTATATCTAGTGACTAATTGATTTTCTATCTGAGAACGTGTAATCTTCAACTGAAGTTCCCGCTGTGTTTGGGCATACCTAGGGAAAAGTAATTCTATGGTGGGCAAGAATGCTTGAGGACAGACTGCAGTTCTGTCACAGACAGGACATACTCTTTTTCTCCTGCTCTACCACTAACCACTTAGAATAAGATATTAAACAAGCTCTGAGACTTGTCTGTCAAAATTAGTAGAAATCAACAAATCAGTTCACTGTGAACTTCATATAGATGTCATTTTCATAGGAAGCCAATCTGAAAAATAAAACTGTTCTCAAGAAAAATCAATGGTGTGGCCCTGTGAACAGCACTTGCCAAGACACCTCTGAAAAGAGTATTGCCAAGTAATAAATAGCCAGAGAAAGAGAAGAAGGATGGCCAGGGACATGGAAGATATCTGATATAAAGAGAAAGCAAGGATATGCACTGTAGGCAAGGGAAAAGCAAATCAAGTCATTGTAATATTTAGAGCACCAAGTAGTAGAGAGAAGAAGGATAAGAGTCTCCTTAGTTGGCAAACCAAGCCAATGCTCATGGAAAATAAAACAAGGCAATTTAAAACTGGGAGAAGGTTTCCTCTTCACCCCCAGAATGGCCAATTAGTCTGAAATTCAAATCATCTCAGAATAGGCCTCTGGCAGCCTGCAGCACTGCTCCAAGGTGAGAGCCCAGGGTGTGCTGCGGGCTGCCATCCTGGCCCTCCACCTGCTACTCACTGGCTGCAAGAAGTGCCAAGCCCGAGTCCTGAGCTGGAGCAGCCCCTGCGCCACCTTTGTCCCCAGGACAGTGGGACAAATAGCTACCCTTTGCAATACCCCAGAAGTCCCCCCAGTAAACAGAATGACACAATAAAACAGGATTTTCCTTCTTCTGCAGACGACCCAGTGTGGGCCACCAGATGCTGGACTCCCTGCCTAAGCTAAGGCAGCCATTTCCAGCTAATGCTACATGCTCACTCAACACAGGACAAAATACCTTGGTGAGGCTGCAGTGCTCTCTTCATTAACTAAAAAGTACTAAAGAAGTTTCATGAATGCAAGCAATAAAAGGAAACTTGTAGAAATAGTTTTGTGTATACATATTTCAATATAAAGTTTTCAATTTAATTATTTCTGAGATTATTTCACAACTAAATGTTTCAATGAAACTTGAAAAATTTAATTTAATTTCTAAGTCCAGTTGCTAATCTTATAAAGAGGAAAGGTACAATGAATTATGTTAATACTAATAATTATGTTAATACTAATGTAAGTATTTAGTATGTTTTTCAGTGTTTTAAGGACATATAATGTGCACTGCAAATATATTTTTCAATGAAAAATTCAACAATCAAGATTTGAGAAAATGGAAACAATTAAAAATATACTTGCATGAAAATTATTTCTAAAAAAGCAATAAACAAAAAAGTCTACTTTTCTTTTTTAAAAATTACTTTAGTCTGATTGTTTAGAGACAAGTATTCACATCTCCCAGTGAAACACAAAATCAGTTTCAGAAATGGAACTTGCAACCTGAAGCAAAGTTTGAAGTTATGCCACCAGGAGAAAGAGAATCACCAGGTGAGAGAGCTGGGAGCTAGTGCCTTCAGGCTAATATCAATGATTAGTTTGGGGATTAATTAATAAAAATAGTTAGTGTACACTGTTCCTTTTAAAAATTAAATAATTGAGGTCTAAATTTACTACAGTCTATTAAAGTAATGGAAATTACAAAAAAATTAATTAACTTAAAGCAGTGCAATTTACTACAGAATTTTAAAAGGTTAGATCTGCTTTTTTAGAAGCAGGGAAATGTCACACAAGTTTTATATTAAAAAAAACCCCAAACCATTGAAAATTCAATTATTTGAAAACTTTTAAAACCTCTGGGATAACATACATTCTGGGATTCTGCAGACAAGACCAAAGATCTGCTGTGTCAGGCACACTGAAACAAAGAAAAAAAATTGGTGACCAGTTGGGAAAAAGAATGAAGTACTTCCCTATTGCCACTCAAGAATCACTCAAGAACAAGGAAATCTCTCTCTACCTTCTCTAGCAATTTGATAATTTTTACTTCTGCAAGCTTTCATTTGCTACACTTTTTAACTTCAGTAACAAATGGGGCAATGGCTGTAAAAATAATTGTCTTCTTCATACACAACCAAGTTCAAAGACAGACTAATTCCATTTTCTTCAATGGATGATCCAGGACTATTGTAGGAAAAGAAATGGAACAGATAATGAACTGTATCGTAATTGATATAAAATAGAAAACTTCTGCCTCTAGAGTGTGTGATGTTACAATCTTCTGTGTTGCTTTGAGATAGTTTTTAAAACTACAATAAGGAGTATGCGCTAAAATAAATAATTGGAATGTTATATTCAGAATAATTGAAGGTGGAGTCTTTAATTTCCCATTTGAAATTTCACAAATTTCAGTTTATTCCAATTTCAGCAAAACTGATTTTTCAAATACAAACTGATTTTTCTAATAAAACTAGTTCTGTGGGTTGTTTTGGGTTTTTTTCCTGACAGCCCTTTATGACAGTTGTTTTGGCTTAAGCAGGAAGAATTTAAGGGGATCTAATTCCCAATGCATAAGTTTTGTTTCCACAGAGACTGGCAGAAATTTTATGATTCACTTCAGTGAATAAACCCAGTGAAAGCTGAGCATTTCTGAAAATCCTGCCACAATTTGGCATCTTCTTGTTTATTTAAATCATGCAGGTGCTAGTTATTATCTACTGGTGTTCACCACATAGAAACAAACCAATAAAATTTGTATTTGCTATTTCTGTACACCTGAGGTGAAGCAGCATCTGTAACCTTTGGAATGAAAATTATTGCCTCGGGCCCTATTTATGCCCAGTACTGTTATTATTATTTATGTCTTTTTCTCCCTCTTTTTATATTATTCATAGCTGATGATCAAAGAGCATCAGGCTCTGACTTCCATATCCTTCCATGGATATATCATCATTCAAACCATCCATTCATTAATTCATTCCAAGGCTGTCATCAGGGGGATGCTGTCAGTTGCAATGAATGTCAGAGCAGGCCACAAATGCACTATATATGCATTCCTCTGAAAGTTAGTGGAACTTGAAGCCATATTCACAAAACAGTTCTATTTTCATGTATGTTTTCCATTTCATTAAACAAAGAATCACAAAATATTTGATTTTCCAAGTGTATTCCGATCCTCTCCATAATGTTCTCAACTCAGTTAGAAAGAGACTGTTCTCCCCTGAAATATGTAATGTAATTAAGGAGAAAGAGACATTTTAAATAGGAATCAAGAAGAATGACACCAAGCTTTTACCTAGACCTCCACATTGAATGCAATGAACACAGGTTTGGCAAACCTTATCCTCAGTGAATCTCAGTGTGCTACAATACTACAGCAGACTGGGGAGAGCAGACACCACAGTACAACAGGCCAGTCCCAGCACTAACACAGGAGTCACCCAAGCCTTGGCAGATGCTGGAGGAGAGACACACAGTTAAAACACATACAGAGGTGGCTCTGGGCTAGGATAGTCTGTTGGTACAAAGACATACCCACCAAAATGTGCTTCACTCACTAAGTACCAGATAATTTCTGCAGAAAGTAAGCTGATTGCCAAAGCATTTTTTACTCAGGAGTGTTTAAATTGTACCATCACAGTTTTGGAAATGGTGTTCCAGGGCTCTTACTTGGCAATTAAATTATCTTCCTTTGTTGTATCTTAAGAAAGCCCCTTTAAGTGATAAATAACAATGTAAATCATTGCATTAGAATATTAAGTATTCTTACTTATCTTGAGGTCCCATTTTAACCCCTTCCTAAAAGTTTTGTATCAGATATCATTTTTTCCCACTGTATTTCTCTTTCGTAGTAAAATTAAAATTGCTTGTGTATTTTCAAGCTAAGGAGATTCAATCATATTTCACTCCAAAAGTCGAAACATTTTTCCGCTTTTTAAAATCAAATCCATTAGCAGTAAATTTCCAAAATAATTCATAGCTGTTCCCTGACAAGCTTCCACACGATATAGCTGTGTGTGGCACGGAGGTTTGTTTGGCCGCGCATTGAAAGCGAATCTCTCGGATCCGATATTGATGCGGTGGCTCGGGGAGGTGCGTGCCAGCGCACCCTGCGGCACCGAGCCCCGCGGCGCGGCTGGAGCCGGGCAGGGCAGGGCAGGGCAGGGCAGGGCAGGGC
>VZRL01006115.1:289481-397092 GCA_013397895.1 Origma solitaria | reverse complement strand
GAGCCCGGCCCGGCGGGGCTGCTGCACATCGCGCCCCTTTGCCTTCCACAGGCTTCGAGGAGGATATTCTCATCGTGTCCGAGGGGAAGATGGCCCCGTTCACCCACGACTTCAGGAAAGCCCAGCAGAGGATGCCCGCCATCCCCGTCGGCATCCACGCCATGAACTTCACCTGGCAGGCAACGGGACGGGTAGGTGCCGAGGTGGGGCCGCGGCGAGGGGCGCGGGAGGCTCTGTAGACCCGGGCAGGTGGTTCGGCCTTGGAATAGTTGAGGGAACCCTGTCCGAGGCGTTCTGGGGCAGCCCTGGGTGCGGGTCTCGGAGGCGCGGGCGGCGAGGGCTCGGGGCGCAGCGACAGACGCGGTGGGATGGCTGGGAAAGCGCGCCGGGAAGGGCTGGGGCGGTGCGGGGAGCGCCGGGGAAGCCGCAGCCTGGGGAGCCGAGAGACACAGCTCACCGGGAAGACCCCAGTCGCCTGTACTTGTCATGGAATTTTATACCGGACAGTAGTTACGTGGATGAAGCTTTCTTTCGACTTTCTTTAGCTTATGGACATACTCTACAGGCTATTCATTGATCTCTATGTATTAAATGTGCAGGCTTAATTTGTAGCTCTGGTAAATAACAATTTTCTTCCGTAGACTTAATTTTACCGAGTTAAATTGCAAAACCACATAAATCTGCAGTTTATTGAATCCCTTTGGTTTCTTTTGTTGAAAATGTAAGAATCTGTGACATATTTTTATGAAGAAACATATGTTTGATTTGACACACTGACAACATATGTTGAATTTGCATAAAGCTGAAACTTGTTAGCATACATTATCATGGATAGAGAAAAAAGCATGGTGGCATAAAATCCTGGATAAAATTAATTCATTTTTACAATGCTGAACGTTGACGTTATGCAATAAAGAATTTGGTAGAGATGAAACAATATTTACATTTAAATAGTGAGCATTGGTTGTATAATTCAGCTAATTGCCGCTTCACAGGTTTGGTTGTGGTTTTGGTTGTTTGAAAGTACTCTTTCTATCTGCAGGACTTGTTTGGCTTCGAGGTGTCTGACGCCCTTGCAATTTTTGCTGTCCTCACAAAGCCTTTGGGTTTGGGAAATGCTTCACCCGCTCCTCTAGAGAGAAAAGGGAATGTGGAGAGGCGAAACTTACAAAGGCTAAGTGACTTGCTCTAGGTCTTTGGCGTTCCCATCAAACTGTACAGAGAAAACAACTTTGTATGCCAAGGGTTGGCATTTAAATACCTAGAAATAATTAGTGTATTTTGGGACTGTATTTCCTGGTCCATTTCTCTGCCAGTTTAAAACTAGCTCTTCTTTTGAATGTGTGATCGAGATGTTAGACTGAACACTTTCCTCCTCTTGTATTTCTGTTTTGTGCTCTCCTCTCTGTCCTTTGCTGCCTACAGGTAGGTCATTAGGAAAATGTGGTTCCAACACTGATTTCAGTGAGAAGAGTCACAGGCTTAAAGGCAGTATAGGAAAATGTTCTCCTTGATGCAAGGACGAAATCCTTTTTGCAGGATGAAATCCTTTCTGAGCAGCTGCAAAGCTGTTTTAACCCATTCGTCCTGCTCCTATTTTCTGAATTACTGAATTCTTCTCAGACAAAGTAAGATTAGTAAGTGAAATACCTAAATGGTTAAAAAGAACTGTGTTTCTCCTGAATTTCCAATATTTTATGAGGGGAAAAAATTAGTACATTTTTACTTTTTTCCAGTGTTCTATTTTGGTTTTAAGTATACATGTTCTTAGAAGTTTCCATTGACACATCCAGGGAAGTGCTAAATACTTGCTACCTTTATTCTGTACTTTTTTCTGGGAATTTCTTAAGTCAGGGAAGGGAAAATGGGAAGAGGAAAGGGAGGATAAGAGGAAGAGAGAAGAGAAAGGGGAAAGAGAGGCAAGAAAGGAAGAAGGAAAAGAAGTGGAAACTAGTACTTTTTGAAAGAAAAAAGGCATTTGAGACACTGAAGTACCTAGACTGCTTTCTTTAAAATGGCTTTTAACTAGCATACAGTTGTCTCGTGTTTGGTAAAACAGAAATAATTCTTCTGTGAATCTTGTGCCTTAAAGACCTCTTAACCCTGTATCCCACTTGAAATTTGAAGATGTTCCTCTGGGACTCCAAGGTTTTGGGAGCTCTCAGTAGTATATGCCTCACCTCTAGGAGTAGGTTGACCTTTTTTGAGTCTACAGATAAAAGGCGTCTCCTGCGTAGGTGCCGAAGATCCTGTCTGTGGCATTACATGGTGCCTAGCCCTGGTATCGACAGGATGGGGGAGTGAGAGAGCAGCTCGGGGGGTGTCTGACAGCCTGACAAGGTCATCCCACCACATCTGGGATCCCCAACAGGGCACCTTGCATCACTCTTTACGCCTGTGGAAAGCAGGTATAAATATCCTGTGGGTAGACCCCATCTGCCTGCTCCTGGGATAAATAATGATCGAAGTTTGAGGTGAGTAAAGCATCCAACCCAAGTGGCAATGCTTCTCAGTCCTGCACAGCTGAATATTCCAGTTCAAAAATGTCTTGTTGAAAGGCGCATTTTAAGGACTAGATTACATCTGTATTCTGTGTAAACAGAAATACTTGCAACTCACTACATTCAGATGTTATGTTTCTGATACAGTGGTCTTTGTGTTCTGAATACATTTTATGTGAAAAAGATTTTGTATGATAAGCAAACAATTAAAATAAATTTTACTAGAAAACATTAACCAAAGAAAAGCATTAGTTGTTTTTAATTCCTAGTCTATTACTTCTAATTAATTACTAGAAAATAGAAGGGGAAACCCAAAATTTAAGGGTCTGAGGGTGAATGTATCATTTTTTTGCTAGTGAAATTAGGATGAGCCGAGGTGGCAAGAAGGTTAATGTACTACAAAATGGGATTGTTTTTATGCACTTTTGGTTGTATCTATGAAATAAAGTATAAGTTTACAGATACTATGTTCTCTTTAGAAAAAAATGTAATCTGGGTAAATTGACAGTTGCAAAGATCGTTCTTTGAATTGAAAGGTCTGAAAAAGCAGAAAATCTGTGATAATATATAGTATATAGTATGCTTCTGTGTAGCCACTAGAGCTCACTAGTGTGCTTCTTGTTCTTAATTTGTATGGTTTTTGCAAAAGAAAATACAATGGCTTTTGGGACGTCTTGTCCTATGTGGAAGATTGAGCTTAAAAACTTCCCAGTGAGACCCTATCATGCTGATTAATGCTGCAACATGTTTTACTGTGCAGACCAGTGGAAGCTACCAAAGACTTCAGTGATAACATCATCTCTACATCATTTAGGAACTTATGACAGGGATTTAATCTCCAAATCCACAAAACCCAGCATGTATGTTTAACTTCCAGTGGGAATTCTGATGGTAGTAAAATTAAGTTCATGTCGGGGGGTGTATTGGTGGGAGAGAGCCATATTAAAAAAAAAAGAGTTGATTAGTGCACAGGCAACAAGTGCTCAGTGACAGGGCGGAAGCCCGGTTGATTTGATAGATGGGAGGTGAAAAAAGAAACCAAAAAGCAGCTTGGAATTTTTGTTGTGTAGCATTCTCTGGTCTGATTCACAGAAAGAGTCGGTCTGGTCCAAAACCTGCCAAGGCTGCTTTCTTCCTTTCAGATACGGGGGAAGTATTTGTGGTCAGATGAATTACTGTAACAGCTCACTTCCCTTTCCCCAGTGTTATGAGTACCCCCAGCTCCTCTCCAGGTGCATGGTTGAATGCCTGCCCATGACGTGACATCTGAAATAAGAGTTATTGATAACGTTGAGTAAATAAAAAAGATGCCCACCTCTGAGAAAGAGGGAATGTATGTCTTCAGTGCATTTTCTAGCATCATTTCTATGTTGTAAAGTGAAGGTCAGGAATGCTGTATAGTCAACAGCTCCTGGAGGCTAGTTCTGGTCTCAGCAAAGTGGCCATCAGCCCTTGATATCTCAGTTGAGTTCTCTGAAATTGTCTTATATTACTGAGATGTAGCTGGCCATAAAGATAAGATGGAATATCCAGCTATGCTAGGAGATTTGTTTCCTTGCCCAGAAGAAAACTAACAGACCACCAATTTTAAGGAATTAGTGGTGTAATAGAGTGCTCCAGTCAAACATGGCTACTTCCCTGATAAACTGAAAGAAACCAAAAGGTATTGAATTCCAAAACCTAATTCTGCAATGGAAACTTTTCTTCAAATAAACTGCTGAACTTTTTGTAAATATCTTATTCATAACCAGTCATTACAGTGGTGCATCTCAGCTTAAAAAAAGTCTCATACACAAAATATAGGTGGTTTTTTTCCAATAAAAGTATGGCTCTTATCAAAGTTCAGTCAAAGTAATTGCGTAAACTCGTGCTCTAGGGATTTTCAGTGGTACCTTCGTTGCCTTTTCATGTCACCAAACAGGGGAAATACTTTGTTTTCTGACCTCTGTACCAAAATTTCCACGTGGAATGTGAAGATGTTAAAATACTGTGAGCATGATTTTTAGACAGGGGTTTCTCATATCGAGAGCACAGCTCCAAACCTTTAATATTTAGATTCTGCTCAACTGTGGTATTTTGCATCTCAGTGTTGTAGACATGCCACCAGGGATCAAAGTAATACTGTAGAGATCCCACTTTCTTAGTAAAGCAGGCATGTGCCAGCCATCTGTTCTATCTGCTGATAGAAAACAGCAGTAAAGTTTCTCAAAGTTTTGCCAAGAAAAAAAGGGGGGATTTATTGCCCAGCAGAGATGAGTTACAAGGCACCTTGTAGTGTAAGCTGCATCTGGTTTCCATAGTAATTTACATGGCATATGTGTAAACTACACAATTATTCCTTTTACACAGCAGTGTAAACCTCTGTTAAGAAAACTGGTCTTCAAGATTTTCGTTGTTTATAATTTCTATTAATAATCCAATACATTTTTAAGAAAAAAAAGCTAAAGTCATAAAATATTTTCTCTACTTTTACAGCAGTGGCTGCAATGTACAACATAACTGTTGAAAAGCATTGGAACTAACAAGGACATCCCAAGCTTCAAGACTGTTTTGTGAAAATGTACAGATTTCTCTCCCTGTGTTACTAACAGCTTTTCTGAAATAGAAAAATCCAGGCTATAGATGGGAGGTGCTTTCCTCTGTGTTGCTTTCCTCTTTGTGGAAGTGAAAATGTTCTCTGGCAGTTTCACAGGTATGGTCTCAGTGGTCTGAAGTTAATGACATAAACAAGTAATGCCACAGAGTATAATGCCACAGTAACCAAAATGGGAACTAACTGAACTAACTGGAAAAATTTTTCATGTATTTTACATCTTCTCTTGCTTTCGCACTTTCCAAAGAGATTTTTTGGGGGTAGCTACAACTATTATTGACCCAATTCTAACCAAGTGAATTATGTACGTACAAAACAAATATAAGAAACCACACTCCTCCTAGGGCATGCAAATATATGAGGAATATGGTATGCCTCAGAGTTTTCAAAACTGATACACGGTAGATATTTGCATCATGTTGAACAGATACACTGTAGATATTTGCATCACGTTGAACAGAATTTCAAGAGCTGAATACCTTAGCTCAGAGCAATGAGTTCCTGATTAATATTTTAAAAGCTTTCAAGAAAATGCATCTCAAATCCTCTTTTGTTTCGCCTTCCTGTGGGTTTACACTTGGCTTGTTAGGGTTTGTTCTTTTATTTTCCTTTTTTTGTACGAATTCCACCACCTGAAAGATACTACTTTACTTGTATTAGTCTCTTTTACCATGTTGGATTTTTTTGTTTGCTCGTTTGCTTTTTAACTGTTCATTTGTGGCCAAGCTCTTCACTGCATCAAACTGTAGCCCAGACATGGTGGGAATGTAATACCCACCTCGAGTGGCTGGCAGGGCTGTGGCTGGTGCAGCCCCGGCCTTCAGCACTGTCTCCCACCACGTCCCAGCTGAAGAAGTGAGGAAGTGGCATTTACATCAGTGAGGTAGATTGCTCCAGTTGGAGAGTAGCTGCCAGGGGTGCATGTCAGAGGTCAATACTAGACCTCACACTCACAGTGAAGCAGCAACCCAAAATCTGCCTCAAAGAAAGTAATATAAATAAAGCAAAGACACTGATACTGTTGTGCAGAGTCACTAGGGGGCTTTATCCGGCTATGATACCTGAAATCTGTCGTAGTATGTAGAATCTTAGACTGTTCATAGAACCCCTTAGCGATGGCTTGCAAAGATTTGGGGTGGATTTTTTTTTCCCAGCCGCATAACAGGAAAATCCCTGGAGTTTTTTGCATCTAGAATGAAAGTTTGCTTTGTTTTCCAACCAACTGGTGGAGTCCATCTTGTTTGGACATACAAGGAAAAATGGGCAATTACCTTTGAGCTGCTTCAGCACTTGCTGTCATCACTGCCCACTGTTTCAATAAATAACTTGAAGACCAAACACCGCTTTCAGAGCTGGTCCCACAAATCCTCTGAAGTTGCCCCTTTGCCTGGATAAACAGCTAGCTAAACCCAGCCGATCCTAAAGGAAATAAATACGCCTGACATCAAACCTGGCGATCTCCCAGCCCAAGGTTTTGGCCCATCACCAGGCAAAACAAACTCCCCAAACAGCAGCCCCCTAATGAGAAGATCTGTCACTGGCTCTGAGCACTGAAGCCCAGAAAGCAGTAGCAAGAACCACAGAGCCAGCCTTTACAGTGACAGCTGTCCAGGGAAGGAGAGGGTAGGCTCTTGGACCATCCTGATCATCAGAGAACAGAGCTTTCAGTACTGCGGTTATGGATCTAATTTTTCTCAGAGCACGCGGAAGACATGGAGAAATCACAACTTGTTTATAAGCAGAAGTTAAGCTCTCCAACATTTTCTACTTGCCCTGAACTTGCAAATGTGTGAGTATTGATACAGCCAGTGGGAATCTGAGACTTAAAACCTCATAGGCTAATAATCAAGTCCACTGAACACCTTTGGTAAGGAGTACAAGTACCAACTTCAACCTGTTGCTTTTAAACTGCAGTAAACACTGCTCTCATTTTGCCAAGTTTGAGCCTTAGCCAGTTCTCTTTCTTGCAGAGGTTCTGGGAAATAAATTGAGCTGTTGAAACAGAGTCTATTTGAGTAACCAGGCTGAAACAGATTTATTTTCCCCTTGTGAAGCCACAGGTACATAAAGTTGCTGCAAGCAGCTATGTGGCTGCAATATTCTTTGTAGAGACTGTCAGGGAGAACAGGCAGGTTGCGCAGCAAAGCACACTGTCAGAGAGGAAGAAGAGGCAAAATACAGTTACCTGGTTCTGTAATCACAAGCTACAGATGACATGCATAACCATGTTAAGAACTGGGAGTTAATTTGCCAGCAGGGTCTGTTGGCAGTTACCTTGATTGAGGGGGGTTTGTTTGGTTTTTTTTGGTTTGTGCTGGCTTTTCTTTCTTATGTCCCTCCTTCCAGTTTTGCACAGGAACATCTATTTATATTACACAGGCATGATCTGGTTTCTGTATTGGCAAGGGAGTGTAGCTGAAAGCTTGTAACCCAACATGTTCATTCCCTCTGATCTGAGCTGTCACATGTTGGTATTACATACGGGGTGGAGCAGCTTATACTGATCCTTAAAGGCAAAAATTAGAACCCTTCATCACATCAAGACCCATTTTTACTTGGCATAACAGTTGCTTTCCTTTGATGGGACAAAGTCTGCATTTATCGTGCCCACTGACAGAGTTCCCATTTGAATTGTATCAGTGTGAATATCCTGCTTAGTTAATGGTCCCTTTTTAGTTGTCTTGTCAAACATTCACAGTAAACAGCATCATTTTTATAGTTATCGTGATGCCACTGTTATTCTGTGATTCTAAGAATTGGAACCTGAGACTAGAAATACAACATGTAAAACATTTCTACAAGCATGTCATATTTATATAATACCTTTATTCATCCATGCAGCTTTCTCATCATGTAAAATACAATCATCAGTATAAATGCATTACATTAAATTAATTAGGAAGTACCTTAAAGGATGAGGAATCTGAGAGTTTACCAGCAGGAGGAAGGGTGACCTGGGGGTATAAAGCTCACAATCTCTACAAATTCTTGTAGAATCTCTTGCTTTTCCACATCTTCCCAACCCCAACAACTCCAGCAGAAACTTCTGTCTCTAGGTTTATATATGTGTTCCTGTCCCTGACAGCAAAGACTGAGATAAGTGCAGTGAGGTCTTTCCCCCTTCCTGCTTTAGAGTAGGTGATGGATCATACCTAGGTTCGTCAGCCATTTCTGTGCCCTGTAGTGATGTAGAGAGCAAACCTGACAGCTTAACAAGGTTCCTGGTGTGGGACATTGTTCTCCTGCAGAATTTTTTTCTTCCTGCAAGTATTATGGACCACACTCAGTCCAGTACTACTCACTTCATTTGTCACTAAAGGCTGTTCTGGCATGTTTGAGGAATCTCCAGCAGCCTATGACTCCAGCAGAAATTAGGGATTGTCAACATATCTGGAATGTATTAAGTGGCAAACAGGACAATTTAGTCCCAGTCTGCAAGAGCAGATGAGATTTACTGGAGATGTTCATCAAGGAATAAATTACATCTCTGATCTTAGTAAAACTCTTGAATCCCAAATGGGATGGTTATGTTACAGCATAGTGTAGACTTTTGCTGTCATTAGACTCCTGCTTGTTTTTCATCAGATTCTGGCTTGGGGAGGCCCACACTTTCATGTCTGAGGCTGAACTGTCCCTCTTGCATTTTCTCTAGTAAAAATGAGGTTAGAGTCTCTACAAAAGATTCTTCTGGGGACCTTTCAGCTGCTGGCCCTCCCTGTCAGGATTTAGACTGATACATGATAGGTCACGTTACCCAGAATTAAAAAAACACAACACAAGGATGCAGCTTTCCCAAAATGAACTTCCTGCCTTTCTTAATAGGACTTACTCCTGCAGATGTGTTCAAAAGGTTTATCTGGAAGCTCACCTTGACCCTGAGTCAAGTCAGCAGAGTGCAGGCCATGTGAAGATGCCTGTGCTGCAGATAGTCTCCACCTGCACCAAGGGAGGGAAAGAAAGGTGGTTCAAGACAGCAGGTAAATCACATTCTACCTGGGTTAAACTTTCTTGTGCAAGTGCTGGTCTCTGTCCTTAGAGTGTACAGAAAGTCAAGGATGAGCTGGCTTTAAACAAGGCACTTCATTTCAATGCTGAGAAATGCACTGGACCTTAGCTCAAAAGCCTGGAGCTGTGAGGCTGGTACTGAAACCCAGGGATGAAGTTGTGCTGACCCTGCCTATGGAAGTAGTCCAAAGGACAGAAAAGCTGTTTGTAGAGCCTGTTCAGTTTCTCATCAGAAACTGGGGATAGGATTGTACTTCCTTGTTTTTCTCTAAAGGGAAGTCCATCTTGCTTTGAATAATTCAGTGTATAGTTATAAAGAGCAGAACTATGTGGAGACCTGTAAAATACATGGAAATATGACAGCAATATAGGTCCACTTAGCCGAGTCTTCATCAAGTAGAAAAATCAGTGTGATTTCAGGTACAACAGCAAATACACAAGTTCCTTTTCAGATAAACTTACCAAACTCCTAGTAGTGAGTTTAGTTCTTCTTTCACAGTAGTATCTAGAATTTGCTTTGATCAATGACAGCCTTAAAAAAAGAACAAAATTACCCTGAATTTTCACAAAAAATGGAATTTGAAAATCTGTGCAGCAGGTATTAAAAGACCAGTGTTAAGGAAGTCTTCCCTAATGACTAGTCAGGACAGAGTTGAATTTTTTTTTAACTTTCCGACTTTTAAACACTCATTTTCCTGTAAAATAAGGCTAAAGACCAGTATCTACTGAGCAGTAAAGAAACTCTCAATCAGAGGTGCTGCAATCTTTTTTTCATATGGGTACACAAAAGTGGAGGTGTCCCATTTTGAAACCCTTGAAGGACTCCAGTCTGACAGAAGCTGCTGTGAGATTTCATAACTTTTGAGACAGTTCACTGCTTACATTTTGAGGAGAGATATTTATATTTATTATACAGGAGTGCCAGTTAAAGCCAAGATTGAAACACATGGACTCAATAAAGGCCCAATTACGTGACCTTTGCTGTTTGCCACGCTTTTAACTTGTGTAAGTAATTGATTACACTTTCATGAGATCATAATCAGAAGCTTGTTCTTTGGTAATGGTGTGCTAGAGGAGCTTTATCCTCAACTTCAAAGCTATCCTGTGAGGCTTAAGAACAAAGGGTTGGAAGTTTGAAGCACGGCCAAAATGAATCTGTATGCATTATCCATGTTTACCACCATTCAGGAGGTGGATTAGCTTATTCTTCATCTGTGAGCTTTCCCTCATCACATCAGATGAGCCACCATCTCTAAGGTTTACATTTGTGCTTTTGAAACTATTCTGCGTAACTGAATATAGTGTCTGCTCAGATCCCCATCGTACCTAATGGAAACGCTTGTTAGTGCAATCACTTCCCTAATTGTAAAGGTTGTATTGAAATTATTTTACATTCTCTGTAAGGAATTTTCAGGGTAATTATTAATTGTCAATAAATCTATCCAAAGCCTGAAACTCTAAACAGACTGCAATCTAAAGATGCACTCCCAGGACCAGCCAGCCAAGCTATTCAATTACTTTTCAAGCTGTGATGGGGAGAAAATAACCCTGTGGGTTGTTCTCAGTGTAGGTAGAGCCACATAGATGTGTTGCAGGTGATAGCTGCAGACCTGCAAAGACTTGTTTCCTTAGGAAGTAACCTGATGAGACTGTGTTTTGTATTTTTTCTCTCTAAGAGCAGTAATAATTTTCTCCTTTTTTATTAGCTTTGAGAGAGTGTATTTTGAATGTCTGGGATCATGAAATGTCCACCAGAGAGAGCGCTAATCTTTTCCTATGTGACAAAAGAATGAATTAGCCCTTGCTGTGCTAGAGCAAGAATAAACTTTTCAGGAGAATAGCCTTTACCAATTCTCAGGATACCAGAGCAATATGTTTTGTTAAATATTTGAAGATACCAAAGCACATGTGTCTTTTACTTACTTGAAATCTGAACTCTTAATGATATTTCTCTTTTTGGTATACTGTTTACTTTTCTCCCCTTCCCCAAAGCAGAATTATCTAATTTTCTTCTATAAGAGAAAACAATTTAAAGGAAGCTCATGCACCAGGCCTGGTTCATACAGAGAAATATCATTCCTTGCTTGAAACTTTCCAGATGTAATTAACTGTGCATATTTATCAAAACCCTAATGATTTTGTTTTCTTTCAGCTTAATTTTTTTCAAAAGTAACTCCAGTGAAGCTGTAATAAAATGCATTACAGAAAACGTGTTAGACAAAAAAAGGTCTAAATATGGGAAGTTGGGCTCTTCTGCTTTCTTTGTTTCCAAATAAAGCAAGGTAGAGGAGTGAGAAACTCCCAGACTTTCCTCAGTGAGGAGCTGCAAATTTGTTGTGACTGTTTTAAAGGAATCGTGCATGCCACATGCCTTTGTCTCAGCGTGCTTGTACTTACCCTGGAGGTTGCTGTGCATCTGTTTGCACATCTGCTGCTTTCCAAGGCTGGGGCGCAGTGGATACCTGCTGTGGATACTACTGCAGATACCTGCTGCATCAGGGGGCTGCCTCTGATCTAAAGCAAACCTGTATTTTCATTAGCAGGCTAATGATGGACAGGAATGTGTAGGCTTTTATTTGTCCTTCTGTCTCAGGCAGCCTGCTTTTTCAGCGTGATGATGACTTTCAGTGTTAATGCTCTGCTGGTATACTTGGATTTTTCTTTTTCAGCTCTGACCCTCTCAAACTCCAGTCTTTCTAGCAAACCCTTCAGCTTCCAGTCCGAGATTGGTTTCAAATGACTGCTTCAAATGCTAGAGTGTTCCAGAGGTCAGGGTCTGGTGAGAGAAAATAGTTGCTGAAAATGACCGAGTAGCTGCCCTGTTTCCTATTGCCTCCCAAAGAGGAGGCAACTGCCAGAAGCAATGCCAAATATAATCTAAATCTATTATGCTGTGACCTCACCAAGCTTCTTGACAGTGATCTTTTCATATTACTTACCTTTACAGAAATTCTTTTCTTGTTCTTTGGAGGAAAAGCTGATGTATTCTGCAAAGATTTCTGTCCATCTCTCCAGTGCAAAGCATTCTTGGAAGGCTGTAGTGTCACCCATCAAAATCTGAGGCTTCTTTTAAGAGCAAACAAGAAATTTCACTTTCCCAATTTCCTAAATCATTCTGTTGGAGGACCTGATCTGCCATCCACAGCTGAATGCCACAGGAGACATTAAGCACCAGTTAGTCATCTTCTCTTGGCAAAATCAGAGTGTTTTTATACCATTCTTTTAAAACCATTAAAACCACAAGTAGTTATTGTTGAAAGGTTCATGCAGGGATGCACTCCATTGTTTAAAAAGTCTTCCTCCTTGTGCATGGATTTTCTTCAGTCTTCCACAGTTTCCTTAATGTGAAGAAAGCAGGCATAGAACAGGCTCTACAGATTTGTGTGCATTTCACCACAGCATTGTCTAATTACTGCTGTCACATAATGTCTTTTTCTTTGAGTTTGCCCATTTCTCTGAGTTCTAATTTGTGTCCTTTTTTTATTTCTTTGAAACACCAAATATATCTGTTCCCCCTTTTGGTGTGCATCTCTGTTTTTTTAACCCTGCTGCTTCAGTCCATTCCCACACCCTTAGCAGCTGATACTGGAAGGCAGTCAGGTTATCCTGTCTTCTGTGTAACCTGATTTTCTCAGAACTTGTTTCAGTATCACTTCATATTGTTAAGCATGCCTCCCATTTTAGGTCTACCTTTTGAGGCTGACAGCAAATTTCTGAGTGTCACACTGAGGTGGAGAAAAATGGTTTACCCACTCTGTGACAGGACCAATTAACGGGTTCTGTCCCTCGCAGGAAAATAGGCAGTCTGTAGGCAGACACTTTATTATCTGCTTGTCTAAGGAAGCACCATTATGTTGTTCATTACAGCAGTGTCTAGACTGCACTGCAGTAACAAAATGTTCACGTATATGTACATATTCCTACTCTGGCCAGACTCCTTCAATAGCCTGGTATGCACAGTACGGATAATCTTTGCTGGAATTCATCTCACTTTGCTTCATGCTTCATCTTGGAACACAGACCAGCTTCTCTGACCTAATGCAGTTAATATCTTGGAGAAGCAATGGTCCATGCTGTAAACACCTAACAAACACATATATTGTCTCACTTTGTGACTTTATTTATGGCATGTGCAGCTGTGAGCATCTGCTATGGATAATGCATGGTAGAATCTTCTAGTGTGTGCATAGCCAGAAATATTCATGGATCTGGGATAAAAAAGAACTTTGATGTGTTTCTTCCTTTTAATAGAGAAAATTGGCATTAAGGTATATTTGTCATTTAATTGATAACAGAATATTCAGCACTGATCTCTTTAAAACAATGAGAAGAAAATACAGTTAATTTCTTACATCTACTTCCAAAGTTAACATACATTTGCTTCTTAATTAGAAAGGGTGCAGATTTCATTACATTACTGAACTGTGACATACAACAGTTCAAGCTACTCTGCTTTGGTTTAGGTACTACGATTACTTCTCATCTTGTGTCTATCACATAAAATGAAGAAAACATAAAGCATATTATTGTGAATTCTTTGGTTAAATATGAAACAAAAAACAGGCAGAAACAACATGACATCTGAATGATAACAGAACTTCAGTGCAGTAGATCTTGAACCAAGGAATGGAGATCTGTAGGAATGTTAACTGTATATCATTTAAAACCAAACTGCCGACAGATGTTTGCTACAATACTTGTTAGAGGGCTTCATTATTTTTATAACCTTTTAAATTCCTCTGATTTATAGAAAACAGCCATTCAAAGTCCATAAAAGTTAATCCTGACCAAGGAATTATTTGCCTAAAGTGAAATTTCCTCCCTCTGCCAAGGGCTTTACCCACATGGGGAACTGTTAAAGGGCAGCTGCTTGGGGCTACCTGCTGCCTGAAAGCACCAACTCCCCAGAGTGTTCACACAAGCTTTGCAGGGGTCCAATCCTCAATTTCTGAGGATCCCAAAGATTTTCCACAGATGTAAAGCATATTCTTCCTTGCATTCTTCCTGAAGTCAAGCCAAAAGTCCTTTGTCCATGCAAAGTGTGCAGTTGTCAATGATCAGTGATTTAATGCAAACCCCATTTCTTCACCACCTTTGACAACACTGTTCCTCTAAGATTTAGATTCACTACCAAATTTAGACCTTCACATACCAGTGGGTTCATAGGCTGGCTTAAAAAAAAAAACAACAAACGAATAACACAAAAAACATGAGAATGCCTTCATAATGGAAAAGGGATTACAGATTGTGTATTTTTTCCTTTTATCTCCCAACAATGTCCAAGGAAATTTTGTTTTCACTACCAGGTCACTCACAATGACCGCTTACAGCATAAATTACAGTAGTCACTAGACAATATTTAATTGCACAGACCTATATCTTCAATTAACCATCATCACTAAATTTCATGGTAGGCTGGAGCATGGTAAATATTTGCTGAGAACATGTTGTTTGCTTTTCAGTCATGATGATTAATGCAAGTTAATTGGCAATCAACTCCAATTACAGCAGGACAATACTGGAGACTCAGTGTAGGGTTTGTGTCAAGACAGATTTTTTCCAAATAGATAGGATTTGTGGCAGTCAAATCATGTTTCAGATTCGCAGATTTGAGGAGTTAAACTACTCTGCGTCACTGTGCAGCCTCTCTAGGGTTTTTGTATATAATTTTTACATCAAAATTTAACCAGCTCAACCCAATACACATTATTTGCAAACATACTCTGCAGCACATGACTTTGTAGTTATGCTAGGTGGATCTACCTGAGGTATTTCAGCTCTTAGATACTATCATTTCAAGAAGTTCAGTTTTTGTCAACTCAGCAGATGTACAAACCTTTGCAGAGAAATGGTGAGAGCAGTTATCTCTCCCCAGTGCAGTATGTGGCTTTCCTGCTGAGCAGCCTGTTGCTTGTGCAATGTCTCTTCCCATCTTTTTAATGGGCCATCAGAACACACTCCTGCCTCAGGCACTAGCTGCTGCTTCGCCTCTACCCTGCTTAGAGGAATTACTTCCTTGAACAGCAGTGAGTATTGTGGCTCATGCAGCAATGGGTCCCTCTTCCCACAGGGAACTTTCTTTTTGTCTTTATCCTTAGGCTCTAGAAAATGTGCTATGGAAAATGAGATTCCAGTCCTTTTCCTACAAATTGGGAATTTGGGTCACAAGCTGACCTTCTACAACAGTGTGTCTGGAATGGAAATTTTGGGAGTGGAGCTATTTACTTTAGTTACCAGTTGTTGTTTACTAGAATAGTAAGAACATAATGTTTTAATATCCCAGGTCATAACTCATTATGACCTGGTTTAGATACAACCAAACATCAAAGCTAACCAATGAGAAACAGACAGTGGAGCATTGACTCACTCACTGCACTATTCTATAGATGTGTGGAGACATAAAATAATTTTTCTGAACCAAAGTTTTATTTGAAAACAAAAATGTTCACAATCTGACTTTATGGCTTGCTTTTGTATTTTGGCATGGTATATTGTATTGGAAAAAAAAGTCTTTAATTAAAACCAGCATTTTGAACATTACCCCAGACTTCATTTTTCATCTCTGGTTTTACTGCTTCTCTCCATGTCCTCTCTCCCTCACACGTTTACTCCATGTGTTTAACTCCCATTTAAAACCTTTCATTGTTTCCTGCCCTGTTGTTTTGCAAGTCCTCCTCTGAGGTCTCTGTGCCTACACAGCACCCTCTGAAGATTGTCCATGCAGAGTGTAGCCCCCTTGTGCTGTCTCCTCTCTGTTATGGGGTCTCTTCACTGTCCGTACAGAGCAAATGGATATGCTGCCAGGGCTGATGAGGAATTTTGTAACAACCTTTCTGCCCAGGTCATGAGTGCTTTTCTGGTGTCATCAGGAGCTAAAGGGTGATAGCCTCTCACACCCTGCCAGGGCTTCTGCTCAAGTTAGCAGAGCCCAGGATCACAGAAGGGCAGGAGGGCAGACCAGACAGTCTGAGCTTAAGATGATCTAGTCCACCCCTCTGTTCAAGCAGGGTCACCTAGAGCCACTTGCCCAGGACTGTGTTGAGTTGGGTTTTGAATATCTTCACGGAGGGAGGCTCTACCTTCCTCTTCGGACAATCTGTGCCAGTGCTCTGTCACCCACACAGTAGAAGTGTGTTCTCTCAGTTTCCAACAGAGTTTTCTGTATTGTGCCTATTGCCTCCTGTCCTGGCACTGGTCACCACTGAGCAGCTCCTGGGTCCATCTTCTTTATGCCCCCCTATCAGCTATTTATACACATTGATTAGATCCCCCATCAGCCTTCTCCAGGCTGAATATTCCCTGCTCTCTCAGCCTCTCCCTGTATATCAGACATTCCAGTCCCTTGATCATCTTTGTGGCCCTTCACTGGCCTCGCTCGACTAAGTCCATGCCCTTGTACTAGGGAGCCAGGATATTACAGGAGAAAAACTACAGTGTTCTGGCTAAGGACATGGACAGTCATCTTGTAGACACAAACTAGCTACCGTTTATGAGCCCAAATTTTGGCTTTTATCTCTCATTGCTGCCACTGTTTTATCTAAAAAGTAGACAGAACTGTACTGTCTACAGTCAGTGAGTAGATGGAAACACATTTTTGCCACTGCCCATGCTAAGGTCTCAAGCATTTATCTGAGAGCAGCAGATAGAATTACCTGTAATCCCTTGTATGCTTCATGGTAAATGAGATGCCACAGTTTAGCATAAAAGTTTCATTTCCACTTGCTCTGCGCACCAGCAGTTGTGCTGTTGACAGTAGTGGACGCCTCTAGAGACTGGCTAAGGTGCGTACATCTCAGGTGTCCCTGGTGTGTACAGTCACACTGCAGACACACGGTGTCACTTGGCATCAAATGTGAAGAAATCTTGAACAGATGGCTCAAGAGAGAAACCAGGCTCGCATGGACAAAAGTACCAAAGTCTACAATATGCCACAATGCAGGTGCTTATTGGGGGAAGGATTAAGGTAATGGAAGGTAGTTTTTAAATCATGCCGACACTTTCTAGGGATCCCCAAAACAAATCATTTATGTTGCAGTTAATGAGTGACATGAGGCTGGCTTGGTAGGAGAGCTCTCAGCTCCACCCGTGGGACAATGTAATGACCTGGGGTTGAGCAAGGCAATGTCAGAGCTGTAAATTAGATGTGTGTCCTGGCGTGGTTCTCCAGCAGTGTGGCCGCTCACTGCCTGGCACTGTTTGCCCAACAACGTGCTGTGGTGTGCAGATCAACCAAGAGCAAGCCTGGATCATCTCATGCCACGGCTCTATGTGCTTATGATCTTTAAACTGCACTCGTGGTACAGGCACATCATCCAGGCTCACCAGTCAGTTCCAGGAGGATTCTGCCCAAGAACAGCTTTAAGAATTAACTTAGCGTTCATATATTTTCGTTGTCTGGCAGATAAACAGTATGAGTTGTAAAAAACGTCTTCTCTGTATAGCGTATGTCCACTGTATGCAAGCCATTTTTCTTGCTGACATGCTGCATCCTGATTACTGTATGGTCACTTGCAATCTCTGAAATAAGAGGAAATTATCTGAAAACCATGTTTAGATGAAGAAGCACTCAGGGAAATTACAGAAACAAATCAGGTGAATGGCATAATGAAAAGTGTAGTATTTTTCTGCTGTAGCTTATGTGCTCAGTAGTTTGCATCTGTGAATACAATTATAATAAATATAGATTTTTCATTTATTTTGTCATAGGCTGAGTACTACTACGAGTTCCTGTCTTTGCACTCTTTGGATAAAGGTATAATGGCTGATCCAACTATAAATATCCCCCTGCTTGGAACAGTTCCTCATAAAGCATCAGGTTTGTACTGTTGATACTATAAATTCTGTGTCTGTAAAAGTATACTACAGCCAGTAAAGTCTAAATATTTTATTATGAATTGTAGTTCTGAAGTTTATTGCCTAAAGAAGTGCTTGGCACAGTGCTTGGCACTGAACAGTTTGTAAGTGCCTTGTCTGAGTACAGCAGCATATTTTGTCTGAGCCAAGTCACATGAAGCTTTTATGTGTAGATAAATCAGCAGAAACTTGTGCAAAATTGTTGCATAAAATTCATGAATGCTATTACTTAAGTTGTGCAACTTTTGGAAAACAAATTCTTTGATCACTATCGGCATAGTTACCAGATTATTCTGTTTCTCAGAGATTGCAGTTTGTGAATGTTTTGCTTTCATTTGGGGTCATCAGGCATTCAGCTCAAAGACACAAGGTCTAGTTTAGGATATTATAATTTATCCCTTAGTTGTGCATTCTTAGTCCTTTATTGGAATTTACAGCTCCACAGCAGAGGCTAAGCCCAAGCCAGTGTGAGTGCTCCAGAAGCACTGTGGTGCGTAGTGAGCTGATTGGAGTAAAAAAGCTTTCCATGAAAGACTGTTGAATCCAGTTAGCTCTGAAGTGAATGAATAATAGTTTATGTGATCTGTTTCAGGCTTCTTATGTTGTAGCCTCTGGTAGGGAGGCAGAAATACATATCTCGATGACAGTAGTGTCTCAGTGATCATGGTTTCCCAAATTGCCTTAGCCAACCTGTGGGATAAATGTGGGAAAGAAATTAGTAATGAAACAGGAGGTTTGGACTGCAAATGAAGCACTGCTATAAGTTTTCATCTTTGATGAGTCCTTTTTCCTTTTTTCAGTGGATGAATTCTGAAAGTTTGTGTATAATATTCTCCATTTTCTGCTTGCAGTAGATTGGCATTGAAATAATGTTTCAATACAACTTTTTGTCATGACACCTGGAATTTAGCATTAAGGATTGGTCTCTACATTCAGTGTGGATTGAAGGAGTGTTATTGAAAATAGTTGTGGGTGAAAGATGCTATGATACCTGAACCACAACTGCTGCAGTTAAATTGGTTGCAAGCCAAATAAATGTCAAATAAAGACATTTAAAAGCAACTTAAAAGTCATAAAGGCCAAGTTCTTGTTAAGCATTATTTCCATCTCCATATAAAGCAGGTGAGATACATGAGAAGCTCTGCACTTAGGACTCTCTAATATAAGCTAGCTTCTCCTTTAATTTTTAAGTGCCTAGAAAGTCTAGACCAAAATTACCCCCTTCTGACTTTGTTTAGAAAAACTTAATCTACATGTGCAGGGAGGCCAGAGATGAGATCTCATGCAGCATCAGGTCTGTTAACCATCATGATAGGAGGCCTTATTAAAACCAAAAAGGACTTACCCTGTTGGCTGCACTGGTATCTCAGTTCCAGGACTAATACGGGCATGTCCATGATGTTCCCTTACATGGATCATGTGCAGGGCACCACTGCACTGGGTTCATGTATAAGCAGTATTTAAATCCTGTTCAGAGTTCCAGTGCTCCAGAGTTTAACAGCGACTGATGATCAATACCTGCACAGTATTTGAAGCATGTAAACTGTTAATGGGGAGACACTAGTATGATGGTGGGCTTTTTACACTGCCTGCTAACTGGCCAAAATTAAATAAGTAGTCCTAAATAAATACATGCTAGAAAGGTAGTGATTTTTTGCTACTTTGTAGTTATTTCTATAACATATATGCTCGCAAAACAGTTCTGACAAATCTAGTCGAGTTTGCCTGGATCTATTGCATTACCAAAACATTTTTCTACACATACAGATGCCAGAAGAAATTCAACCACGAGCTTGTATTTAGTAACAAATCAACAGTTGATATTTTTTGAGAAAGTGTTCTAGCCCAAAGACAATTAATTGCCCTTAAAGACAATTAAGAAGAAATAAAAGAGGGAAGACATCTATAATAAAACATGAGTGTGGAAAACAAGAATGAGGATTAACAGATACCTTATTGAGAGGTAGCTGAACCCAGTGGTTTTATTAAAATCAGTGGACTTTTGAAACTTCTTTGAGGATATTTGTCTATGTCCAAATAAGGCATATGGATGGCTTTAGTGCTGTAGGGCCTTTATAGCCTGTGTTTTGCCTTATGGCCAAGGGTGGCCATAAGAAGACCCATGGAAGAGCAAAAGGAGGACAAGCATATGTGATACTTCTGTTTACCCTCTCAGCTTTTACTACCTTCAGCATGGAGGATTTCCTATGCCATTCTTAAGTGATTTGTCTACTTTATAAGCCCACGTGGGTTACAGATCTCTCTTTCCAGTACTTCTCCAGGCTCTCTTTGAGTCCATATCATCTTCTGTTATCTCCAGTCACCTTGGGAAGGAGTTCACTGCCACCCATTGCATGAAGATCCCCCTCTTGTTTCAAGTCTGGCTGCAACAGCTTCATCTGATGGGCACTAGTCCTTGCACTGGTAGAGGCAGTAGTCAATCCATACTGTTGGTCCTATCCATGATTTTGTGCATATCTATTGTGTATCCCCTAATGTTTCTTTTTGCCAGACTGAAGAGTCAGAACCCACTCAATTGCTCCTCAATGGATGCAGCCTTGTCCTTCTCTCAGCTTTCTCTAATTCAGTATATTCTGATGAGATGAGGTACCAATTTTTCCTTGGATTTAAATTAAATTTAAATCACCTAGGTTCCTTAGACTTACTTGAAATCCCTGCTTCCAAGATTGGTACCTGATTCAGTGCTCACAACACAGATAAATTTACACCTAAACACATGGTAAGATGTTAAAAAGGCTGTTAGAAGATGCCTTTCACTGGGAGCTTAAAGAGCTAAGACCACTCAGCTTGTCCAAAAGAAGATCTTTGTGAGGAGTGTGGATACTTGCCCAATGAGAAGCAGCTGGCTGCTCAGTCTGGCTGCAGGGGAAAGCCTATGAAGTTCCAGTGGTTTAATATGAGGTTAGCAAGTTCAAAACGAAGCAAGTAATTTTTGTGGCAGTGATTAACATATTGAGCACCACACTCAGAGAGGTAAACCCAGCTACAGTCTGTGCCCAGAAGCAGCACAGTGGCCTGTGACTGAGAAAGAGCTGGCCCCCAAAAGTGATCCGAGACGGCCCCTCCTGGCCCTGTCTGACCCAGGCAGTGCGGTGCCTTGCTGGTGCTGCCAGTGCAGGCTGGTTTTTGATGGTGGCCTTGGAATATTTGCTTAGTGGGTAAAGCAATTGCTTGCAAACTTGAAGGGCTGTGCGGACACACAGGAGTTACTCTCAGCCTGCTTCTTCTGAAGACAATTGAGGGAACCTCGGTTTCCTGAACAGAGGGAAAAGGCATGACATCCCAGACAAAAGGTATTAAACCTGCATCCTCTGCATCCTAGGAGAGCATTCTAATTACTACCTAAAATTAAATTAGGTTTAAGTCACTGGGTTTCTTTAGCTTCCTTTCCAAATTAGTTAAACTTCCCTTGTTCCTTCTAGAGCCATCTATTCTGCAGCTCTGGATACAAGTGCTCCAGAGGATGCAGAAATGTGTATGTGCAGGAGAGGCTTTTCTCTGGCCTGGTGGTGGGAGGATGGTTGACAGAAAGAAGTCCAGATCTGTGATTCCCTCTCCTTGTTTTTAGCCCGTGATGGAGAAATGTAAACTGCATCCTGAATTTGGGAAGCAGGGACCAGAGCTGAGGTTTGCCTTACCCAAGCCCTGGTCAGCACTGTGATAGGCCACGGGAGCTCATGGCTGTGTTTTTTAATGCAAGGGACTTCTCTCTGCACTTTGGTTTGACTGTAGTGCTATTGGTGTGTACTTAACATTATTCAAATAGGCATAACAATGCAAGGATTCAGACAGAATTTAGGGGCTTTATTTTAGCTCTGAACCACCACAGATTTCAGTCAGGATCTAGCTGGTTTTCCTTACAGGAGGGTCCTTTACTGCACTGCAGTGTGTCTAGCTGTTCAGGCACATTGTAAGTCTAAAAATTCAGATGCTTCCAGGGTGGGCAGTGCTGGAATAAAGAGTTTATGATCTGTGGCCTTGGACTCTAGGGGTGCATTGCTGGGTTTTTGCTGGGTTTTTCCTTAGGCATTAAAACCACAGCCAAATCTCAGAGGAGTTCAGGGCTTGCTACCAGTTTAGTGAAATCTAGATACAACTATAGTGCTGTCATTAAAAGTCTGCCACGTTTTCCTCCCTGTTGCAATTTGCTCAACTAAAATGCATCCCAATCCAACCACTGATTTCCTGCACTTATGCTGTAAGAAGGTTACTACAGTTTAAGAAGTTCACTGCATTTTATATATATTTAATTTACTATAAGAGTTTCCTTCTTGCCACATGGTTACATGATTTTGACCTTTGCAAAGGTTGGTGTAAAAGCCCTTCAACTATGTAATTGCTTTAGAATGAGAACTGCAAGAGACCTTTCACTTTGCAGGACTTACCAGAGACAGAATGTGTTTCAGCAGTAAATTATTCTGTATTTTACCAAGGCAGCAAATAACAAATATGGCCAAATTATGGCTTGCAAAACTTTTATAACAAGCAATCTAAAATAACCCAAATGTATGGCTGTTAGCTCGGTATTTGGTTCTGAATTCTCAGGCCAGCTTCAGAAGAAACGAATAAACAATTTCTGTTAATTGGATTTGACTTACAAAGGAGCTCAGAAGAGGCAGTTTTGAAGAAAAGAGATAAAATAATTTAATCTGAAGATACATAAGATCACTTATGACAATCACAGCGGAGAATTCCGTAGCTCTGAGGTATCAGGCTTACTTCATCATTGAAGTACTCCAGATTTACTGGCCTTAATTATTTGCTTAAACTCTTTGTATTTCAAAGTGTTTGAATACTTTTCCTGGCAAGGCAATGTCCAAATATCACTACACGTAACTAGTCCTGTCAGGGTGAGGCATCTATGTCTTCTTAAATACTGTACCCATGATCATAGTTATCAAGTGTACCATTTTGCCAGCACTTTATGGAGTAAGTTTTCGTTAGATCAGTATCTTATTTAGGTATTAATTGCAATATCCAAACCAGAAAAACTTACCTGAAGTAACTTTTTCCCTCCCCAAAACTCTTGTTTTTATGAAGTCATATTGAGAGCATTGAAAATTTAGACTCAGAAGTGAGCAGTTCAACTCAGAAAATTAAAGTAGGCTTCCAGCTTGTTTTGATGTATCCTTAGATACCTCCACATGAATAATTTCCTCATCTGCAAGAAAAGTATGGTTGTGTTAAGATCACTGTCTGTGCTATAGACTGTTGGGGTTACATCAGCAAATGATCACAGGCTCTTCTCCTGTACTGCTGTACTTCTAACCCTGGAGCCACCTCTGAGTAAAGTGATCTGTGTCTCTATGTTCCAAGTTTTCATCAATGGCTTTCCTCTAAAGCTTAAATACAATTTTTTTTCTAGTTTTTCAATGTATGCTTTTATATGTATATGTACATGTATATCTACATCTAAATGTAAATATTATTGTTATTATTATCCTTGTAGTTGTTCAGGTTGGATTTCCTTGCCTTGGAAAACAGGATGGGGTTGCTGCATTTGAAGTGAACGTGATCATAATGAATTCAGAAGGCAATATTATTCTCCAGACCCCTCAGAACGCCATCTTCTTTAAAACCTGTCAGCAAGGTAACATTGAAGAGAACATGCTGGAATGCCGTTAGACCAGGCCACCTAACTGTCTTATGTTTCATTTAGGGTGAGAGCTAGAGAGGATGGAAATAAAGGAGTCACACAGTGTGTAGCAATTGTGGTGAATTCCAGGCTTTCTGGCTCTGTATGCAATTGCTGATCATTTTCTACATGTTTACTGACCCCTTTCTTACTGAAAGAAATCTGCCTTAGCAGACTGGGTTGGAGACCTTTCTGCCTCCTCGTGTTCTCTGCTTGTCACATTAAGGTCATTGGTACAGATGTATCATATGAAAAGCCCGTGTTAGTAAATGGTTTGAGGTGCTTGGAGGAGAGCTAGTTCTGTGAAAGCAGGCTGAGCTTAATGTTTCCAGAAATGGCACATGATCTGGGGAACTGACCTTCTGGGAACTGTAGCGGGAACATTGGTATCAATGAATGCTGTCAGTGCTTTGGTTCCAGCTTGGTGCCTTTACTTCCTTAAATCTCAAATTTGCATGTCCAAACTGAATACGAAAACCTTAAATGAGAAAATTTCTGCGAAACTTGGCTTTTGATACAGGCGAAATGGTGGAAGTTGGTGTTCACTACTTCCAGCTACCAAGCAGTAAGCACACAGAGGACATGCTGGTAGAAAAAGAGCACCATGAAGTTATTGCAGTGTTTGGAAAGGAGAACACTTGTTTAATCAACCGATCTATGAACTGTAAACACTATATAATATGACTTTCTGGATTAATTTGATATACCACAAATTACTGTAATTATCACTTGAAGCTGAGGCTATGGAAATTGAAAAATCAGTGTCTAAGATAAGATAGTTATCCTTTATCATCTGCTGTTGTGTCAAATTAACCCATGACAGGGCTGATGTACAAAAGCCAAGATTTTAATTTTTCTCTTCGTTCACAGTCCCACATTTTCTTCTCTGTACTATTTTCTCTGAGATAATCGGCTGTAGTGTGGCTTCAAAGAGCAAGCAGCGGGAGCAGGAGCTGTTTATTCTTTGAAACCTCACTACGCCTAAATAGCAAAGCTGCTTGTCTCCTTTGAAGCCTTGCTGCTGCCAATTAACCCAGGAGAAGTGGAGGAAGCGCAGAAGAAGTGGGCAGAGAAACAAGAAGAAAAATGGAGTCTTAAAGGACGCAAAATCAGTCAGATTTCACGTATGAAATGGTGTCTGATGTAAATACAGCACGAAACTTCTATCGTTTTATTTTCAGTTCACTTCAAAGATACTGAACTTAATAAGCTTTGGAAATAGCATTGGGGTATTCTGATGGGGACAGCAGAGTTACAGGTCTGTATTGTGGAAGACAGTGGCTTAAAGAGGAAGGGCTCCAAAGTCAGTTTAGTAGTAGAGTTCATCCAAGTTATCATTTCTGTGTCATTATTTGTTGTTACCATTTTTATATGAGCTGTAATATCCAACAATTTAGTAGTATTACATCATATGGCCTCTCAAGAAACCTGTGGTTGATTATTGTCCCAGTCCTTTGTTCCTGGAGCCAGCTGATTTTCCAAACTCTAGAGACATCCAGAGGAGAATTTTTCTCCCATTGTCTCTTCCAGCCCATACTGGAATAACTCCCATTCCTGCCCTGTGTCTGGTAAGGTGGACACTGCAGTGTTTTGGGACAGATGCTGTGAAGGATAAGAATGTCTTTGATGGCTGGTGTTAGAGTAGGGGTGAGTTTCCTTCCTCTGTAAGACATCGTACATAGTGAAGAGCTCCAGTTTCTCCTGTCAGAGCCCTAGTCACTTCTTCCAGTTATTCTTGGCCATACAGAAAGGCCCTGGCAGAGGAAGTGAGGGCAGCGAGGGAGCAATTTTGTGGATGAGAGGATTTGTTGTGGCTAGGAGGTGGTCACAAAGAAACAGTGTATGTTTTCCTATTTTTCTGCTTGAAATGGTATGTATTTATGCATGCATTTTTTGGTAATGAATAGCAGTTCAGCATTTGGGTACAAAGAGAGAAGCATTTCCAGGAAGAGTCCCAGAGTACAGTGTTAGAACACAGTAGGACCAAAACCCCTTTACTACTATTACTACAGCTGCAAACAGATTTACTTTCAAGGCATATCATTTTACCTCCGAGGTTTTGAACCTTCTCACTTGGAATGTCACACGGCAGAGCATCAAGATGAGGAGGTTGTGCCTACCACTGATCCCTAGTGATGTTAGGGTTTTCTAATGGGAGTAGGTAGCCTCTCTTGCCTGTCTTATTCTCCGTGAGGAATCTGGGAAGGTATTTTTGAGTAATTGTTTTTCTACCCAGCAGCCCTTTTTGATGGTGTTTCATAGGGTTTGATTTAGTATGCTTTCTTGTTTGATGGACTTTGGTGGTTTGAGGATTGTGGTGGCACCCAGAGGTATCTCTCATCCTTGTATAATCCTGCCAGTGTTGCCAAATGCTTTTGCATATTTGATCAATAATTGAGATATGAATGAGAGTTGATGGTGATACAGGACCATTGTGCAGGAGTCCTTTCATCTTCCTTCCTGACCTTCTTTTATTTAGCCTTGTTGCTCACTCTTTCATATGAACACAGATTTCATCACTGTCACTTCAGTAGTAACAGATGTGGTGATTAATGCAATGGAGGTTGCAGTGACGTCTACTTCAGACTGCAGAAATTGGAACTGGTCCTGCACACTGAGGGCAGGTCTAACCAGCCATGCAAGTTCTGCACTGAGTTGTCTGCTCAGTTCTACTCTAAGTTGCCTGCTCATTTCCACACAGAAAAGAAAGTACTGGATTGAGCAGAGCATCCACATTGCTCATGCACTTACAAGCAGCAGAGCAATGAAAACGCAGTCTGTCAACAAGCACATCACACATATGAGCACATGATGGAACCTCGTTTTGTAGACTACTAAAAGAGAAGCTAATTTATCTTGAAGAAATCTTAGCTGAATTTCCATTTCTTCAATGTTTGTCTGCCAGCAAATATTTTTACTGTTGCGTCAAAGAAATATATTGATCCTACTGAGAGCTGGCTGGCAGCTGAAGTATATAACATTTTAATTAAGATTGTTGTTATATTTTATGAAGCGGAATGTCCAGGAGGATGCAGAAATGGAGGGATTTGCAACGAAAGACATGTCTGTGAATGTCCTGATGGATTTTATGGGCCTCATTGTGAGAAAGGTAATTTAATAAAAAATCTCAACTGTCTTCTTTACCACAATCTCCAGAAAACTGAATCTCCTGCACTGTAGGCTCTCCTAAAATTAAGAATGGCCTATTCTGAAGATTTCATATATTTTGAGTTCAGACATGTAAGGGAATTGTTACTGTCATCCATGGTCTAATGGAAATACAAATTGCTTACATGAAAAATATTTTCTCTCTCACAGATTGCTTTTAAGAAAAACTGATGTAATAGTTAAGTGATCCTTAATCACGGGGAATCCATCTGGCAAGAAGATAAAATAAAATTCTTCTGCTAATGAGGACTAGCTGGGAAACAAAGCAGAGTGCTTTAGTTGTGCTGCGTTTGTTTATTTGGAGATAAGATCAGATTTGTAAGCGGGCTGAAAACAAAGATGGGAAGATGAAGGAAAGATTCTCTTTCTCTTCCATTAGTGGATAATAGCCCAAACCAACATTTCCAGGAGTGAAGGACCAGGAAATTGGTGTGACTTGGCAAGGAAACTAGATCTTCTTCCTATCCCTCCCTTCCTCTTCCCAGAGGCAGTCCCTCCCCAGGATGACCAGAGATGCCCATCCCCATGGGCATCCTCATCCAATACAGTCATTCACTCCCAGATGCTCTGGCTGCATCAAAAATATTAAGTACAAAGGATCAAGGACTGTCCTCGGGCCTGGGGGGCAACAGGCACAGCTTACATTCATATGTTGAACAAGCTCATACCTTCCAACAATCCCATTACAAACTCACTCCTGGGAGGAGCCTGTGGTCACTACTTGTCCCACGACCATGACCAGGAGGGTTTGCTGGTCAGCCAGGGCAAAGCGGAGCCACCAGCAGTTTCACAAGATGATTTCACAAGGCCATTTGGCCCCATGCCTGGGTGCTGTTTAACTCGCTAACATGGACCCTACCTTGCTGCATGTACCAATTGTGGGCAACCACAAAGTGCAGCATTGCCCCCTAACATGCCTCCCTGAAGAGCCTTTTTGGGGTGGCAGCAAGGCAGAGAGGTCGTGGAAGAGCACAGGGGCTCCAGAGAAGATTAACTGGGAGCATGGAGGACAGTTTGGCTATGCAGCAGGCTTTCCTAGCCAAAATTAGGTAGCCATGCTTGTGCGCAGGTATGCAGGAGAAGGGAATGTTCATTGTAAAGCCTGCCTGGGAACCCCACTGAGTTACTGACCCCTCTGAGATAGTTCTGCCTTTACAGCAGAGGAGCCAGAATACAGTTATAGAGAGGACTTGTCCGAGGGCATTTTAAATATCCAGAGTGTGTAGGTGTATGTGGGTACTTTGCTCTCCCTGTCTGGTATTAAAACTGTACAAAAGGTAATTTCTGCTTACATATGGAATCAGATTTGAACTTAATTTAGCCTTTAGTTTTTAGCAGCACTGTAGAGAAATTGCCAGATACATACCAAAGATACAATAGATTTAACCTCTTACCAGAGACACTTTGCAAAGGTGACTTAGAACAACCACCAGAAGGAAAAGTAGCTAAAGGAGTCAATGTGCTGTGTATTTAACCAGCAGTTATTATCACACCAGCAATGCTTTTTCTGCTCTCCCCACTCCTCAGCACTGTGTGTTCCTCGCTGCATGAACGGCGGGCTCTGCATTACGCCTGGCCTCTGCATCTGCCCCCCGGGCTTCTATGGCATCAACTGTGACAAAGGTAAACGCCAGCTGAACCCCCTGGGCTCTGCATCCAGCAGCCTCTCTTTATTCACCTAGGGCAGTTTCCCTCTAGGAGCTCATTTTGGAAAGTCAGGCAAGCTATAAGTAAATAAGTTTTTAAAGTGCTATAATTCTTAAAATAGGTGCTGGAGCACAGCCTGGCAGCTGCTGGAAGAATTTAGGGATTTGTAGGCATTCATATACCCCAGCTCTGTGAAGGGTAGTTTAGATGATCAGTTCAGTTGATCCACTGAAAGCTGTGGCATTTATCATAAAAATCACTTATGTTTCTGGGTGGAGGAAAGAAGTTTACAGAAAAAATCTCTATTTGAGCTCTAATTTCCTGTAGTAAAATTAATTTTACTAATTATATAGTACATTAATATGCTGCATCTGGACACATGAAAAAATAAGCATGCTATTCATTTTTTGTGTCTGCATTGTGGCTCTTGAAGGGTAAAAATGAACAATCAGTTGTTCAGAACAGTAATTTGAAACAGTCTAAGCTACCATGTAGAAAAAACCAAGTAGTTTCCTGCAGAAATATAACTGACCTGCTCATGACAGAGCAGAACATCATGCTGCATTTGTTGTTGCAGGTCTATGTGAAGTAAAAACTGAATGCAAAAGGTCCTACAGGGCTTTTCAGCAAAATAATGGGAACCTCCCTATTATTTTGCACAAACTATTGGTGTCAGTGCCCTCATATCTTGTATCTAGTCTTTGAACAGACTTTTACCACATTTGGAAAATGCTTCAAATGCACATTTTAATTAAATGCTCCCAATGTCTTGAAGCATTAATGCGAATCCCAGCTGTTTGGTGAAAAGTCACATCTAACACCATGTAAGTGATTTGGCAGCTGAAAGACAGAGCATTTGCATCTATGCCACCCCACAGAAAAACTCATAAAGGTTTCTTCTTAGTCAAAGCATTACTTAAGAACTATAGTGAAGTATCCTGTTGTAGAAGTAGCTTCCAGTCCTGGGTTGTGCTCCTATTATCAGACGCTGGCAGTTTGAATAGCAGTAGTGCCTTAATCCTTCAGTGAGCTGTATGTGTGGGGCTTGATAAAGATGTAGCACAGTCTGTCCTCAGACAGCTGACTGCTGTATTGTTCACTTGTCTCATTCTATATTGCCTTGTGTGTGTGCCCGTGCAAAGCTTTATGTAGGAATAACTGCATTTCAGTCTTACTTTGTAAATCAGATGAAAAGAGGTTAATCCTGCTTTTACAACCTATTCAATGTTTATTCATGATGAGCAGCAGAGAACATGAAGTCCAAGTTAGACCTAGTCCATATTAATGTCTTAATTAATTCCTCTTTTATTTGTTTCAGCAAACTGTACTACAACCTGTTTCAACGGAGGGACGTGTTTCTATCTGGGAAAATGCATTTGTCCTTCAGGCTATGAAGGAGACCAGTGTGAAATTAGTGAGTAGCATCTCTGTGTGCTTGCTTTCGTTTATGTCAACTTCTAGTGTCAGTGACTGAATGATGACGAGTGACCTGCCTCTGCTGGCCTCACAGCAAGGGTCTCACACAGCACTTTGGGACTCTCAGAGTCAGATGCCACAGGCCTCCAAATGAGTTTCCTACTTAGAAGTTTGGTTCGTTGCTGGACCATCTTACCCCCTGCCCTGTTCTGTTTTCACTGGTAACCACCACGCTTGGTAACAATCCTCAAGACATAAGTATGCAAGCAATACCCTGTGGCACACAGATGTGTTGCCATGCCAAGCCCGTGGGGGGCATCTATTTTCAAACATTATGGCAAATCACACTTGGGCACAGCAGATTAGGTTTGAGCCCACACCTCTGAAAGGGCTACTATAATTTGGGGATTTGGGGCAAAAGGAGGACTAAGCTGTAAGAGCTGAGAGCTTTCATATGGCATATAAAGTTACGTTCACAAGGTAATTTGAGAATGTACAGCCGGATCTCATTCTTCCTGGACTTAGAGCTTCTAACAGAACACTGTGCAAGGAGCTTTCCTTGCTGTAAACATTCCCACCGACATCCCCAGCACCTTCACAGGAGCATGGAGAGCCTAGGATATGTAAATGCTGATTTTTTAATATGCATCAGTAGAAACAAGCTCTTCTCACAATTAGGAAATTTTTATCACTTTGGAAACACATGGAAATAAACGCATAACTTCCTGCCAGCCAACACACAACAATAGGTGAATTACTGTGCAAAGAAAGAATACAGATACAGTGAGACCTACATTTTGCTCAGTATTTATGTGTAGATTAACAACAGGTGTATGTAAATGTTTCCCCATATCTCTATGCATTACAAGGCACTTTGCAACTCCTTTTTACATCATTAAAAATTCAAGGAAAAATAAGCAGCAAAACTTTATTGTTTTTAAGTTAATAAAGATTGCCCATCAATATAAATTCAGACCATATGCCACAAGAACAACAGTGTAGGTTTTCACTGGATTTACCTTTGCTTACATCAAGTTCAGATTTGACTCTTTGGCAGAACCCCATTCGTTTCTTCAGTCCCCAAAAAGTCAAACTTCGTTGACATTTTTCAGATGAAAACTAAAGTTTGATCCAAAGAGAGAAGGATGTATTTTATTTTTGTGGTTTTTTGAGTGGAATTCTTAGAAATGTTATTACAGCATGTATAATTAAGGGCAGTCCATTTAATTAATCTGTCTGAGGAGCTGAAGCTTGTATTTGTCTGCTACTGCTTGGGATAAGCACAACTGGTTTGATTTCCAGGAAAGGTTTACCTGTGAAACTCTAATTAAAATACAGGCAGTAAACTAGTTGCTGTACAAAAGAAAGAAAAACAAATTCAGGGTCACGGTATGCTGAGACCTGAACTGGGACCATGTCAATGAGAGCAAGGAAGGCTATTCACTTACTTTGGGTCTTGTAAAGTTGGAACTGCAATTGTTAGACTGTGATTGACAGCCGTCATCACCTCTGGGCACTGCACCAGCACAACTGTGGAAGACTGCAAGAAATCTGGACAAGGCTTAGAAACACCAGAGCAGAAACACAACTCAGTCCATTTCCTTAGATCCAGGGCCAGCTACATTCAGTCATGGGATTCCTAAAATAATGAGGGGAGAAAACCTTTCAACAGGCAGAAAGCCATCTTCTGAAAATTGCAAGGTTTTGTTGGTGGGTTTTTTTTAACATTGTGTATAGGTTTTCAGTGCTTGTGTAATAATTGAATCCCTCTGTTAGACTCCTGGGAAGTGTACTGGACCCAGTCTACAACACTAACAAGCATTCACAGTCTTCCAGATTTGTTTCTAGTTATAGGTATGCATTGTCTCTAAGTAGTGTTTCACTTTGAATCCAGAGAGCTTTATTTTTCTTTGGATTCCTCCCCTCTTTGTCACCAGCTGTTGCTTTTTCCATTTCTCAGACAGTAACAGAGAGATTATTACTCTTTCCTTCATTCTGTGACAATATTTTAGTCCAAAGTTAATTGAGCTGTGCTGAGCCAAATGCCAAGTTGCCTGTTGCGACTTGGTGGAAGTTGGTGTCACATCTCTTGGCCCATATTCTCCAGATTTATTTAAAGAACTAGGAAAATTCATGGATTTCTTATGCATTTCTCTTTCTTTTTGTTAATTACTTGGGATGCAAATGTTTGCAAATTAGAATGCTTAAAGTTTCCCTCCCCAGAGGCTCCTGGAGAGAAACTGTGCTTTTACAGAAACTCTCCTTAGCACAGTTTGTTCCATCAGCTGCATATTGAAACTTGTTTCAGGGCTATTAAAACAATTACATACAATAGGAATGAGTGTTTCCTTTATATTGACAGTACATGTGTATCACAGAGGTCTGCAGGGGGTTGAGGCGGTGCCTGTGATATTGAGCTCCCAAGAGGGCAGTCTGTGATCATGAAATGAGGTTTTCAGCACAGCAAGCCAGTGTTGATGCTTAAATTATCACATGAAGGTCTCAGTTAATACCTTCCTCAAAAAAACCCCCGAAAACCAAAAATAAACAACAACAACAACAAAAAAATGCAACCAAACAAACAAAAAAACAAACCAACAACAACAGAAAAAAAAAATGCCAAAAGGGAAAGGAAAAGGAAGCAGTTTGCTGCCTCAGGTTTCAGTTTTTGTTTGCGCATAGATTCAGGTAAATATTAGTGCTAAATCTAGGAAGCGTGCCTTTTTTCCCTTTTTTCTGAAGAAACTAGGAAGTGTAGTGGCATTAGAAAAGATAAAAAATGGTTTTGGACAGCAAAGAGGAAAGCTGCACTGGTGCATATGGGCACACCAAGGTGTCAGGGAAGTGGGGGTTTGGTTCCTTGTGGCCCAGGAGCGCCCAGGGCGGTGACAGTGAGCCTCCCTCAGCCTGGGGGTGGCTGAGCTCATGGGCACTGTGCTTCTCTTCCTAGAGCGGAGGGAAGATTTAATTAGTTCTGTAATGCAGACAAATTCTAACAGGGTATAGGCAAGCTGTTGATGGCACATTTGATGTAAAGTTTGAGGATGGTCCTTGGTGTGTCATGCCCAGCAAGAAATCTAGTGTAGATCTCCTCCTCCAGCCGGAACTTCCTCAGTCCCAACAACAACACCAGACCCAGCCTATGCCTTTGGTAAAGCCTGTATGTGAGAGAAAGTAATTTCCAGAACAAGAGCCTGGAAAAATATCTGCCAGTTCCAATTACTGTTAGCAAAATTGCTCTGTACTTTGCAAACAGGAAAGAAGGGCATGATTCTTTAACGTGTCTGGTTTCTGAGCTGCTGTGCGGAACGTCCCTCATTGCACCACGGTTCTCCCCAGCCTGTGCTAGAAGCTGACAGGCCCAGCCAATCTCTTTATTGTCTGCAAGTAGCAGCCATACCTGTCAGTTCCTGAGTATCTTATTGCTCTCAGATCCCACAAGATTTTTTTCTGCTAGGGCGCCCCAGGTTTGGATCCTGCTCTTCGGAACCACATCGTCTGGGCAGTGCTGCCTCCCCTGTGAAGGGTGAGGAGAGCAGGAGTCAATACTGACCATTCACATGGGGTCAGTTTAGTAATAGAGAAATGCTGAATAAAATGTCAATACTTGGCTGTATTAAAATACAATAAGAACACTTTGTGGAAGGGCTAATGGGGACTGCCCTCCTTCTCCCACTGGTTCTGATGGATGCTCAGCTCTGCTGTACAACCTGATTCTCTCTGCAGAGTCAGTGTGGCACAAATCCAGGCAAAAGCTGCGAGGTCACACAGGTTTTAGCCATGCCATCTTTTCAAAGAAGAAGAAGGCTTATAAATTGGAAGCACAGACTTGCAGCAGAGTCTTCCTGATGGATCCATAGTTCACACTCTAACATCTGATGAATTTCTCAGGTACAAGGCAAGCTCGTCAGACACTTGTCTCCAGTAGGCACAGGGAGCTAACACCATTGGTTTTGTGTTTTCACTTTCTAGGTAAATGCCATCAACCCTGTCGAAATGGAGGCAAATGTACTGGTAAGAATAAATGCAAGTGCTCCAAAGGCTACCAGGGAGACCTGTGTTCAAAGCGTGAGTACCAAAGCCACTCCCTCAGTCCTTGCGGTGGGAACATCGAGCTTGCTGTACAGTATCTTTTTTGCATAATGTCAGTACTAATAGTTTGTTGTCAAAGAAATTCAAGTTATTTTACTTTCTGAACATACAGCATACACCAGACTTAAGGAAATTATGAAACCAGAAACATTTTTTTACAGAAGTCTCCTCAGTCTCTTCTGTAATCTTGAGTTTCTGTAAAACAGCAGTGTGTTAGCTCAGCAATAGCAGTTTAGTAATAGAGAAATGCTTAATAAAATGTCAATACTTTGCCATGTTAAAATACGAGAACGCTTTGTGAAAGGGCTACTGGGGACTGCTCTCCTTCTCCCACTGGTTCTGGTGGACGCTCAGCTCTGCTGTACAACCTGAATCTCTCTGCCAGAGGCTGAGCAAGACCTTGCAGGTAAGTTGATGTGTGTGGATGTTTCAGGGCTCTAACCACTGAGTGCAAAGGCACAGATCTACTTTGAGAGCCCCAGCCTGTACCAGGACCAACCCATCATGTGAAATAGCAAGGAAGGCAAATGTGTGACTGTCTCTGGATGAAATGTCAAGAGGTCAGGTGTATGTGTTCTCTTTTTACAGCTGTCTGCGAACCCAGCTGTGGCCTGTATGGCACCTGTGTGGAGCCCAACAAATGCCAGTGCAAAGAAGGCTGGCATGGGAGACACTGCAATAAAAGTAAGTGAGAAACAAACCCTGAGAGTCTTTCCAAGGTGTTATATGCACCGTGCTATACAGAAATGACTGCTTCGAGAGCCTTTCCAGAATCATTTTCCTAATCTTTAATCCAAACAATAAAACAAAGGTTTTCAATACTCCATCACTGGATCTTGAGAGGAGATTTATAGTTCATTTGAGAGACTTGTTTCATATTCCATCAAATGAATGGCTCCTTGATAAGTCTGTTTTCTTAAAAAGAAGTGGTTAAAAAATCAAACAGGGGACTCAGTTTTTCAGAGTAATTTCCATGAGCTTTAAGTAATGAGATGGGTAAATGAACCTGTAAAGAATTACAACATAATACTTTGGATTCCATTTTTATTGTTCACTTTCATTTTCCACAACAAAGCAGCTCTACTAAGCCTGTTTCAGACTGCTCTTTTTTTTTCTCCCTAGGTATTTATGGTCACTGCTGTTCTTTTTCTTTGCATTCAGCCACAAACCAAAGCCCAGCTCAGGTAGCTGGTGCAGACTCTCCCTGGGGGGTTGCTTTCGTCCCATTCTAGAGCCTTTTGCTGGCAGATCATCATGACTGTCACCTAGCTGGTGTGGGGGATACACCTGTGAACCAGGGCTGAGTGGCAGCCTGGAGGTGCTGATGGTCCCTGGGCTCCCTGGCCAGGTGCAAGCATCTCTTTCTGTCTGGCAGGACTTTGTTCATCCTGAGGGGTAACAGAGAGGCAAGAGCTCTTGTAAGGCAGAGCAAAATCCTGTGTTCAGATAGGGGGATGGCTTCCACTTGAAATATTAACTGTAGGTTGCGAGCCCACACTTCTGTGGATTCCTTTTCCTTGAACTGGATAATTTTCCAGGGTATGGAGCCAGCGGTCTGAGCGCCCTGAGGCCAGCAGGCAGCAAGCACAGGCAGCACACGCCTTCACCAAAAAGGGCTGAGGAGAGGCATGTTCCACCCGAATCCAATTATATCTGGTGAACTCCAGCATCTGAAATGGTTCGTGTTTCACAAAGTTCACAGCTTTCATTAACCTCTCATGGATTGAATGTTAAAATGCTGTTCATTACAGTTGAGATTACCGGCTGGAATTTTATTAGCTTCATTATAAACCACTGAGCTGACACTATTCCTTTTAAGTTTTATAAATACTTCTGTAGCATGATTATATAGGCTTCTTCTTTCAGTGCTTTGGATGGTGTTTTGTACTATACTTCAGTTACATTTAAATTTCCTTTTTTGGTTATATAGCTGCAAATATTTTCCAAAAATTTAGTAACAATATACAAGCAGAAAACCTTGTAGATGCTAACCCTGAATTATTTCAATGACTACAGATGTAATTTGCCTAAGACAAAAGAAAGGTGCATTTTACAAATTTTTTCAAATCATGTATTTAGACTTTTCCCTAAGAAAAATAAATAAATAAACAAGTAAGTTGCCTAATTTAAAAACTGAATAACTCAATTCAATGTTATTTTTGCCTTTACAATCTTGTGAAGTACTTTGTATTAAAAATAAACTGCAGTGGTGCCATTTAACCAACATAATATATTGTAAACAAAGTAGAGCTATAATGTATGAACTTTCTGCATCAGCTTGAAGCAATATAATATATTGTAAACAGAACAGCTCTTATGTAATAAACTTTTTATACCGACGGTTATGTATGAAATAAAGATGCTACTTTAGTTTTCTGAGTACTGCTCTGTGTGGCCTCCTGCGGTCTCATCAGCACTGGGTTGGGACCATGGCTTTTCTAGAGCACCCTCGTAAAACAGTGGCACTGCGGGGTTGGTTTCCCTGTGTCTGCTTTTAGCCCCCAGTTCTTAAAAATATTTCAGAAGAACAACTTCTTGTTTCTCTGCCAAGGAGTGGAAAACATGGAAGGCTGTGTTTTGCTCCCTGTTCTTATCCCCACTGCATCCTCCTTTCCCCCGGCACTGCCAGTCAGCCGTGTTGGTGTGCCCAGTTCGTGGCACCTCAGGTTCTCAGAATATTCTTCTCAGAGCTTCTGTCCGAGGGGGTAATAGTCCAGCCCTGGCCGTGTTTCTGTTCAAGGGTGATCATGCTGTGTCGTGCTGTGATCAGACTGTAGAAGGTTTGGGTGCTGCTTCTTGAAACAGTCAAGGGCCACATGATTTGTAATGCAGTGTGGCCTGGAAGCAGGAAACATGGTTTCTGTCTGCACTGAAGAACAGTAAATAGCCAATGAATTATTACTCACCCTTGCTACACCGTAGTTCTGGCAATCTAATTATCTGGGACACATAAAAAAATAAACATGTAAGCATAAAATTAATGGGTGAGAAGTTTTGAGTTACAAAGGAAAAAGTCTAGTGTATTAAAGTGACCTGGTTGGTCTTAGTCAATGGATCTGTTAGTCAAGACTTGCTTAGGCCGCAGAGAGGCAGGATGGCTCCCTAAGGGCCCTTCTTGGGTTGTGCTCCATGTGCTGGAGCTGTGGATGCTGCCCAGCATGGCTGGCCCAGCAGGAGACACCCCTGTCACCCCCATGGCTGCAGGGCACTCTGGAGGCAGTGCCTGGACAAACGCAGCTGGGGAAGGGGAGCCGGGCCAGCCCCGACACCTGGGGCGGCCATGAGACACAGCCTGAACAAGTGCCTTCTTCACTGCCGTCATGCCCTGCTCCGCGACCATGGCAGCAGAGCAGCGCAGGCTTGCTGAAGGAGCAGCTTGCTTAGCATGAGCGTGTAACAGCTACGGCCCCAAAATGCTGGTTGCCAGCCCTCAGGTTTGTGTGTTCATGGGACACTGCCACATCTCTGATCTACCAAGGGCCTGGAGGAGCGAGGAGCCTTTGGGGGCAGATGCCTGCTGCTGGTGGGAAAAGCTGTGCTTGTCCCTTCTCCGAGGCCAGACAGAGGAGATGGGGGCAGGAGAGGTGCTCAGCCTCTGCCCGCAGTCAGTGCCGTCCCAAAAGCACCCTGTTCAGACTGGGGGGAAAAAAGATGGAAAAGAGGAAGCCTGAGGCAGAGGAGAAAACACGTGGTTGATGAAAAGCTGGGGGGACCTGTTGAAGAAAGAAACGTTTTTTGTTATTTTTCTTAAAAGTGATGAAACGAGGAGATTTATATTAGATTGAGATTAAATGTGCAGCTGCTCCGTATGTCCAGGGATGCCCCAGGAGCTGTGTACAAGCATGAAGGTCACATTTGCATGCTTTTTGTTCTTTCTGTAGCAAAGATTAAGTGATTTGTCGCATAATACAGTAAAAAGCACAGAAATTTCTTACTTAAAATTCCTCACATATCTTGGCTGAACTTTTCTGCTCCTGTTAATTTCTTAGAAAGTGCTTCCTTAAAAAATAGCAAGTGTATCCTTTCATATGGAGCAAATTTTTTGCTACTTGCATGAAGATGCTTAATGATGCTGTTTTGTTTTCAGAGTTTCAGCACTGATTTTTAGAAACTTCAGTAATCATGAGAAGAATATTGTCAGAAAGGTTACACAAGGAAAAAATAGTCCTCAAAGACACACTGTAACGTAACTGTTTCTTAAATAGTACTAATTTTCTACACAAAACTTTCACGGCTTTGCCAGTGTGAGCACAAAGTTTCCTGTATAGAGACAGTCCTTGATGCCAGAGTTTTAAGTCAAAAGTCTGTGATAACTGACAATGTAAAAGAAGGCATGAATTTTCCAGAAAAAGTCAGAAGTTGGAAGCAATTTTGCCATTAGAAGATAAACTACAGAACTTAACCACACTCTGTCACTGGACAGGACATACGTATGAGGAAAAAAAACGTGCCAGAGATGACAATTATTTAAAAATAACCCCCCAAAAAGTCAAAATACCAATCTGGTACAATAGGTCAGACAGAAACTGCCTTTTCAATGATGTTTGGAAAGTTTGTAGTTAGCCAGAGCAAGATGCCAGACATTGCACTTGTGAGCAGCAGCTGTAAAGTGATCAAAATGAGTAGAATATAAAATGTTAAATGACTATAGCTCTACCCAAGAAATCTCAATTTGTGCAACTGATAAAATTACAGCTTTACAAAGGGCTTCTGATGGTACTTGATAATTTGGGTATGTAATATTGGCGTCCTGCTATGTCCAGGTATGCACAACAGTTCAAAAGACAAATACACAAGGCACACAAAGAAAGCAGAAACAGACACCCTAACGGCAAACTGCCCCTTTTGTACCGCTGCCATTACTGAACTGATGCACGTGCTTTTTTAGTTTTTTGTTTTTTTTAATTTGCATTTTAGGTTACTATCCCCTTGGCTCTGTCTATGCCGCTGGATTTCAAACGTATCTCTTTCAGTGCCTCTTCGCATCTTCACTTGACTGCTGGGGAGCTGGAGAGAATTGTGGCCTCTTCTTGTTCGTGCAGTGCATGAATTGGCAGCCTGTGTTGGCACCACCTGCAAAGCAGAGGTGTCAGGGGCAGTAGGGCCCAGCACCACCGCACACATCAGGTGCTGCTCACAAGGTCTCTCTGACCAGGAGGCAGCACTGCCTGCCAGGGCTCAGCACACTTTCCCCATGTGGTGTGACTGAATGGTCCAGTTGTTCTTCCAGCTTCAGCTGCGTTTCAAGGAATATTAAGGAAAATAATTTATAAAGAAAAAATTCAAAATTGTTCCAGATGACTCTCTGCCTATAAGATTCAAACTCCAAAAGCCAGACTCAAACCTTTGGCCAGACTTACTGCTATTAATTCAAAAATGTCAGCTTTGTTTCTGCTGGACAGATTTGTTGCCTTTCCTCTCACTTCTCTACATCACCTGTTCTACTGGGATTCCTACTGCGGAAAAAATTCCTACTTGCAGACACTAAGGGGAGATCTGGCCGCAGCAGAGAGGGAGCCTGAAGTTACGCCAGGATTCCCCCGATGCCTGCACTGCCCACAGCACTGCACTGGGCCAGGGGGAATGTGTGTGTGTGTGTGTATGTGTGTGTTGAGGCATTGCTCATAGCCATGGCTTCATGGCAGCTCCAGGCCTTGCAGGCATTTCAGCTCAAGCCTAGAGAAACTGCATCAGTGGAGAGTGCTCTCATCCATTACAGGGATTAACTCCTGCTAAATCCCACAGGTCTTGCAGTGTGAATATGATTTCATGTTCAGTGAGGTGATGAGGTGCTATGATGTTTGCCAGGACACAGCCAAACCTTATGGCCATGATTAAACCAGTGGCACCCTCTCCAGTTCTAAAATCTGCCAGCAAGGTTTGCTCACACGACACTAAACAAAAAAGCATCTAGTTTAAAAAATCTCAAGTGAAACGAATCCCAGTTGCTATTTATGTTTTCCTGCACCTTTGTGACAGGATGGTGGCAGAGCCCCAGAGCAGTCCCTCGGTGGGTCCCTTGGTGCTGGCTGGGGACAGCAGCCCAGCCCAGCCACGCCAGGTCACCACACTCAGCAGCAGTGCAGAGCTGAGCTGGGCACAGAACAAATGGCTTAGGAGAGCAGAAAGGTTTGGAAAAGGCATGCATGCAGATCTGAAAAGATTTATTTCTTATCTCTGTGGCTTTCAGTTTAAATGAACCCTCACAAGTTTAAGTTAAAAAAAGCCCCACTGTGTATTTTTGACTTAGAGCAACATATTCTATTATTCATATTAGTTACAAAGGTTGCATTTTAATCCCTTTCCACATAGCCCATCAGAAGACAGGAGCAGACTCATTGCACAAATCTTTCCATGGAAATAGGAATTTTTTTGGAGGATTTAACACACATACCCTGTCTGGCCAAACCACAGCTCAAAAGTAGTTTGGATGCTTGTGAGGGACAGCCTCACAAGTCCTTTCTAACACTTTGTTTGTTATATGCTTGGGGGGTTTTATGGCTCAGGGGCTGGCACTGGGGCACTGTGCAGGGTTAACAGAGCTAGCTGGCTCTGACTGCTCTGAGTGTTTGATTTTACAACTCTTAATCATATATAACCCTTAATCAGCCTGCTCCAGTTGTACTGCATCCTACCTGCCCAGACATCCCAGTGAGCCTCTCTCCTAGGCAAGGACCAGTGGGACTCCACAAATTCAGGCAGTGTTTGTGAAGGCTACCCCACAGTGTCAATACCTTGTGCATCAAGTTTCTGTGCTATCCATCTTCTCTAGCTCAGAGGAACCTTTCCCAAATGGAGCCTGCCATGAGCCTGGGCTGGCATTTTCCCCAGTCCTCTTACTACAGATTGCCAGTCTTTTTTGGGCAAGTTTTGCTGCTATGGAAGCTGCTTGTGTGCTGGACTGTGGCTTGCTTCAAATTAGGGTAATCCAGTTGAAAGTCTGAGCATTTAATTAGTCATGGCTGTTTTCAGCATGCGTAATTCCATCCTTCAGTGGCCACTGTGGGTACCACCTCTCCCTTGGTCTATCTGGAGAGTGATTGCCACATGCATACATCTCTCAGATGGTACCACTGTTAAAAAAGTTAAATTAATATTCAGCACAATCCACTCACTGTTTTTTAAACCAGTCTTTTTGCATAAAGGTATGAAGATTTCTCCCCTTTTACAGCTACAGCCACAATAGAGGGAGTATTTTCTGAAATGAGCACTTGGAATTGACTGTACAGCTTCACTGTATTTATCACATGTAAGACTTACTCAGTAGTAATAGTTCCACCTCCAAGGCTTATTCCTGAAAGGAATCAACTGCGTTTGAAATGCAGCTGAAATGCTAACCCAGTTTGAGGTCCCGAGTGGTTTAGATGTCACAACTTACAGCAATCCACTTAAAAACAAGATGTGAGGGGTTTCTAGGGGGAGATGAGTTTGGAGTTTCTATTCTTTTGCATGTGCCTTTGTGATCAGTGAGAGAAGGAGCTCCCCCAGCAGCAGAGGACCCCGCTGGCTGGTGTTTGAGAATGGGGAGCAACCCCTGGTGAAGTGTGCACAGTGGCCCCCTGGAAGTGCATCTTCGCTGCCACCCAGGAGCTGAAACAGGGATCACTGTGGGTTTTTGTAGTTGTTCCTGAACATCTTTACAATATACAAGGTAAATACAGAACCACAGAATGGTTTGGGTTGGAAAGGACCTTAAATATAATCTAGTTCCAACTCCCCCTGGCATGGTTAGGGACACCTTTCACCAGGCCAGATTGCTCAGAGCTCCATCCAACCTGGCCTTGAACACTTCCAGGGACTGGGCATCTACAACTTCTCTGGGCAACCTCTTTCAGTGTCTCACCCCCCTCACAGTAAAGAATTTCTTCCTTATGTCCAATCTAAACCTACCCTCTTTAATTTTAAAAACATTGCCCCTGTCACTACAGGACCTGGTAAAAAGTATTTCTGTCTTTCTTATAAGCCCCCTTTATATATGGAAACCATGCAGTCAGGTCTTCTCGGAGTCTTCTCCAAGGTGAATAACCCCAGGTCCCCCAGCCTTTCATCAAATATTTGATTTAGGTTTTTCCTCTCTACTACACTTCCCTTTTTTGTCTCTGTCTTAAAAATAGTAGCATCAAATAAACAAATGAACAAACAAATAATCAAATAGACCCCAAATAACCGAAAATAAACAAGAATTGCATTTGTTTAGTATAAACCACTTGTGGTCTTTTTGGAGGAGCAATTCAATACTGCAGTAATGCCACATTTAACTCTGCACTTGTCTGTGGAAGTACAATAGTACTACAGCGTTTTTGAGCACCTTGTAGACCACCCACAAGCAAGAGGAGCTGCAACAGAACGGCCAGCAGAATGCCTTGGATGTGATATTTCCTTGGGGATTTAGAGGACAGTAAGAAAATAGTTTGTTTGTTAGTGTTTTGACTGAAATAGGTTTTGTTCACTCAGATGAGTCTATTCTGCTTGAGACAGAGCAGTCTTCTCTGAAGCAAATGAGTAACATGAGCACTTAGGTAAAAAAAGTCAGCTGCTAAGTACAGAAATACCTGAAGAGTGCCGTTAGGGTAGTTAGGTATTTAGGTTTCTGTTCATTTTGTAAGTTAATTATTTGACATATCATCATACAACAGCTCTCACTGCGCTGCAGTGCTCTAATATCCATCACATAGGTTATTAGGAAGAGTTTAAGATAAAAGATCTGCTGAACACATCTTGATGGAAAAAGGAATGCAAAATCCTGTATTTCTTTCTAACTCTGCTTCCTCTCCTAGCAGAACACATTCCTTTTGTATGTGTCCCCTTCCACATTCCAGAAAATAAAGAGGAAATAATTACATGGAAAAAAGTGACTAATTGGGAGGTATGCTTCATCTGTTGTACCCAGCACAACAATTAAGGTCTTGAAAAGACAAGACAGTGAATGCCCCTTTGAAATTGGCAGGGGGGTGGTAGGGAGAATCTTTTAAAAACCTGGGAAGCAATTAACAGTAATTATAACTTCATTATTACTGCCACCTTCTTATCTGTTGTGTAACACTTAACTCAGGTTTCCTCCTCTTATAAACAGACAGTGACACAACGCTGCTGTTTCATATGTATGAAGTTATTAGAGACAAATGATTTTGCTGTGAAACTGGAGTGCAGTTATAAAGCTGCTGCCCCACTGCTTCAGATCTGAAAACACAGTTACATGGCACAAACGTAGCTTGGCTCTTTTACAGGATGTATTTGGAGACTAGAAGTAACTTCTGCTGAATGTGTGGAGGTTTATTTGACTTTCAGGCTGTTCTGGGCCAGCAGTGTTAGCCAAGCCCTGGAGATTGTCCCAGACTCAGAGCCATCTCGAGCAGTTTGGTCCTGCCTGCTTTTCCCAGTTTAGCAGAGCTCTCCCAGCTGAGTTACCCATCAAAGTACAGAGGGGAACAACCATGAGAAGCTGTCAGGAGCTCTTTTCCCATTCAGACAGTACTGAATCATAGCTCACAGGAAAGGGCAAGAGAGGACCTCACAGCGATGCTGATGTAATTTTCTGTGACAGAATTAAATATCATGTTATTAAAGACCTGTAGTACTTGTTCCAGGAAAAAAACAGTCTGCTTCCAGTATCCATATTTCAAGAGATCATAGAAAATTTATGAGAATTCAGAAGAAAGTTGCAAGAGCAACTATTCGGAATCCTAGAAAACTGTGTGACAGTGAGAGTCTTCAAACATGTTTTGGGAGGACTGACTTGGCTGCCCAAAATACTCCCTGCTGCTAAGAAGAGAGGTCTTTTCTTCATTCCATATACTATCCTCATCAGAAAAAACAAGCAGTTTTCTGCTGAATAAGTGAGCTTGACCAGCTCTCTGGCAGATCAGCAGAAGGGAGGAGAGCTTCCAAAGGTATCCCAGCCATGGTCTTTAGCTATTTGCAAAACCAACTCCCTTTCACAAAAATGAATGCTGGGCCTGAAAAACTGAATCTAGAGAATTTTCACACTGGAACCAGGGTGCATGTTATTAACAGTGGATTAAATAAGTGTTAGGTTTTACCTGGGACTGCAGCAGATTCTTCATCATCTGGTCTTAAAAGCAGGACCTCCTAAAAGATACATTGTTAGCTAAAAAATAAGTTACAGGCTTCATACAGAAATGGCAAGACAAGGTTCTGGGTTCTTCCACACTGTGGTCATCTTAGATTTGGTCTAATAGCTTGGTCTGGTCTTAAACATATAAAGTAGTGAATAACCGCAAAACTGAAGCTGAATCCTAATGCAGGTATTTAATTTCTGAGTGCATCTACAATTTCATTCCAGAGGTGGAGGAAGCTGAGTAATGACTGAAGTCACAACAAGGTGCTGTTCATACACTGATATTTGATCATATGCCATGACTTCAGCTTGTCAAGGACAAAGCAAGAAGCCCAAGGCCATGTCAAACCCTAAAATGTATCATTTGAGAAGAGGAGTGGTTTTTTGTTTCCTTCCTTGCTCCTGAAGTGTATTTTTCACTGTCCCATGACAACTCTTTCTCCTCAGCCTGTTGCTATGTGAGAATAAGAAATTTTTAAAAGCTACTATGAAGGAGTTTTGAGAAACACTTCAAAAATTCACACCATTTAAAGAACAGGAACAGAGAAGAGTTCATAAGGGCACAGAACTGCAGCAGGCTTGTGATAAAAGCCTCTGTAAAGGCAACTACTCACCAAAACTCAACAGCAGAATGAATGTCTCAGTATATTTCAAATGACGTGTTTTCACAGATACAGTCACAGCTGTGTGGCCTTCACTTTTCTGACTACCATGTGCGGGTCATGGGGGTTACATGATTGCTCCTGTGTGTCTTGGCACACTGGGTTTTGTAGCCCTGGCCCAACTCCACCTTGGACAACTGTTGCCTTTATTTGCTGGCAGATCATTCAAGGGATTGTTTTGTGCGGGTGACAGCTGAAAGGCATTAAATGGTACAGTAAATCATTTAACTGGAGTCTAGAATGTGTGAACACTGAACCACAAGCTCTGACAGAAGAAAATTTATTTTGTGTTTTGAACAGTCTTAATATTAGCGGCCCAGTTTAACCACATGTAACAAGCATAATCTGTTCAGTTTTCAGCAAGGTCTTTAACCAGATATTGTATACCTCTGTGGTGGTTTCCTCTAATTATTTGTGGTTTCTTACTTGGGAATTTTGTTGTTAAAATGAACTTTTTCATTTGCACAGCCATCAGAGAGAAAGCCTTGGTTTGAGGGAATATTGGTGCTGCAGCCAGCCTACGTCTTGGAAAGAGGCAATGGATTGAGGCTGGAGCATTCAGCCATCTGTTTGCCCCTCAGGCTGGACTCCGCCGGACCTTGTGCTGCAGGGGGAGATGCTGCACTCACAAAGGACCGGTGCTATGCAGAGGTGTCACCTTCTGTCCAGGAAAGGTGCTCATGGTCACCAGGCTGCCTTTCCTCTGGCCTTTCCCGCTGCAGTCATCCGTCCATTTCTTGGCTGCAGCTTCTAAATAGGCAGAGCCCATTCACAGTCACCAGGCTGCTGAACCACTGGGCTCAGTGACATTAGGAACCAACTCCCAAACTACAGCAAAACCCACAGGAACCATACATCCCCAAGACACCACCTGAGGAAAGAGTCTCATGGACCCAACAGTGATAACAGTGCCCCGCTCCAGCAGCCCTGAGGCTTGGTTGTCACCTTCACCTTCTCCACCTTCTTGCAGATGGGCTCATTAGCACAGCACAGTGAGCAGGAACCACAGCTCCACATCCACTCTCATTTCAGCTGAGCCAGGGCACACGTCACTGCCATTCCTTCCAGCTGCTACCCTCCAACAAGCAGAAAATCTGTCCCATTGTGCTCCCAATGCTCACTGCACTCTGCCACCACGCTGCTGGGCTCTCCAGCAGCCCCGACCCCTAGGAAAGATGCTCCAGGAGTGTTGGAGAGTGGGAGAGCAGAAGGACTGTCTGTGTGTGCATCTCTGGTCCTGCAAGGCACTGCCAAGCTGCCCCACTGCCACTCTGAACTCCCACGATGGTGGAGTTTTAGCCTTTTCAACTTCCAGCAGTTTGGATGCCTCCTGATGCTGTTGGAACAACATCAAATGGCCCCGACCAAAGAATGTCGTTAAAGGATTTATTCAGCCTGGATATGAGTGCTGCTGATGGGAGGGAAGGGAACAACAAAGATTTCTCAATCACCATTGTGATCTACCCATTTAAAAAGATATTAAAAAAAAAAAAAAGAAGAAAGATTCCATTTACTATCAACACCATTTGGCTGAGCATTTTACTGCAGACCCTGAGCTAGTTCCAAATTGCTTGGCTTACAGAAATACCTCTACCACCAATGGGCCTTTGCAGAAGGAAAATGTGTATAATTGAGTAGTAATTGACAATCATGAGATACAATACATTTTTCAAAAGCAAAGTGCCAGATTTTTTAATTGAAAACCCACAACTAAAAATAGAAATCCCAAAACAATTAGTAGATTAAAACAATACTGTAATTAACACTGCAAGAGTACTGCTTCTGTGTACAAAAGAGAATAAATTGTAACTTTCTCTGCTCAGGGAAGCTGATTTTTGGTAACAAATGTTTTCCTTAGTTCCTCTTCTTCTTTCCATATTTTATTCCAGATGCAGGGAAGAATATCAGTTCAGTATATTTCCATCTTTATGTTATCTTTAGTGCATTCAAAGAAGAGAAGAAGCCCAGTCCACAAGCATATTTGCACTAACCAAATCTAACCATTTTAAGAATTAGTTTGCAGTGAAGCTTTCCCTTCCCTCTTCCTATCTAACCCCAGTTATACCTCTTTAAACTGGGTATTTTCCATTGCCTTCTCATGCTGTTCTTTTAGAAGGAGAGGTGCCATGCAGGTGATCTGAGCCCCTCTCTAGGGCTTTCCACAATCATTAGTACTGTCCCTGCTTTAGCAGTGTGTCCCATTACCAGGTTTGAGCAACACCCAGGTTTTTCCTTTCCTTGCTTTTATTCTTCCTTCTTTGCTGCCATTACAATAGGTGCACCTAAAGGGAAGGTACAGAGAAGGAGGGGCTATACTCTTCCAGAGGTGCACGGCAATACAAAAAGAAGCAGCAGACATAAACCACAACAAGAGATATTCCAATACAGGAAAAGGGGAAAAGGGGATTTATCATGGGTACGGTCGAGCACTGGACCAAATGTTGAAGGAAGGTATGGAGTCTTGATCCTTGTAGGTGTTCACACTTGCCCAGACACAACATTTGGTCCTGCTCTGAGTCTGAGGTGACTCCCGACCTGAATTATGATTCTGTAATGGCCCTTATTGAAGACCGCATACAGATATATATGTCTGGGATCTGTAATAAGGTCACAGACAGGTACCTACTGTCTATGTGCTATTTCCATATGCCATGTGGAGATGGGTTTGAGACAACAGAAAAAATCATCCATGTCAGACAAGTGTAACAGGAGCAGTTCCCTTGGACCGGTTTTGGTTTTTTAAAGATACATCACACTTGAGCTCAATTCTTGAGATGAACAAGCATGACCAATAGTGCTCAAACCAAAATGCTTTTTTTCATAGCCAAACATGAGGATGTCTAGAATTTGAAACAATGCAGTCCCTTGAATATGCATATCCAAAACCAGGTTTTATTGTATACCTTTGCATTGATAAACAGTATTGGAAGTTTCAGGCACAATTTGTCTGCAATTTGCCATGCTCCACAGTACTCATAATCTCACCTTTAATGACCTCATTAATGACCTGCCTCACACACAGCCATACTTTGCAAAGGCTATAGCCATTGGATCTGTAGTTTCTTCAGGGTCTGTTACCATTTTCTCTGCTGTACACTGGGTCAGAGCAGGAAAGAATTACAGTGGATAGAGACAAGAGCAAGATGACAGAGTAGAGCCAAAACAATCGCCTACCCAAAATGCATAACATTTAAATTATTTTTAAAAGGGACAGGTGAAATGAAAGGTTGCTGACTTGGCTTTTTTCTCCTCAGTACCAAAACCAATGTCCAAGCAGGACTGTCCTTGGAAGGGGAAAAGCAGCAATTAATTAACGAGAAGACAGACAAGAATCTGAAATACAACCCCAAACCTTCCTGCCTTTCTCTCTGACTCGTGGCCACTTCGCTCTCATGTCCCCACGTAACACACTAAGCAAATTTCCTCTCCTTGCAGTGCTTTCTTTCCCCTTGGTGAGAGGCACAGCTCTGAAGTACCTAAAGTTTCAGCTGCTATTTCATGCTAGTTTGGAAATATGTCAGGGGATTTCATGTGTATAATATAAGTACCTCCCTCTGCAATTAGTCTCTGCTACTGGTAGAGAAACAGACTGCATCAACATTGCTTTTTTTGCTAAAGTGCTGCTGTAGTTTCAGTTCATCCTACAAATGTGGCATTGTCTCCTAAAATTACATTAGTAATTGCAGCTAATACACCCAAGCCCAGATGAATGCAACTTTGATCTGAGTAGCACCCCTACGCAATCCCTCTGGCATGCAAATGGCAATTACAAAACACGGCTCAAATACAGCTTGAAAGCAAAGATGTAAGGCCAATTTATTTAGTGCCCCTAGACTAAACAAGGTCCTTATTACAGTGCCAGATTATGATTGACTGAGATTTACTCACAAAACATTTCCCACTGAGAGTGTGTGACAAACTGCAATTATTATTAGTCAAGAAAGAAAGAAAGAAAGAAAGAAAGAAAGAAAGAAAACCCCACAACGAAAAAAATCCATCTTTAGCTTCAGTTTTGGCTGGGCTGCCTGACAGAGATCAGCTGCCAGCTACAGCAGTAGAGCAGGCTGATGGGGGTAGGTGTGGGGGTACAAAAACCAGGATAATATGGGGGGATAGCAAGGAACAAGGAAGGAAAGAATGAGAGAGGGGAGAAAGAATATAATTGAGAAGGACAAGGGAAAAGGAGAAAATAAGAGAGGTTAAAGGAATATGAAGACACAGAAAGCAAACATGAAAAAGTAAAAAACAGATGTGAGAAAATGAAGGAAATTGAGAAAGAAAGCAGAGTAGACAAGTCAAAAAATAAAATAGAAGGACTAGCCGAAGATGGTTCTGTTGAAAACTTGCTACAGACTAGTTCACTAGGGCAAGAGCTGGACCACATGCTTTCAGATTTTGGAAGGAGTTGGTTTAGGCTTCTTGTGCTGAAATCAAGCACGTGAAATCTCCATTTCTCATATTAAATTGCTACAGGCATGAGTTCAAGTGCAGAGCTCTCCTCAGCACAGCTAGAAGAGAAAGTGCTTGCCACGTGGCACCTAGTCCCAGACGCTTTGTGTGTAAGCTCTGCCACAAAAACCTGACTGAAAAAAGACTTTGTTCAGGAAAAAAAGAAATGCAGGGCCAGTAATTTAGCAGTACCCCATGACAGCACTAGAGAGCAAGACAGACACACACATTTGATTAACAGGTATGTAGCAGACAAAGTCTGTTAAAGGTGAAAAAAAATCAAAGGAACAGAACTTCTCCACTGCACAAAACCAGAGATAAGCTTTTCTACACACTTCAGAGTTAAAAGAGAGTCACAAGCTAAAGCAAAAGGCTCCTTTCCTCAGTGAGGAAAGTAATAATCCCAGATTTTTGGTTGATATACCAAAATAGAGCTGAGCTGGATAAGAAAAACTGATATTTAATTGCCAAAAAAAACAACCAAAAAAAACCCAAAGTCATCTGAAGCTATTTACAAAAGTTTACTCATTTGAAGAGACACCAGAATTGGATTTAGAAGATGCAAAAATGGTCTTGCTTTTTAAAAAAGGAAAACAAGCAAACAAACAAAACCAGCAAAATAAACAGTGGCTATGTCAGAAAGACTGAAGTGAACAAAATAGGCAGATAATTTTTTTGTCTAAGCATGGAGAGTGATGCAGAGCCAGCACCTTACTCTTTAGCTCTGATTTACTTTCTTATTTAATTCAAATCTCATTTCTGTGACTTAACACCCACATTTAGGCACACAAAGATGAAGTCTGTGACTTTCAAACAAAACGCAGGCTTAATCCATGCAAATAGCTAAGCTAGTCAAATACTAGTTAAAAGGCACCTAAAATTCTCATTTGCAGTAAGAAAAATAATGCAGATAGCACCAAAAATCTTGATTAAATTCAAGCAGAGCAGAAACCATTTCAGTAGCAACTAAATGACGTTTTTAAGCAGGAGGTAGGACAAAACTTCACAGGAGCGTAAACTCCTTCTGGTGACTCATCCCAAGATTACCTATTGAAAACTTGCATAAATATTCGCGATAATTACTACATAATCGCTAAGTTATGCTGGCATGTGGGACTAATTTGTTTTAAGAGAGATGAAAAATGTGAATTGTTTCTTCAAGCAAGAGACCAGGACAGGAAACCCTAAGGGAAGGAGTTTAGATTCTTGTTTGTGTGCATTATTGTTTTCAAGTTAAATCAGTCAAGTCAAGCTCACAGAGCAGGTCTGACTGCACAAGAATCTGTCTTCTCTGAGTGCTTTGGAGCAGTAAGGAAGATTTCTAGCTATTTCAAACCTCACTCAGAACAACTTTTTCTTATAATTTTTTTTAAAACCACCCCATAAAGAAACCAAAATAACAAATAGGAAATATTATGAATACCTTAATTACAGAATTCCTGAAGTCAAAGGTGTCCTTACATAAACTTACGTAGAATTTCCAAGATCAAAGAAATTTATACCTTTAAGCTATGATCTTACAGGGCACCTTACAAGCACAGTTTGTGCTTGTAGTTACTAGTTTTAAGGCATCCATCACCGACATAAGGTGTGTACATCAAACTTTGTCAGCTGGGTCTAACCTATATAACTTACATGCCCTCCCCCTTCCCTTGCGGTTCTAAAAAAACCTTGCTAAAATGAAGCAGCATAGGCTGGGTTGAGCACTCTGCTGCAATGAAACCTGGGATAGTGAACTTGGGAAAGGAAATTAATGAATCTCCATCTGTAAAATGAAGGTAACTATTGAATTAAATTCATCCTTTCAGTTCTTGAAAGAGCAAATCTTCAAAGACTGTGGCATCCTGTGTGCAGACAGTCATGAAGACACAAGGTAGCTGGAAGGTCAGGGTTTGACTGCAAACTGTTTTGAGAAGCATCTCTCTCCTGAAATAAGGCACCCAAGACAGCGGGACTGTCAAGAATGAGCACTGCATTCTGCGGTTGCGTTTTCCTGAGCCAAAAGCAAATGTTTCTGCAAAATATGCAATTAACAAGATGCTAAAATCGTTCTGTGGCTATGAAAGTGCTCAGAAACATTCATTTTTAGCTCTCAAATTATTCGGGTAGGCTTTTTAAGTGACTGCACAAGCACAGTCAATGTCAGCTTCAGATTGGTGTGCCACTTTATTCCTATGCCTGTAAATCTCCAGGAGCATTCAGATTCTTTCTCATCAGCCCTGGCAAAGCAGGCAAGCTCTTGTGATCAGCTGCAGCTTCACGGCTGCACAGAGCACTCAGATCCAGCCAAAGCACAGAAAGTCTAACAGGGGCAGAGGAGGGTGCGGGGTGCCCAGGCAGTGCTGGGGTGCTGCAGCACACGGAGCAGGTGCTGGTGGCTGCTCAGTGCCATACAAACAGTCGTGGCACCAGCGATTACAGGACAGCCCTCTCCATTTCAGCTGTTTAGGAGGGAGTTAACCAAGCACCTACATTTGGGGTAAAAGCTGGATGCATCACAGAATTAGAACATGATCTGTGAGGTGAATTTAGCGCTTGGCGCCTTCCTAACTGATTAGGATCTATGGAACCTTATGTATTCCTTCCTGAGCCTAAAACTGATTACCTCAGGACATCAGAAGGATGAAGGGAAATGCTTTACTGATTACCAGGTAAATTATAAATGCTTGAAAAAGCACTTGGATTGTTTTTATGGACTTCGCCTGTACACGGCCAGCTCTGCAGCTTGCAGCCACCCCAGCTGCAGAGTTCAGCAGGCTGCACTAGGTGCTCGTGCTTTCTGTGGGGCAGGTGGTCTCCAGCTTAACACAGGTGTCTGCTTAACACAGACATCTGTGGATGCCTTTTCCAGTGCCTTTTCTAACATTCCTGTACAATGAATATTTCACATAAAATACAGGACTAGGATTAGGAAAGGTAAGCAAGCCCTGGGACTGTCTCCTCCCAATGAAGGCCTGGGTCTTCAGCCCACACACATTTTGCTATATCATTGTTCCATGAAATTACTGGTATTACTGAAATTGCCTCTCTTTGCAGATCTCTAATCATCACACTTTATAATAATGAGGAAAGACAGCAGCAAGCATTTCTTTGGAAACCACAGGGTTAAGCGAATCTGCGATCTCAACTGAAAGAAATGGCTTTTTACCCTGTAAGAATGAAATTACATCTCCAAACCCTAAGTAATGAGGAGGCTTATTTTTGCTAGCCAGCATGCTAACTACTGTAGCTCTTCTTCTGAGAGTCCTGGACATCTTCTTAGATGTTTAGATCAAAGCTTTGCTTTTTTCATGGCTGCAGTCATACACCCAGAACTGTCTGGTGCCAGGCTGTAACACCCAGCAGGTTCTCAGGGAATGATCTAATGCAAAGTCCTGCTGAGCCACACATAAACTCTTTTTAAAACCCAGCTATTGTTCCAGGACATAATTCATCTTTTACCACCCCTTTTTGCGTCTATCTGGGGACTCCTGAGAATAATGCTTTAAAAAGAGCAGAAGCTCCAAATTTCCTCCAGGTCCCTGGGAATTTCTCCTGTAGTTTAGTTCTTCCTCTAGGGTGAGAAGCCTGCTCATATGTACATATGATAAACACATGGATGGCTAGGAAAATGGGCTTAGTTTTCCTTCCTCTTAAATCACTTGTTCAGTGATGTTGTCACAGAACATAAAGAAGATTATTTTTATCTCCCCTTTTTAAACTCAAATCCAGTAGGACATCATGCAAAATACAGCTTCGCTAAAAAACCAGTGAAAAAAGTGTCTCTGTGAAGAAGAAAGCTTTGCAGACGGTGTTTTTATTCTGTGTCTCCCCCACCCCTTCCAATGGACACCCATTATTCAGCCCCAGAAAATACTAAAACTTTTATTTAATTGTCTGTGATTCCCACTTGATACAGACCCTGTCAGCTGTTTCCTGACAACTGCCTTGCAAAGGGCCACCTGGCCCAGCTGCGGCTAATGCACAACTAATAACCAGACAAAGGAGTTCCAGCAGCTTGATGAAAATTGTTTGTGTCCGCTTCGCCCCACAACAGACCCAGTTGCAAGTGGTAGGGCTGAGCTTCCAGTCCGGGGCGGTCGATTCCTGGTGTACTCAATACCCCTTAGAACGGAAAACAAGCTGCACCCTGCTGCTGGAGGGATCAAGAACTCCCTGGTAGAAATGGTTGTGTGCCACTTGGCAGCTTTTGACTCCAGCTTGTTTCAGAGTTCCAGCATGTCTGGCACTGCAGCACTGGCCAGTGTGACTTCATTCAGGCCATGACGGTTCACTGTTAGTCTCCACTCTCTGTTAGACTTTTGCACTGCCCACATGGTGAGCAGGCCAAGGGGTGAGCAGGTCCTGCTGATCACTCCTGGGCTCTCCAGTCAGCAGATCAACATGTGGTGGAAAACAGGGAGTCTCGGTTGGTGTGATATCATCACTGATGCATTGTCATGGTAGCAGCTGGAATCTGCTCTTCTAACACAGCAACCAAACCACAGACAGATCATCTGAGAGACCAGGCAAGCTAGGCAGCTGTTTAATCTTCTCTGTACTCAAGGCATCATACTGTGCACCCACTGGTACCCTCTTGGGTCTTTGAAATACTCTCTCCTGAGGTATTCTATGCCAATGATGCACAGAGACTCTAGAGCAGTCACAGTAGTATGCTTTTGCCACTCATTCCCAGTTAAACGTACCTCAGCCTATAAACCAGACAGTTTTTGGGATCCTCCTGTCACTCAAGAAATGCAGATGGATTTGGCCCCTCTTTAGTCTGATGGCACTTGTGTGCAGGTGTCCGCTAGAGCTTTACACTCCTGTGGGGCTGATGAGCCAGGACATCTGATCCCCACAGTCCAGTAAATCCAGTTGTCCCTTCTCTCCACCTGGCCAAAGGCAAGGCCCCTCTATTCCTGGTTGGAGTCTTCATTATTCGATATTTGTAACTGCAAAACAGAAGCCTCTTTGTCAGGGTCAAAGGTACAATCAGCTCTTCTACTCTACCCAACAAACCCTGGAGCAGTAATTTTCCTGGACGGATGCTTTTGGACTGTTATTTTTCCCTGCAGTTCTTGTATTCAAGTTTCTAGCCTCCAGGTAGGTTCACCACCCCACTTCCTCATGGTCACCCAGGAAGGACCACAGGATCGTGCCTGGTGTGCAGTGCTGGTACCCTTTCTCTTGAATGGAACAAGGCTGACTCTTCATAGCTGAGGCCTTGGTAGCAGTGTGAGGGATGACCCACCCTCCCCAGCTTGCTCAGACATTTTTGGTTGGTCTGTCCATGGCTGAGACACAGGCCCACATGGGAGGCAAGATAATCTTCACATTCCCAAAGCTGTCTGGCCAGTTCGTCTGTAGCTGGTGCCACCATGTCTGTCCAGATGTTATCACCAGAGTGTGGGTGATGACATTGGTGCATTTTGTGTAACTTTCACCACACGGGCCACGTGCACCAGATTTCATCTTCTTTTCATTTCATCTTTGGATGCTGGTTGTCATGCAGGTTATTTTAGATCACCTTCAACATGGTTCATTCCCTCAGATACTGGATCCTTCCCTCGATGCCAGTCCATTTGCTTCAGAAATAGGTGAATTCTTCCTTGAAGAGACACCTGTCCTTCACACTTATATAACCTTTTGGACAACGATGGAGAGGGGGTTTTGTCCACCTTAGCAAACCTAACATAGCCTTTTATAGCTGCAACTGCTGACTCAGCACAGTGGCTAGGCATTAGTTTCTGGCACAGAGGCACTGGGAAAAGGAAGATGCACACATTTGCTCTGTTTATTTTTGAAAGCTTCCTCATTATAGTTGTTTTTGTGGGTTCAAGCTCTGTAGGCCTGTCAGGAGATAAAGAGGCCTTTCCTGGTTACTGAAGCCAGTCTCCAGCATCTGCCCTGTCCAGAGGAAAGGAAAGCTATGTTAAAAGAAGAAAAAAAAGCCACCACAATTGTTAGCTATTTGCTAGTATGTTTAGGCAATGAGATCAGAGCGGTGAAGATGAAGAAATGTTTGCTCAGTTCTGATTAAGAGAACCAAAATGCTTCTGGCACATAGGTTCTCATCTTACAGTAAATCAAAGGAGTCTCTTATGAACAAAGCCCTTTTCATATTTCACAAACTATAAAACACTCCACTGGGTGTTTACTTGCAAATGACAAAAGGAATGACATGCAGATTTCACAGTACATTGAAAAACACTGGTCAGAAGTTAGTTTATATTTAAAAGCAGTTATTGTAAACCCAATTGTATAACATGCTGATCTTTAACAGCAAACATCTGCTTATTCCTCTCAGACATTTATTTTCCCACTTTTCTTCTAAGAAAATGCTTTGAATACTGGGGAACAAAAGTGTCTCCATGCCATGTTCAATCTACATGCATATGAAGTCAATGTGTGAGCATTTTCCAGGGATATTGCATGAAAATTCACGTGGTTTTACTACCAACAATCTACGCCAGAGCTGAGAGAGATGTCTGCCACACAGCATAGGTAAACAGAGCTTCATTTTCACGTCTGTGTTTCAAAAGGCTATTCTTCAAACTATTCCAAGTTGTCTGTAACCTTTGGAATACTGTCTACAGTGGAGAAATTATGAGAAACATTTGCTTCCAGACCTGTCTCTCTAGGCTGAAAATCGACATTGATTGCCAGCAAGTGACCAGCCAGGACATGTACAGGAAGGATTGTCACTGAGTTGCATATAGCTGGAATCTGCGTTTAAATGTCCATATAACCAAATGTTCACCTTCTATGATGGTGAGGTACGTTCAAAGCTGTAATTAATCTGACACACGCCACTGAAACATGGAATATAGAGCAAAGCCCAAGTAGGGCTCTCCCTTCCCATAATTAGGTCAAGAACCTGGAGCTGTCTATCTGGTGAGTGTTAATTACGGTACCTTTAAATTAAAATCAGTCAAGCAAACAAAATCCAAACAAACTGTAGGGAAATTGCCCTTTGCAAATTTTATTCAACCCCTTCATTGACCATTCCTGATCTCAGTGGGATGTATTCAGGCTGCATTAGGATTAATACAATAATTAGGATATAATAATTAGGATGCTGTGCTGTGCAGAAGAGAAACCTGCAGCAGGTTGTCAGCAGCTGTGAGAGCTGGGAACACAGGAAAAGCAACGTGTTTAGTCCTCGAGGGAGGAGGAGAAGCCTCATGTTACTCAAAAGCCATGTGAATGGATGAGTAGATGCCACAGTCAGGGGAGGCCCTTCCAACCCCCAGCCACAGGAATGGCTGCAGGCACAGCTCTCCGCAGCTCAGTGTTCTGTGCCAGGTCGGTTTGGACACCTCACTGTAAATAAGAAAATAGCTGCATCCCTACGGACTTTTTCCTGGGGAAAGGAACAAGTGTGGCTGCCATCAAGAGATAATAGGTTTCACTTCATGTTAGGCAGCAAGCTAAATTTATTCTGGTGCCTCATATTCCCTCTCATCAGTGGAGCCTGCAGTTGGAGCGACTGCTCTGTTTGTTGTTTTTCTGTTTGTTTAGGATGGGGAGAATCCTGCTGTGTAAGAGCCTGTTTCTCTCCTTTAGTTAAAGACAGCGTCTAGAACACTGTCTCAGCTACAAACATCTGCACTGGTCAGATGAGATCCTTTTGAAGCATACTGTCAGGAAGGGCAAGCTCAGAGCATTTGGGTGACTTGGCTAGGAACCTAACCAGATCTTTCCAGCAGGTATGAGCCATGGGGCTGGGGAGGGCGTAAGTATTTCTGAGAAAAAACCTGGAGACATAGAATGGCACAAGTAGTGGAAGAAGTGCAAAATTCAGGCAAAAGGGACTGATGGGAGGCTAGGCATGGGAGCTGCTGGTGTGTGCTGGCAGAGAAGGCAGGGTACCCTGGAGCAGGGGGCTTCCACTTGCTCCCAGCCATTTCTGTTTTCTAGAGAGAGCCTCACCCAGAGATACATGAATGTAAAGTGACAGTGTTCACTAAAGGCACAGGAGGCAAACCTAGGACATTTCCAGAGTTGTTTTCAGGGAATTTAGTGTCTCTTATATCTAACACTGTATAACAGAAGAAATCTAACATTGTATAACAGAAGAAACCTACCATAGCAGGGGCACGGGAGATGCAAACCTCATCTGTAAATGTTTTCCAGGTATATTTGCTCTTGAATAATGAACATTTGCATATTCATTGAATATTTGCATTTGAATAATGTCAGCTGTGGTCCTGCTTTCTAATGTTTTTTGATAACACTAAATCTTTACATTTTCCTATTCCCAGTAGAACAACTCCAACTCTTATCCACTCACAAATACTTTTTTAAGGCTAAGTGATAACCAAATGTATACAAACTTGAGTACTGACTGGATATTCTTAATCTAACCACAATTCCCACTAGTATCAGTGAAAGTCAGTGTCTATCAGCGAGACTAGACACTGTTAAGCAGATGATGTGGTTGGACTGAAATGTCACTCTCACCCTGCCATTCACATTAGTGTTCTTTCTTGTGCCCGAGTCTTGTACAGTCTTGACAGACCAGTATTTGGGCCCACACAAGGGGATCATTGTAGGCTGACAATTAAAATACCTGTGGTGCCCTGGCTGTGACTGAGATTGTGTTAAGTATGTGCAAACACATAGTCAAAAAAATTGACATCTGAAGTCCATGGCAGAACACCTGGTAAAATGTGAAACCGATTTCTTGACACAGCCAACATGCAGAGGGGGTATCTACCTAAACTGAAGTTAGGAAGTGGTGTACACTTAGTTTAAATGGACTAAGAAGATCCCCTCTCACATGAAGGCACATGCTAATCCAACCTGCCAAGTCCTGTGTCTCTGCAGAGCAACCCATTTCATGTCCTCGTCTATGAGGATCCAGCTCATCAGTCTTATTTTTCTGCTGCATTCTGATGTCTTCTTGTGTCAGCACTCTGCCAGTACATGATCCTGACTGCTCTCCCTCTTTCCACAACATGCAGGTTCAGGTACAAAGTTAAATGTAATTAGACTGCTATCTCTGTTAAAACAAGTTATTTGTTGCTACTTGTTATGGAAATGTTTGATAGCTAAACATAGCTTGAAAGGTGGACAAACAACTTGTTTGTGAAAAAAGAGATCTATAAATACGTAAACAAAGAATGGGATAAAATATGTAATCGCAAAAGTTAATTCTAAACACATTTCTTGCTTGACTTCCTAGATGACCACTAGATTGAAGAGTACATGTTGTAACATTTAGAAAACACACATTGGGGACAGACAAGGTTTTCCATTTGTTTGTGCTGTCTGTTAAAATTATATTGTGGTTTCTGAATCATAAATCATGGAGTGGAGCTGGAGCTGCATTAGCTGTACTACACAACCTCCCTCCTGCACATGAAGTCCATTTAATCCATTTGTGTCCTATGGTGAAGTTAATATGTCCACCTGGGTATCCTTCAGTCGGTAAACACAGAGCAGGTGAAATCAGGAGGAAACTTAAATGAGATCAAAAGATATGTTCAAAAGAAGGGCTGAAGCCATCTGGAATCCCTCAGAGCTGCCAGCTACACAAACGAGACCTGCTGGCATCCTAAGTGGAATTTCTTGCTTCTCTTTCTTCTGAAGCTGGAGGAAGTTCAAATGAACTCTGGGAGAACAGCTGGCACTTTTTTTGTAAGGAGGCTCATTGTTCAGAGAGGTGAGATCAGACGCATGTTTCAAGGACACCCAGATTTGGACCCTGAAATGTTGCTGCTTTTGTTTAAGGAGCTCTTCAACACAGAAAAAGAAATTAAAAAGAAAGAAAAAAAGAAAAACCAGTGTATTAATCTCTGTTTTTCCATTGTTCATAATACACACTGACTTGTCCTACATCTTTCTTTAACTGAAGCAGAACAAATCTAGGAAGCCCACAGGAAAATTTGTTTGGCTCTTTGTTTGGAAAGTCTCTTTATTTAAAAGAAGCAAAATAAACAAAATAAGTCCCAGGACTTTGATTTCAGAGAAACTGGTCTTGGCTACATAGTAAGTAAGAAAGCTATGGATTGCCCTGCCCTGATTGGAATAATATGTGCAAATCCATGACAGAATGAACAGGATTAGAAATCTAAAGTAAATAAATATGAATCTTTTTTTCCCTAAAGTCAAAACTGCAATTACAGGGAGCCATGTATGTACTTCAAACAAATATCCAACAACATTTACACATCATGAAGGAGCACTGTGCTCCTTCTCTCACCCAGCTTTCAAACCGGGGTTGGCAAAGGGATGCTTAATGCAACATATTTAACACAATTCCGAAGTGGCTTCTGCTGTTTCCATTAGGAAAACTGAATATCTCAAACTGTATCTTGAACACTGCACTTAGAAAGGTGCACCCCTCGGAAACAAGGGTATTCCCCTTGGAAACGAAATGTATTCCAGGGGGACATTTATTGTTTTGGGTAGGGAGAAGGACAGTTCACAGAAGCCTTGGGTAGAAGAGGGGAGTTGGCTGTTCCTGACGGGCTGCCAAAGGATGGCAAAGGGATTTCCAAGTGTCTTTGTCTTTTCATCTAGCTACTGAAGCACCCCAAATCTAAGAGAGATCTTAGCTACCTCTATACTTAATTTTAACTATATGTGAATATGTCTACATTTGCCCTAAAATTCGTCCCTCTTTCATGCTACCTGGATGTGAGACACACCCTTCACCCACCACATGTACCTTTTAAAGATAATCCAGGCTGGCATATCCTAGATTGTGGCCAGAAATGGCAGAGCAGGGTCTGTATCTGTTCAGCCTGTGCCTACAAGATCTACCCCAGCGCCTGCTGATGGTGGTACATGGCTGATGCTGAATCCAAAACTGTTCTTCAAGAGGCACTACAGAACACAGAAGTATCATGACAGCGTGGGCAGCTGAATAGGGCCCAGAATACAAACCTCCAGCCTTTTCCTGAGGAGGAGTGTAAATGTAATCTTTAGTCTGCATTTACTTTGGCCTCAGTATATATAGGCTGATATTTGCATGGGAAATTAGAAAATATTTTATTGTAACAGTACCTTGAAGTGGAGACCACACTTTGAAAGAGTTCATAAAACAAAGCAAAGTAAACACATTCTTTCATGTCTTCAGGAGAAATTAAAGTACGTATATTTCTATTATAACTGACGCCCACAGTAACTTGTGTGTGCTGAGCAATGTTTCATAGCCTAGGAAGAAATAATTTCAGTTTTAGAAACCAAGGAAGACTGTATCAATCCCATACATTCCTAGAAAATTGATACCTGCCTCTTCAGAAATCATGCTATAAATCCACATAGACTTTCACAGAGGTCCCAAACATACTTCAGCAGCAGACTGATTTTAAAAAAAGACTCTCGTCACTTTAAAGTGCCTCCTATACTGCAGGATTCTTTCTGGTTTTAAATAAAAAATTTATATGCACTAGCAGCATTCATTTCACAGTTCAGATATTACCTTGCTGAAAACAAAGAAATTTCCAGAAAAGCAAGTCCTTCAGCAAGTTCTCTAGTTCCCACTACTAAGAACACGGATATATACAAGTAACAGTAAAATAGGGAACCACATCCTTTGATATCCTATAACAGACTAAATAGCAAAAAATCAGAAATAAGGGGGGAATAAACCGTGTTTTGGTTAATGAGCCAGGATCCCATGAAGCAGTGGAGTGCCTGCAGTAGGCACAGCAGGTAAAATGTGCTTGAGCATTGCCAAGGTGAAATGCTGTAGGTGAAATCCAGACATCAATTCTTTAGTGCTCTCTTGCTCACTGAGATGTATCATTCCTTTCTATTTTGGGACTTTAACCTTTTTATTTTCAGTGTTTAATGTTAAGAAGGTTATAAATTTTTTGTTCTCTGCTTTTTGCTATGACAGGAGGAGGTCCACTGGTTGCAGTTCAGATTTCACCTCCAGGTAAGGGGCACTCCCTTCATGTATTTATGTACCTGCCTGTGAGGCTTGTCTTCTTTAGGCTGTGTAGGGTTGACTCCAGCCAGTAAATACCCACACAGCCACTTGCTCACTCCCCTCTTCCAAGGGATGAGGAGAAAGTCAAAGGAAGACAAGAAGACTCATGCAGAGAGATGAAGACTCATGCAGAGAGATAAAGACAGTCTAGTAAGTGAAGCACAGGCTGCATGAGTCAGCAAAGTGAAATGTGGACTTTCTTCATTATGTTCCATCAGCCTCCTCCCAGCAAACTGGGCTTCAACATGTGCGATGGTTACTTGGGAAGGCAAACATCCTAACTGTGCCCACCCCTGCTTCCTCCTCCTTCCTTGATTCTTACTGCTGAGCTTGATGTTATGCTGTAGGAAATATCCCTGTGGCCAGGGACACTGGGAATCTGTCCCTGCTGTCTCCCCCAGTTCTTCCCCATGTATTGCTCATCCCCCGTCCCACCAGCTGTGGATGCAGAGTCAGAATAAAAGAAAGCCTTGACACTGCCAAGCTCAGCACAGCAGGAGTCAAAACACTGCTGTGTTATCAACACTGATTAAGTAAAAAATCCAAAACACAGCACCATACAGGCTGCTATGAAGAAAATTAACTCCATCTAAGCTATATCTAGTATTGCTAAACTGTCTGGGCTCTCTCAGCCTTTCCTCATGTTTGGAGAGATGCTCCAAATCTCTCCATGGCCCTTCACAGGACCTGCTCCAGTTTGTCCATGTCTCCCCTGCACTGGGGAGCCCAGGAGAGGATCCAGCAGCTCTCCAGGTGTGTCTCACCAGGATGGGCAGAGGGGAGGGATCACCCCTCGCCCAGCTGGCAGGGCTGTGCCTGATGCAGCCCAGGGGGCTCTTGGCCTTCTTGGCCACAGGGGCACATTGCTGCCTCCTGCCCAGCTTGGTGTCCATCAGCCCCTCCTGCCCAGCTCGGTGTCCATCAGCCCCTCCTGCCCAGCCTGGTGTCCATCAGCCCCTCCTGCCCAGCCCGGTGTCCATCAGCCCCTCCTGCCCAGCTCGGTGTCCATCAGCCCCTACTCTGTAAAGCTGTTTTCCATCTGGCCAGCCCCCAGCACGTACTGAGGTCTGTAAGACAGCAACCCAATGTGGCCTAACAAGAGGTATGGTACTGCAGTTATTTCTCTAGTGGGAGGGCTCCTAATTTTCAGATAAAATGATAGAAAACCTGTCGCAGATACCTTGCTGGATACTTTCTGCACATGAAGAGATAGTGACTGTGTATAAAAATGAAAATTTATTTGAAGTTTCTCTTAAGGATGTAGAGACCAGACTTACAGTTCTTAGGAAAACACTTCATCTGCAGAGGATTTAAATTCCCAGCAGTGCTAAGGTTCTCTGTCTTTCAAAAAATTTGCAGTATTTCTGACAGGTAGAGATTTTGAAAGTAATTTTTTTTGTTTCTAGAATGTTTTGCTTCATACAAGTCAATCCAGATACCTACAGAAGTATATCAGGCTGCGCTGGCTGTTGAAGAACTTTGTCTGACTTTCATGAGGTGTGCATGGTTAGAAAATGTTTTATGTTGTGTCCAACTGATACTATGTCCATGGCAAAAGAACTCAAATTTTGGTGAGGTCAGAGGTTGAATGGTGGTTGACTCCTACCAGACTAATCTGCAGTATTCAGGAAGGAGAAAATCAGAGTTTTAAGGATCTCAAACTGCAAATATGAGTTTTTCCTTCATTTCTGAGAATCATAGACAATATCTGAGCTCAAGCATTGCATACAACATGGAGAGGATTTTAATTTAGCCCTCCTATTTACACAGAGACCATTAACAGAAGTAGAAGGTAGGGATAGCTTAGGAGCCAGCCTCCCTGATTTAATTACCTTTGCTCTGTGTAACTAGAACACAGTCCAAGGCATACACATCCTTGGGGCTTGAAGAGATCCAGCTTTTGGCCAAGCTGAAAACAATTGTCTGAAGTCAGTTGGGAGATGACTCTAAAAAGAAAAATGTTAATTAGGAGATATTTAATAATATTTCACTAGATGCTAAGAAAGCCACAATACCACAATTGGAAAAGAAGGCTGGGATGGTTACAAAATAGCATGACTTAGTAGGAGCGCAAAATTAAAAAAAAAAAAAAACGAAAAGAAAGAAAGCAGCATGAATGAAAGGATGAATTGATAACAATTAATATAGCTTAGGAATAAAAAGCTAGTAAGAGAAAGACACACAGGTAGAATTTTATGGGTGCCATGCGTAATAGCAAGAAAAAGAATTCTTTAATAGACCAAAACAAAGAAGCCTGATGATGGTGCTGGTTTATTACTGAAGGGGAGCAGTGGTGTTGCTGTCATAGAGGACAGTGATTTATTTGGGAAGAGCGTATTTGGGAAGAGAGCCCATGGAGCGCAATTTTTTCCAAACTCTTTCACAAACACTTTTGATCTTGAAGACTTAAATCCTCCCATATCTAGACTTTAATCTTCCTGTATATTTACTTGTCTCTATTTTCCCTTTCTACACTTAACCAGTCATGCTTGGTACTTATCCACTTTTTACCTCAGTCTCATGTCATATGTTGCTGACAGGAAAGCCAAACATAAGGCTAACTCCTTGCCCAACTCATGCAGCCTCCATATAACTTTCCTGCCTTTGGAAGATTCAGCTGAGTTCAGCCCAGCACCCTTTGGAAAGAAAACTAAGCCCTTGGCAAGTGTCTGCTAACATAATTTCTTGCCCAGCTTCAAGTTATGCCAGGAGAGCCACTAGAGCTCCACAGATGCATTTGTGCTTTCCCTGACAGTGTTCACCCCAGGATGTATACCCCACCTTGGAGAAGGTGCTGGAATTAGTACTGACCCAGACAGGCTAGCAGAAACAGCTCCTGACACAATTTTTTAGATCCCAAGGCTGCAAGACCACTATGTCGCTCTGCACTACTAATGATTGGTTAAGGTGTCAGTGCCAGGAGAACATGGAAGTGCATGAGTGAACTAGAAACTGGACAAATTAGGTGCAAATGCAGGTGGAAACATCATTCTCAAATGACTGTCCCGTACGGCAAGGTCCTATACGCAACCCTGCTCTAGTTAAAATTTTTTCAGTGATGACCAAAAGAGAGAAAATGGGAGATGAAGAGCCTCAGAAACCACACTGACCAAGGGCACTCACTGAGTCCCATGGGCAGCAGCTGGATTTTATCTCCTCTGCTAGTCGGCGGCGTGGGTACTGTTCCTTCCCACAGAATCCTGTAGGAATCTTCCAAATCTCCTAAACCCCAAGCCTTTAATATCTGTGGCACAGCACAATTCACAGGGCAGATGAGGAGAAAAAAGCCTATTTGGCTGATGAGACAGGACCTCCACAGGACATATTTGCAGGGCTGGACGTCACACAGAGCCCAGCCACAGGATTTCTCATGCTCCCTTGGCAGAGAGCACAGGTTTGAGCCCAGATCCTTGCATCTCATAAGACTGTGGGCTTCTCTCGGGCTCTCCTGCTGAAATAGTTTCTATTTGCTTAAATCAATTAAGTAGTTTTCTGGGCAGGACTAAAACTGTGGAGATTCACAGATGAGCTGTGAGAATAACTAAAGGCCATTTGCAGTTAAATTAAGGCAGAGAAAGCTGAAATTGTACGTGCATACCTACCTAGGCATACATGCTATTGGAAGGTGTTTCTCCTTCAAGACAATGTCAGGAATTTCCATTTAATAAATTCAGAGAATAAGGCCCAGAATCCTATTAAACATCCCAGGCATCATCTGAAGGGATTGACCATGCCTGGAAACCAGGCTTTGTAGAAGGAGAGGGCTGGGTTTCTTTCCCCCTGTGTTCTGCTGTGGTGGGAGGCCTTAGGAGGGTGTTACACAGGGAATCAGAGTATCACAGTGGTCTGTTCTAGCCTTATCGCATATGGTGGAGGATAACAAGCAATTCACCTAGTGGTACCTTTCACTCAAGTTATTCCCCACATTTTTTTAACATTTTGTAGATTTTTAGATTTGTGGGATCCTACCTAGTCTGCACTCATAAATATTCCCAGCTATTTTCAGTTTCCCCAGGCAAGCTCTCTTCCCTCCTATCTCTGGCTTCTTCATTTGTTCTTCCAAGGACAATGTTGTTCATCCATTTCTTTGTTAAGGTGTTGAAATTTGGAAAGAGCAGATAAAAGAAAAAATATCCTTGGGTTTGGACTAAACAGAAGAGAAAACTGAGCAGAGCCTTGCCAGAAATATTGGACAGTTTAAACAGATTACCTAGCTGGAGGCTCAGGGTGCCAAGGAAGGTAAATAACATGGCTGGCTGTCTCCTTTTCAGTTGTCTAAGTTGGATTTATAAATCACCACATGATAAATAAAGCATTTCTGAAATTTTGGAGGGAAGAGGGAAAAGAGAACTATAAAAGCTAGCCAATTTTTTACACTTCCACAACAGCAAAGGTGTTCAAAGAATTAACCTGAATTAAACACCCAAAATGAGTATTACTTTAAACTCACAAAAGCACAGCCCACGGGCGAAGTCCAAATCAGCTGTGCTGTGAACAGAGCGGCAAAACCTCAGAGAATGATAGGCACCATCCCAGAAATACATGGACTATATAAACTACTGACATGTAGCCAGACCCCAGTAAAGACTCTTCTTTGAAAAGGGTTTTCTTAGGCTGACAGTCACCAGGGTTGTTTTTTTTTGGTGGGGGAGAATGATTTTTAATGGCGTCCTACACTTTTGGCACCTTCACAGCCATTGTTCACTCCAGCGGAAGTCTGCTCTGCTCTGAAATGAAAAATTTGTCTGTTTTTCAAAACCTCAGGGATAGTGTGTAAGAGAAGTTGGTCAATAAGCCACATTACTAAGCCTGACTTCTCCCTTTTCAGTGACAGATGGACTTACTAATGTGGAAATGTCATGACTACATAACAGCCCCAACGTTCATCAACATTTAACAAAGAGTAAAGAATACTTTATGCCATTGGCATAATTTCCATACTCTCAAGGACACTGAAAACATGAAGGAAAACTCTCTTACTAATTTCATATGATGATGCCTACTCAAGTACCCTCCTTTTCTACTGTCCTGCAACTCCCCTTGAAATCAACAGGGAATGCCTACCTGATAAAAAGCATAGTCAAAATCTCAAGCCAAAATCTATATCCTCTGGTGGGAAATTCACCAGAGATAATTTTGCCCTTAAGTCCTCAAATATCGTGGCTTTCTATGATTACAACAGTTTTATGACACAGAAGGATCTTAATTTATTCCAAAGAAAAGCTTTCAACTGAATTTTAAAGAGAAAGGGGAAAGATTACAAAGAAAAGCAGTATAGGAATGAGAAACTGACTAAGTTGAGGGAAATTAGTTAAAGCTAGAAAATAAATCAACCTGAAAAATTCAATTTTTAGACAATTGCACAAAACATACTTGTCAAAAGGCAGGAGTTTGAACAGCAGATTTGTGCTGGGACATGCTCAGGAGAAGTTTATTCACATAAGATATGGGACCATCCAGATACTGTGAAATAGGGGAAAATTATAACTAACATGCCAGAAGCATGACTGAATGCAGAACTCTCAGAGACAGGGCACATATTACCATAAAATAACTATGTGTTTCTCAAAAGTAAATAAATATATATAAAATTGACAGTTTCAGCTGTAGTACCCAAGCAACAAAATGTGTAGTTAATCAGACACTGGAAGGAACAAAATCCCACAGTTATTACAAAATTGTAAAGGCAGTGCCATTTATGGACACTAGAGGTTACTAGCTTGTAACGCAAGAGGAATCTTCTTTTTGTTTTGAATTGGTTGTTTTTGAAGAAAAGAAGCAATTTTTATGGTTGTATTTGAGCCTGGAGATTCAACTTTTTATTGGCTTTGGTTCACTGTGCTGTACTGAGCAAACCATTTAACTTCAGACTGCCAGTGTCTCTTAAATGATAATAATCAGTAACTTCAAGCTGTGTAACCTTCAAAGTGAACTGCAAATTCTTTGGTTGTCATTTACCGTCAGTATCAGGCTGGCCATAATGAAATGGCTCTTTTTTTAATTCTTCTTAATGTCATACTACTTGTAGCCAGAGCAATAACACTAAGGATAGCAAAAATGGTATGCAGAGGTCTGTAGAGTCTCCGTCTGCCCAATTCATTCTTTCACAAAACAAATGAAAAAATGACCAGTCAATTTTGTTGGTAGTGTTGTTGCTGTTTACCTTTAGAGTAGCTGGGGTAATATTAATAACCATGAGTAACCCACAGACTGTTAATTAAGTAGAAACCCTGTGCTGACAAATTCCCTGTTGGCGCTGTTGTGAAATACTGAATAGCATCAGAAACTTCTGCTGAACTGAGCAAATAGTTGGATCAAAGTCAGAAAGCTTTCTGTTGAACCCAAGATGCCTCTGAGTGACAAAAAAAAAAAAAAAGAGATACCTCATTTTTTGTTAAAGTCACAGCAAACTGTTAATTGGCCTAAGGATTATTGCAGAAAGGAAGGGTAAAATCTGCTGCAAAATGAGAGGTATATCCCTATTCTTCACAAACAAAAAACGACTCCTCCATCTCTTCAGGCGTTCTCTACCCCTAAATGATTTTCTTATTTACTTAATCTGTGCACTGTAGTTTCATCTTACACCTCCCAGAGCATCCTAACCTCAGAGATCATTTCAATTCTTTGTTAGAAAACCAGCAAATACCAGAAAAGCACCAGTATTTTCTAAAAAGACCAACATCTCTCTTAGGTTTCAGGTGAATTTGAGAAGCTACTCTGTAAGCAACTCAGGGTTTTGTTGCATTGAGCCCTTTTCCTCCAGCCAGCAAATGCCAGGAGCGTGCTTGTCCTGTGGGCAGCTTAGTGCTCAGAAAAACACATGTTGTGTGCCAGAAGGAGGGAAGGACAAACTCCCCCTTCCTTCTCTAACAGTCAAGGTTAAGGTGAGAGAAAACACCCCCACACTTCTCTCAAAAGTAAAATGTCAGAGGATTGGGCAGTTCCAATCCAGCTGAGGAGGGTTTTTTCGATGATACAGGACATATGATTTGAGTTAGATCATATAACATAAACATCGCAAAAATAGAAACTGGAAATTACAATGTTTCATTAAAAATGTGAGTATGAAGTATTGGCAGCACTGTGAGATTTTTCATTTTGCTTTATTCCACTTTAACTAAATCTAGCAAAATCCACCCAGAATGTTTCAACCCGTTTCCTTACAAAATATAAGTCAACTTTTCTGCTCACCTCTATACTCCTCTCTGTGGGACCAAATCAGCCTTGCTTCACTCAGTGTTACACTTCTATAAACATATAATCTGTTACTGATTAATGTAGCATTAGGCAGTGCTCAAAATCATACCACCAGCTGCCCTTCTTTTTTACAAGTATAAAAGCTCTGTGCAGCCCTACAAGGACCTTCCCCCATGAACAGCTTCCCTGCAGAGAGTTCTGTGACTTCCAGATACAGGGAATTCACTCATCAGCTTGGTTCTGGTTTTTCCCTTAGCTCGGAACAACAGCAAATCATAGACCAACTTCTTCTAGACTTGTGCTGTTCAGCACTGTGGTCTCAGACTAAAACCTGACGTTAAATCAGAGTGGCCTCAGGGTAGCTGGCACAGGGGCTGCGGGCTGGTTTGGGACACCCTCTCTCCACAAGGTTTATCACTGATGGTGGCAGTTCCTGGCTGGACTGACGCCAATGGGATGCTCCTTCCTCACAAATCCTCCTCCTTTCCCTGTTGTCCTGTCTAAGCCCTTGCAGCCACTGCTCTGCTGTGTAGGTGATGAGTCTAAACCACTGCAGGACGCCGTGAGGCTAAAGCCAGGGAGGCAGATTTCCGATAGTTCAGCCTTAAAATCATACTCTCTTGTGAGAACACACAGAAAATACAGCAAAAGGAGGTGCTTTCCTGCTAGGGCAGCATTACCAGCCTCAAGAGCAGCACCCCATTTCCTCCAAAGAAAGCAGCAGCAGTGTGGATGGAAGCATCCCACAGGGCAGCTGACATAGGGACGAGCTGCACAGAGCCAGCAGCTCAGGCTGGAAACTTAGCTGGATTTAGAGGCACGCTGTGCCCAGGGAGGATGGGCAAGCGGCACCTTACTCACATATCTCCGCTTCTTTCAACAGGCCCAAGGACCTTACAAACACTAAGGGAGGATAGGGTCCCTCCTTGCTCTGCTGAGACCAGCTTTTGAAGGCATCTCAGCACCTAAGTTGCCATCCTTCTCCCATCATGAGGTGCCTTAACTTCAAGCAAGAGCCCGTGGTGCAAGCAAACTAAAAATCTGCATCATGGCGACATTGCAAACTATTTCAAGAGCCAAAAAGAGAGCCTGGCAATACCTCCCAGACAACAGAGTTATATTACAGCACTTATTCCTAGATTAATAACTTCAGGGTTACTGCATATGAGGCATTCTCCACCCCAGTCCTTCTCTGCATGGGAGTGGTGAGCAAAGCGTCACGAATTCATCTGTAGCGATCTGCATATGAGAATGGCAGAGCTTGAAAATCATGTGGGCACATTCCACCTGACAGAAAAGCAAGCAGGACTTATTCTCTGAGTTTAAAAGCTGGTGAATAATCAAGATGCAATTTACCAATCCCTTTTCCAATTAGTCAGTCCATTGTGCAAGAAAATGAGAAGATAAAACTAGGAGTGCCTTTCTTTTTTCTACACATATGTGGTGGCTCTTTTCATCGTCATCAAAGACATTCATCACAGCTCTCCAACATACTCTCCAACAGAACCTCGGAGCGGAACACACCTCTGAAAGAAAAGACAACTGTATTTCACTCACTCACCATCCACAGTCAGTTTTGATTGCAGCAAATTCCCAGTGCTTCCATTTTCTCTGAGCAGCAATGAAATATGCAGACAGTGAGAAATTTCAACCTGCAATTAGATCTGTAGGAGTGTCAGCTGTGTAGTAATTCACTCACACGACTTGCATTTTACTGGAGCAATTCCACTGAGGCCAAAATATAGTCTCAGATATGTACTTTAGCTGTTTCCTAAGAAAAGGAGGCAGAGCACAGGTCACTGTGCAGGAAAGGAAGGGAAGAGAAAAGCCATGCCCACCCCAGTCCTCTCCAGGCTGGAGCATTGCTCTCACTTTCCTTCAAGCTTCTGCACTTTCTCATTCATCTCTTCCTCTGAGAATGGTTGCCTTCAAGAAGCAGATCATTTATTTGCTGCTGTCAACGTGAATAACAGCTACTCTCTCAATTTTGAAGGACAACAACATTTTTTATGTCAGAATGCCAAGAACTCACACATTACGCCTCCAAAATCACCCAGAATCCAAATAGGAGTAACAGCTTTGGGAGAAATTTTTCCCTTCTGTTGTTCAAACTTGTAGCAAAAGCCTTCTCAAACCTAAGAGAGCTAGAAACAATTCCTCCTTTTCTGTTTTGGGGTTTGGGGTGCAGGGTGTTTTTGTTGGTATAGTCTGATGTTGGCAGCTAAGGCTCCAAAGAAGAAAATCAAACAGAAAAGCCCCACAGTATCAATATCTAATGGGCAGGGCTTGCGACAGAGGGGAAAGACAAAACAAAAAACCAAACAAAAACCCAAAAAACCAAAATAAAACCAAAAAAACCCCCCAACCAATCAACAATAACAACAACAAAACCCCAACCAAACAAACAGCCCCTCCCCAAAAAATCCCCAAAAAACAAAAAAACCCCAAACAATCCCCCCCAACCAAACAACAACAACAACATACAAAAAACCAACCAAACAAACAAACAGAAGAAAACAAACAAACAAACAAAAAAACCAAAAAAACCAACCCACCACCCCACAAAACCTGTTGAGGAGAAAAGCAGACATGAAGAAAAAAAATGAAACCTATGTGGCTGGTTCATAATAGGAGTGTAGGTATCAAAAATGACCCTATTGATCACCAGATAGTGCACTCAGGTCCATGCAGTGTACTGGAACAGAGATAAACCATTCAGTTCTTTCCACCATTTCCCCATTTCTCCTGGAAGTCTAGATACACAACATAGGTCCAGTGTAAGAAGAAATAAATGTGAAACGGAAAGCCAGATAAATGAAATATTATATGCAGGTCAGCCACTTCAGATCCACTTCAGCTCAAAGTACAGATGGTAGGTTAGCCAAAGATACTCAGGTCTCATTCGTGTACTCACTGGCAAATAGAAGCAAAAAAGCAAGTTGAGAATTGACACAGGAGATTTATTATGGGTTACCTTTTATATAGAATGCGTATTTAAATTACATCATTGGTATCTTTCATCCTTTTTTCATTAATCTAAAGAAATAAGCCTCAGGTTGAGACAATTCCCTGCACAGGGCTCCATCCTCTTTTTACATAATTACTGTATAATGAAAAATCTAACCACACACAGATGGTGGGGTCCAGGTCTCCCTCATTAATTTCAGTGGTCAAAACTCTAGGACAGAGCTTTTATACACTTCATGATTTGCAGCCATTCCAGTGGATACACAGATCCATTTACAGTTATTTTTTAAACAAGGCTATTGTCTGCAACTTTCGAAAGGTCCATGTCTTTCTCCCATTTCACCCTTGTCAAGCCACAGCTCACAGGATGAAACCCATCCATCCTGTGTAGATGGCACAGAGTCATGCTCTTGCATCTGGAACTCAACTTTGCATCTTTGGTATTGCCACCTCACAGGAGCCACAGAAAATGCCCCTATGGACCCTAAACCAGGTAACACTCAACAGTAAAGACACTTGTTCATCAGGAAGGGAACCACTGGTTAGAATTGTTCTGGCTCAAGGACTCTGCCCATCGATATCACTGACTGTACAAAGGAGAAACAAATCCTGGGATAAAAGTAATGCCTTCTTTTGAAATATATCTTGAAATGGAGATTGAAAGCAACCAATTGCTGAATTTCTCCAGTCATTGCTGAACTAATCACACTTGGTCTGACCTAGAAATGACCACACCCTCTTTAGGTACATCCTGATTTAATGCCCCAAATCAGTCAGTTTCTGGCTCTGCCCGGACACATCAAGATTTGTCTTGTGAAGAATTTCATCATCAAAAGGCAAGCAGGAGCTCTAGGTGGGCCAGCTAAATCACTGAGTTAATTGGAGTCCATTTTTCGGCTTCATTTGACTACATTTTTGCTCCCATGTGGATTAGCCAAGGGACGCAGAGATGACATTGGCAAAGGCAGAATTCTAGGTGCTCTGGGAGTGTTGAAACTGAGCAGGGACATTTTACAGAGCACCAAAGGCCTCTGTTGCTGTGCAGTAGCTAGGCAAGGGCTGTGTTTCTTTTAAGCATCTTAATAACATCCTGGTCCTGCTTTAAGAGCCTAAGTCCTTAAATGGATATAGAATGCTTGTTTTCCAAGTGACCTGCATTCAGCTGGTACTTTTTCTGGCAGTAAACTGCCTGGTGCACATTCAGTGAAGTTGTGTCAAGCCTGTGTGTTGCTGCATGTGTCTGGTCACAATAATTTGCGGAGCAAGCTGCTGAAAAATTGAACTGCAAGTTGAAGGTTCATCTCATCTTGCTGGGATGCTGGCAGTGACTGTGCCTGGATCATGCACGCACCGGAGAAGTCCCCATGTAAGCATCCAGGGTTTGGAATGGACTTTTAAACCCCATCTGGCCCAACTCCCTGCAATAACCAGGGAGAGCTTCAAACAGAGCAGGTTGCTCAGGACCCCGTCCAGCCTAACCTTAAATGTTTCCAGGGCTGGGCATCCACACCTCACTGGGCAACCTGTGCCAGTGTTTTACTGCCCTCTTCTAGTTTAAAAACAGCCTCCTTGTCCTATCATAACAGGCTCTGCTAAAAGTTTTGTCCCCATTTTTCTTATAATGCCCCTTTAGGTACTAGGAGGCTTCTATACGGCCTCCCCACATCCTTCTCCAGGCTGAACAACCCCAAATCTCTCAGCCTGCCTTCACAGGAGAGGTGCTCCTGCCCATCTTTGTGGCCCTGCTCCAGACTTGCTCCAACAGGTCCTCATCTTTTCTGGGGATCCCAGAGCTGGGTGCAGCTGCAGGTGGGGTCTTGCCAGAGCAGAGCAGAGGGGCAGAATCCCCTCCCTCACCCCGCCGGCCATGCTGTCTCAGATGCAGGATGCGTTTGGCTTTCTGGGCTGCAAGCACACATTGCTGGATCATGGCCAGCCTCTCCTCCACCTGCACCCCCAAGTCCTTCTTGGCAGGGCTGCTCTCGATCTGTCCATCCCCCAGTCTGTGGTGATACCAGGGTATGCCCTGATCCAGGTGCAGCTCCTTGCACTTGGTCCTGTCAAACCTCATAATGTTCCCCTGGGCCCACCTGGAGTCAGTACTGATTGCTGATGACTAACATGTGGACTTCAAATTCGAGTTCTCAGTGAAGGAAAGCAATACTACAAGGCACAAGATCTACATCTGAACACCTGAATGTGGCTTTTTTTCAAGCTCCAGAAGTTTAAAACACTCATGGCTTGACTAGTAAGGTCTCCAGGGCAGGGCAGCAAGCTGGTAAGTATCTGAGAGGAGTTTATTAGTTTAGCTGGATTTTGTTGGGGTTATTTTTTACAAAAATTTGACCAGAAGGTGGTGTTTTTTCTTTCAGCTCAGCCCCAATATTTATGATAAAATACCCCAGCTGATTCATGACTGGCAGGAACTGGTTGTCCTTGCTGGCACACTCATAAAACAAAACAAGATTCAACAAGGCACACAGTGAATCCAGCAAGCTTCCTTCATCTGCCTGCAACTGGAATTCTGTTTGACAGCTCATTCACCAAAGAGAAAATTCATTATACCTCTGAGTGAGAAAGAGCCTTTAGAGCATTTTAGGGTCCTGCTATGGGCACTGTTTCCCAAGACACACTGTTAGGATATCTCTTTTTTTTGGCATCACTGCACAATCTTCCAGAGAGGAGTCAAACAGAGCAGAGAGGTTGCAATGTGAAACCAAAGGTGAGCAGACTGGAAACTGCTTCACATGTGATGGGAAATGGATAAAAATTGGAAACACAGGCTGTGGCTGTATTTCCTTTCACAGGACTTGCAGCAGTGGTGTTTGCGTGGAGCACCAGTGGCATCTAGTGACCATTCCTAGAAGATCACCTCGAATGGATATGAAACAGAAAGCCACGGCGCAGACTAAGCCAGGGCACACATCGCTGACCTGCTGATGGCTGCAAACCTGGTCCAACCCTTAGCAGCAGTATTGCATCTCTGTGGCCAGATACTGTCACACCTTTACAGAAGATGCTATCGTGTCTTGCCCATAGTGAAATCCTCCCCATCTCTGTCTGTCACACCAGCCTGGAGGTTCAGCAGCAGTGTGGCACAACTTGCCTCTCATAGGATGGCAGAAGTGCCTCTTCAGCAACAAACACTTTGTGGAACAAACATTTTCCACTCTGGATGGAAACCAGTGACTCAGCTCTGGGTAGTGGGGATAGAGGACGTGTCCAGCAGCACCAAGTCACCTGGCCCTCTGCCAAGCAGACAATAGTCCTTTTGTTCCCTCTGGAGAAAGGCTTCTTCTCCAAGAGCACTGGAGGCCAGACACTGTACAGTATTGTTGCAGCTGGGTGAAAAGTTTACTAGTGCAGGGGAAACAGTATAAAAATTATCATACACAGTAATTTGGAGTTCAAAAGGGCATTATGTATGTCTAATGTAAGCGACTTGTAGTGTGAGAACAAGCAGAAGATGATTAGGTCTGTATTTTGGTGCAGATAAAACAGAGCAATACACTTACCCTTAATTAAAAAAAAAAAAAAAAAAGGAAACCGAGTTTCATTAAGAGATGTCATGAGAAGAGTAAGAGGAGCTGCAATTATAAGTCACAGGTGTGATAAAATTCATACACTTTCTGACACTCCTTTTGGTGCCTGGACCTACACATTCATACCTTGTAAGGTTCCACTCAGCTCTCCTCTCCCTGAGCAGCTGTGAGTGGTCGCTGATGAGATGTAAATCTTTGGCCTCTCAAAGTCTTAATGTTGGACTCCTATGCCTATGCTGTGTGGTTGCTAGAGACCTTTCCTTCTTTTCCTAGGAATAAAGTTACCTCCTTCTTGCTGACCAAACACCTTCTTTCCACAGCTATCCTTGTGGATAACCTGCCCTTCGCCCTGGGCTTGTACCCATGTGTCATTTAGAGAAGCCACCGGAGCTGATAGGAAAGGAAAGCAAGGTGGAGTAACCATCATGGACAGTGAGAAGCAGGAGCAGAGCAGCACCACTGCTGGTGCCTGAAAAGGGCTAAAAAACTGGCTGGGAACTACTGCCCATGAGTCCTTCATCACTGCACAGGCTGTGTGATGCCCTGGATCTGCATTTTCAGCCATGTGTGACACTCTGGAGGCCCATGAGGCTTTCCAGTCTGTTCCCACCTCCTGCCCCTTTGGAGGATCCCTCCAGCTAAGCCCCATGGCATCTCCCCTGCAAGGAGGAGTCAGCCTGGAAGGGAGGAATCACTGTAAGGCTGGAAGCTCAGGTGGAGCCCACAGAGGCAATCCAGCACCCAGCAGGAATCACCATGACAGCTGCTGCTTCAGGCTCACATTTTCTGGTGTTTATTATTCTTTTCATTCTTGGCCATGTCTCCATTATTATTCTTTTCATGTGAAGGAGGAAATTTTGCTTATGAACCTCAGTTTGTGGTCCCTGCTGTGCATGCAGCTGCCCAGACCAGCACATCTATGGTTTGCTGGGGATGAGCTGCTGGGCTGGCCATCCACCTCACCTCTGTGTGATGTGCTCAACCCAGACGAAGCTGGGTGACTGCCCCAAGGGAAGGCTGTCTCTGGATGTGCCATTTCCTACAGGACTCCATTCTTGGCCGTTTCCAGCCATTAGTTGTCAGAGAAAAGACACTGGGCTAAGCCAACCAGCATCCTTATGCTCCTGAAAATTCTCATCAAACACAGAGGCAATGAATACAAGCAAGGGTTGGGAGTTCACAAAGGCCAAAAACAAGCCAAGCAGAGAGGAATAGTTGCAAAACTATTGAGTCCTGAGATGCAGCAAGCACCTGTCTTTCCTGATGCTGTATTCAAAAAATGAGGGACAGCTCAAAAAGTTTTCCCGTGTCACCAACAAATATAAAATATCAGAAAACCAACAATACACACCCGTGAGAGAAGAGACCCTTTTAGATGGCTCAGTGTGAAGCAAGCCACAGTGAGCCTCACCAGAGGGCATCTCCCTCCTGCCAAGGCTGGCTCCTGCCAGGGCAGGAGCATCCACTGGGCTACCAAGTGGGTGAACAACACCATCACAGGATGTGGCACCTTGCTGGCATCAGGCAAGTCCACCATCACTTTGAATACAGGACAGATGGGCAGCAAGCACCATGTCATGCATTTGTTGTTCACAACTAAAAAAGCTAAAAAGCCGCACAGGCACTGAGGAGATTGTTTTCCCTCAAAACTTCTTGTACCTTCTGCCTGGACAGATTGCTCCTTCTCCTAAGCTCTCCATCCATATATATATCACCTTCCTTGCTGCCACCATGCCTGCCTGCTTATTTGTGGCAAACCACAGTGGTTTGATACAGTTTTATCAGAAAAAGACTTGGAAACATTTGTGGTTCTTTTTACAGGTGTGGTGAGCCAAGTAAACGCTGCATGCTGCTTGTAGGGTGAAGCCCAGCTGAAATGGCATCCTGCAGGCTGGGGGAGGCTGGGCCTCAGCATGCTCTGACACTGCAAGCCACTTCTATGTCTGAAATCATGTCAAATATCTTATATCTGCTTGTCAGCTGGTGCAAGTCCTTGAAGGCTCTTCGGTGGGAAAGGGTGTGCAGAAGAGCCCTTTCACACATTCACTGTCCCGCAGTGTGTTGGATCACCCCTCCCACAAATGACCCTCTCAGAGGGGCACACTTTCCCAAAGGATGCTGTTAACACAGGTGATCAAAGGTACCCGAGCAGCTTCTGGCTGCCTGAGAAAGCTGTCACCGTCACCTGGCCAGTGGCTGCTGGCCAATGGCACACTTAGGGACTTGAGGGTGTTTGGCACCACTGCAGATCTCAAATCACTGGCAGGACTCTATGACAGCCCCCTGCCTTGAATGAATCTTTCACCAATAAAAAGTGAGTAAAACTGGAGCAGACAAAGTGTTGACTAGGATAGGGATGCGTTTGGATGAATTTTCTCTCTTCATACTTCAGTGGAGCTGGTGTCAGATGATACTGGCTCCCAGCCACTTAGCCAGATGCCACTACTGCCCATGGATGGGCACGAGATAACTCCTTGCAAAGAAGGTCAAGGAAAATGACGGTACAGTGAAAGCACTCACCTTATTTCTGTACGAAAAATTTCACATGGTTTAAAATACAGATTTTAAGTCTTGAATTTTGAAAATGAGCTTTTATCTGAATTGGAAATACCAGTGTAAAGGGCTGCATTTTTACTTTTGCATGAAAAAATGTTTTGTTGCCTTTCTAGTAACCACTTAGATTCTTTTGAATGGAGGCAGGATTTTTGTTAAGCACACAAAATTGAATTTGCACTGTACCTGCAGTTGGGGACAAATCAATTGTTTGCTGACAGCAATTCTGAAAAACTGATCTCTACCATCTGCTATTTTTACCACCAAAGCGTAGACAATTTCAAATAATCTCTGAATAGCTGTGGACCTGTTTTCCACTTGCAGAACTGTAATTGTCCACAAAATGAAATCAAATGCCTGTCCTTTGAGAGCTTTCATTTGATGATGGTGAAACACATGCTCAGAAGTAAAAGTCAACATGATCTTAACAAAATACTTTCTTGAAAAAAAAAATACTCAAGAATTTTTTTTAAAAACCACAATGAACAGGAATGTCATTTGGAGACATGGAAGAGAGCATTAGAACAAGAAGGCTCAAGGAGAACAAAATGTTTACAGAGCAGACTCCCACCATCATACTTCCCAGCACCCTCAGTGCTGCAGTGCCACTCTTCCAAGCACAACTTGCTTCATCACTAGACCTCATTTGCTGAAGGGATTCTTTAAGGAAAAAAATAATGGGAAACTTCTTTGGAGTTCCCTGGTTCTCTGGACTTCATCTTAATGTTCTGTCTCAATACTAAGTAGTGAAGTTGCGTTTACTGAATATTCAACAGTACTTCAGGTAGAGAGTGAATATCCTTTGAGGTACAGAAATGTACCTTTGAGGTAGCTAACATGACATTCTATTTTCTCATCAAGCAGTACTTAAAGAAAATTTACTGCAGCAAGCATCATCAAACAAATGCACTGAGTAGCTGTGGTTACTTCACCTCAATCCTAACAGTCCAAGACCTGAGTGCACACTCATAAATTATTATTCATTCTGAATCACTTGAATGTGTTGTTCTTTCCCCAGACCTACAGCCATGCATAATTTGCTGATTTTCCACTGCTTCCTCACTTTGTAAAATGTTGAAAATTCATGCACATACTTGGACCATTTTAGCAGGTTTTGCAGATTGACAGTCCTTTTATTTGTACTGGTTCAGCATACAGCCGCGTGATACACTGAAGCTAAGAAAAACTGGGGAGGATGATTCACAGGAAAATTTTTGTCAAGTCTATTTCTTCTAATTCAGTGCAGAAACAATTCACATACAGTCCATAATCAATGACTAAATTCTACATTATTTTAATTTACTTAGTGTTGTAAGTAATCATTAGTGACAGTACTACTATAACCTGGAAATAAGGCAGGGGCAAGATCTGATCTACATCTCTTTTATATTTATAGAGTTCATACTTGTATATTATTTTATATGCATACACTTATATGAAACAACAGCAAAATAAAACTGTCCCCACAACAATGAACAGGGTATATTGTACAGCTTATAAGTTATGGTATACAGTAGAACTGATGTCACATTCTATAGGTTATGGAATACATTAATAAATAGACAATGATATATTAATTCGCAAATTTAACAAAGAATTCTAAAAAGTAAGATACTACATACAACGGGGCTGATTCATCATTACTGCTTTTACTCCAGTTTAAAATATTGGCCCTTTCATGCCACAGGAATCTTGGAATCAAGGTAATGAATCATAGTCAGTACACACCATTTGACAGAGCTGTAATGATTTAAGAGCAACCTGAATTTCTTGGAGTTTGTGTACTTGATTTTGCAACCCTGAAGTTGAATGATCCAAGTTTAGTTTCTCCATCTGCCTCTGTTTTATATATATATAAGTACTTGTCTTACAGTATTCATCAGCTTTGCTTTTTGATTTGGAAATACTCATTTTATCACTTTGCCATTGTTCTTCCACGCCAAAAAGGAACCAAGACATGGAAGCCCAAGAGTCCATCCCACTAACATAGTGGCCGATGTGTTGGCTTTTAATGGGACGTGGCACTCTAAGTATCTAATCACTCTATTTATAGACTTTAAACCCCTAAACTACTTTGGAACATTCATATATTTTACCTATTGCTAAGCTGGCAAATATTATTTAACTACAAGTCTAATCTAGATAATAGCTTTTAAATCCATTGAAGCCAAGATGCATCAGAATAATAATCATACAACTACACAAATAGTTGTACCTAATTCCTAATTTTACAGTGCTGCAACTCTCCAGCAGTAAATAACAGAAATATATGTATGTACACATGTAACAGAGAACCCACAACCCATGTTGTGGATGGACTTATGTCTGCTGTTCTCATGCTCAATGATTAGGTTGCTATTAAAAATAGTGTCAGCAGAGAATTGCTGTGGGAAGAGAAGCACAAAATGCTGCTCAAGAATATCTGAAGCCAGATGTCACAAAGTGACACTTATGATTGCTAGGGCTGCTTGTGCTTCTTTTAGTCATGGCTTCTCCAGCTACTCCTGGAGTATGACGATGAGGTCTAACAGGGAAGCTGCTTAACAGTCACAAAAACTGTTACACCTGTCTGCTGCACTGGACAATTTGTCCTTTGAGCTCAGAATGACAGGAGGCAGCCATGGGGGACTGAGGGGTTAAAGGCAGCTGGTGATTTAATGTCTGAGTTAGACTTCAAGAAATAGTATGCTTCACATTGCAAATTAATGGTTTTTTTACACAGGACCATCAGAATCAACAAAAGGGTGCCAGAGTGCATCTTCACTAATCTATCCCATAACAACACGGAAGTACAATTTCCAAAGACACTTATTTATATACCTGGTAACCGCTTTTGTCCCCATTACTTAATTAGCAATTAGAAATGCTTTGGGACATACATATACATGCACACATTAAAAAAAAGGCAATACAAATTCTTTTGTTGCTGTCAGAAATAGTAAGTACCAGGTAGTACATCATCGTTTCCTGGTCCCACTGTTGCCACTGGCAGATTTATTGAAACTTCTGCTCATTTGTGGAAAGTGTACAGTTGGCGTTCTTTCAGTGGGGCCATATAGCCCTAAATTCCTGGCTGTAGCTGACTTTCGAAGAGGCTTGACACTGGGAAAAGGATTGAAGACTTGTGGCTTTGGGTTCCCAGGCTGGGGCGATTTAGCCAGGTTTCCACTGTCTCTGGATGAAGTGGAAGACTCTGATAAACGATGCTGGCTGGACTGAGGGGATGTTGACTCCACATCAGTTTGGGTATCTGAGGTGAGTTCCAGTGCTTCCAGTTTTAGCTGAACCACGGACATGTTTGTATTGCTGTCCATAGAGACTGGCTCAGACAACTGCTGGTCAGCTTTCCAAGTAGTCCTGTCATCCAAACCACCTCCTTCACTTTCTCCAAAGTCAGGATGTTTGGAAGTCTCCTCCTTTGTACCAGGACTATTGGTTTTACAGCTCTCACTCTGCTCATCTATCAGTCCTACGGTGTCCCCATAGCCCAGCTGGCCTTTGGCCCTAGCAATGTTCTTCCGATGAACGCGTATGTGAGTGCGCCATGGAGAGTTCAGTTTTGTTTTAAGATCTTCTTGAGGAATGGGAGACATCTTCCCCGTAGCATGACTTGGGATGTGAATAACAGCATTTTTGAGAGACTTATTATTCAGTTTCATCTTCTTTCCTAAAAGGAGGTGGTTTATCACTGGGGAATGGTTTACCTGAGAAGGGAGAAGGCTGGTAACTGGCCCCTTGTCTGAAAGAAAGAATTTAAAAGAAACACAGTATTGTTAAAGAACAAAATAAATTAATGTTCTAAGGATCCACCACCAAATTCAATACCTTTCTTGAGGCATAGCAAAGGTTTGTAGGACTGAATGTATTTTTTAACAAAAGACAATCCAAACCTGAAAATCATCACTGAATTTCATTGATGTCTTGGCGTCAAATGCAAAGCTGCACATTCAATACAAAGATTTTCTGTCCTCCCTCACTGCTTTGCAGTAAGTACTTATGGGTAAGTCCTGAGCCAGGAATACCACGAAAATAAATCATTAAAAAGAATAGCTTCTTGATTTTTGGAATTCCAGAACTTATAGTTTAACACTAGTATTGACACTCTAACTGATAGTTTAACGCTAATATTGGCTTCTGATCTTTCCCCTCTCCTTCATTTCTCTTTCAACAGTAAAAAGCAATTCAGTCTCCATATGAGGCCAGTCACATAAGCCTCTCCATGAGGCTTGTGTGACTGGAAAATGGAAAATGAACCAAGGTACTTTTAATGGATAAACTGCATCTTACTAAGCCAGAGGAATAGACTCAGAATTAGTGATTAGATGACAGTTTGATTAAATGACAAACCCAGCCCTGCATCATTATTAGTAAGATTAGAAAGATTTGTATTTGGAAGGTAGGGATTGGCATCCTTGGGAATCAACATTTTACTGTTCGCACTGTTTCTGCTGGCTACAGCCTTTGTTCAAAGCAAATATTTAATTAATATTTTTTAAAAAATCCTTCCAAATTATGTAAATGAAAAATTGCAGCTCCACGTATTCCAACGCTCTTGCTAGCACAGGTTGAGACAATCTAGAAGAGAAATAAAAATTCTCCGTAGTGACCTGTTCACATGGTTCAATGCTGACTTAGAAGGATGACTCCTAAGTGGGGAGGAATGAGCACAGTGAGCTGTGCTCAGCTGGTACACCCAGTAAAACCTTCAGCTGTGCATTTCATGCCAGCCCCTGCACTGCTGGGCCTGACAATTAGGAAGACAGACCCCATAACATGGATTGTTAAATGAGGGACTGATGTCCAGCTCAGTCTTCACAACAGTATCTTTATGGCTAAGGAAACTGCCAGCCACAATGGAACATCTAAGCCGATTCCTTCAGTTGCGTAATTTGCCATGCCCAGATGAATTCAGAGGAGTTTGGCTAACACAGACCAGCTAGGAATCTACCTGCCACATGATCTGATGCATCCCCATCTCTTCATTCACTTTTTCAAGTGCATCAGCATGTCAATTCCAAGAATGCCAAAGATTTAAAGCTTTTAATCAGAGAGACCAACACAATGAACCCAGACAGCAAAGCCACTTTTAAATACCATTGTTTAGTTGGTCCCTGGGACCTAAAAAAACCCCAGGGTCATCATCTTCAGATCCTGATAAAAGAAGAAAACAATATCACGATCTTGTTTTCTGTCTGCATGAAGTGGTACCCACTTTACCACTAATGTGGGTATTCTATCAGTCTTCTTGTTTTCTCTATTTGGTTAAATGTAAAGAACGTCATTTGCCTTGCCTCCATCGATGAAGTTAGTTTGTAATAAATCAGCAAATGAAGCATGTTTTGATATGTTACCTGCTCTGATATACACATGGTGAACCTGCTGTTGCTGCTTCTTCTTTATCCTGGAATATTGCTTTTTCAGTGCATTAATATCAGTGGTCATACGCTCCATCATCATGCTGTTAAAAGCAGTGTGATAGTCACTTCTGCAAGAGTCTATTGCTCCTGGACTTAATTCTGCAATGTTACTGGAACCAAGACTCTGTTCTTCATTCTGATCTGTGGAAGGAGAGAATAAAGTGGAGGTGAGGAGTAAATTGGCATATTCAAGAGTTCTGCAGATTATTTCCAAGGGAAGTCTGTGTCCAATTCCTATCAACTTATTTAACTGCAGTCTTTAATTAAAAATTTATTATAATGTGTATATTTAACTAGGCTGCACTATTTACAATAAGGAGGGCTGTAAATAGCATTACTGCTTAAGAATAACAAGGGTTTGAGGGGAGGTTAAAGAGCATAAAAATCAATCAACATGGCAATGCAAAGTTATACGCACAGTTCTTCAAATATCTAAAAATACATCAAGCCACCACTGAAGTAATTCAATAACAGGTAATTAAAGATACTCGGTTGTCACAGAGGCCAACAATCCAAGTTATAAAATACATTACAGTCAAGCAGGCATGAGATTAAACAAGCACCCTAGTGCTACCAGCAAGAAGCATCAAGAAACAGAACATCACAGGGAGAAAGCTGCTGGTAGCAACAAAAGGGATAGGCTCAGAGCAGCTGAGGATCAGACAACTTGGGAATGTCTCTGATCAAGAGCTGCAGAGCATCAGCAGCAGGGCAATTTATTTTCACAGCTGTTTCTGATACACCACCAACCTGGCACTCCAGGGTCAGGGGGATAATTCTTTTTCAAGGAATGTTTATTTGTCTTTGGTTTAGTTTGCGACAGCAGTTTGATGTCCTGACTAAGTGCTAGTTTGAAGCAGCAGGCAAAAAGTCCCTCAGGAAGGGGAAAACAAAACACCACAGCAATCAAGAGGAAAATTGCATCTTACAGGTCTCAGCAAAATCAAGACACAAGAATGATGAAGCATAAGTGGCAACTGCTACATCAGCCTGGGATTTTTTTGAGGGTAAGGTGGAGGTGAGTTGGAGACAAATAAAAATGGCCTCTCCCAAGGTATTGTGAAATCACTGTTGATCCAGTACCATTTCATAAAGGCTGCTGCAACTTAACAAATGTTCTTTGCTTTTCTTGTATGGATCACCTTTTTATACTGCTTGTAGAGCTTACACGGGTGTACATACAATTCTGTCAAGAAATTTTATTTCAGTGTAGAAGGATTTGAAAAACAGTAACATTTTCTCAGAACACCTTAAACCATACCTTTTTTTTTTTTTTCAAAGTGAGAATATCCAAAACATACAACAATGTGAAGGTTTGGCCCAAAGGGCAGTGAAATCACTTGCAGAATTCACTCACTGATGATAGGTTCCAGTATAAACCATGCATACGCAAATAAAGATCAAGATCCTTTATAACAAGTACACCCTTTGGAAAATGCTGACTACCTAACAGCTGACTCAGACATGGATTCAGGGTGGATATTTTTTCATATATTTTTCTTTTTTATGTGTGGGCAACACTGTGGGGTTGCTTTGTTAACCATTACAGTAGCGAAATCATTAACAAACAAATCCGTAACATCGTTTATTGTACAACTACAGCCTTCCAACCTGGCTTTGAAGACACCTTCATGGAGCACAGAACAAGTCACTGGTACCTGCTGCGACCTCTATGGGCATAGAAAACACATCTTCCATATCAGCTTTCACAGACAGAGCTGCAGACAATTTCAACAAGGTCACACACATTTGATTTCCAAAATTAACAAAATCACTTTTACCTTTCATCTGTTTTTGGTATTTTTGGAGCTCTGGTGCCAAAAACCCACTTAATGGTCCAAGACAACCAATTGCATTAGCAATTGAGTCCTCATCATCTAAGTCATTCTCTTCATCACTGTCTCTGGTTCTGCCTAACCTTCTGTCAAAAGAGAACATAAGAGAAGTAAGGAAGATACATTCTTAAATGTGAACATTACCAAGCATTTTTATCTTTTTTAGAAGCATACAAGGAAGGATTCCACCTGCCTTTTCACCATCTGCAGAGGGTAAACAATAACTCTATAAACCATAAGCAGTGCATTTCAAACTTACCCTGAAAACGAAGTAGATTTTACTGCTGCAGGGAAAGGAGTAATATTGTATGTGTATTTCTCCCTTAATTCTGCCAGTTGTGGGAAAGGAAATTGAGCCATGGTGTAAACAGTCTAGGGTGAAAAGAAAAGGCAACTTTAAAAATTTTCACTTTAACTAATAGTCTCACAGAAGATTTTTCCATGAACAGACTTCCACAGTCTTACAGGATTAAAGGCTGCACATTCTTGCACATTCACATGCTGTAAGAAAATGATCTAGTTTTATGATTCTGTCAGCATTTCCTGTAAGAAAAATAAAGACTGACTCACTAGAAAAATACACAGTTCAGTTAAAAAAAAAAAAAGAAACTGATAATACCAGCTGTAGGATACTTTTCAACTCCTATACTCATTTAATAATTATTGTCCACCCTGCCTTGCCAGTACACTGGAAATCCTCCTCCATTTATGATTTTACTTACATGAATGCATCATTTAGGATTTGGGGATCTTTCCAGAAGATCTATGTTTTGGCTCAACAATTCAAAAAAGTATTAGCATTAGCATAGATAGGAAGGGGCAGATCCTCGTTTGATGTGGACTGTTAGCTGATTCATTATTTTACCTGGGAAGCTCAAGAGCTTGTGTGAAAGAAACTGCATCAACACAAAAATTAGAGCTAAAGAGGGAAGATCCAACATTGTGCAAGTTTTCTTCCCTCACTTTCTAGTTTTGATTGTTGCTTTGTGGGTTGGTTTTCAGGGTAAAGGTGGGGTTTGGTGGGGTATAGTTGTTTTTCTAAAACAAGGTTATCAAAATGCTAATAGATTTTATTTCCTTCAATACTCGAAGATACATACTTGCAAATACATTTCCTTTCAGCACTGTTTTTGCTGTAAGTCAATAGACAACCTGGCATAAAGGTACATCATAATCATTGCAATACCACTGCTGATTTGTTCCTACGTACTTTAGTTGCCTTTTTTCCTTGCTTTTGTTAACTATTCGGAATTTTCAAATAACTGCCAAATAATTCATCGGGAGCCTCATTGTCAGAAGAAAAAAAAAGAAAACCAAATACATAATTTCCCATAGTTTCTCTGAAATATTAAAGCTTTTCCACATCCTGAAAATTAAATATATTTTGAAAGACAGCAACATAAAATTTCCTCATTAGCTATGGCAGGAAATACATATTTTTTTCCTGTGCTATTAAATCAGTGACATTTTCATCTCAAGGCAAATGACCTCAATTAAGATGAAAGGAAATTCTGAACAGTTTCTACATAACCCATTCTTAAACCATGCCTTGTCTATGCTAAATACACCGAGGAAAATTGCAAACATGAATTCAGTACTAGACATTTCCTGACATAAGGGGAAAAAAGAGTTTCCCTAACGGCACTGATGAAAGCACTGAGGAGCAGCAAGGACACTCCTGTCTGAATCAGACACAGGGCAACAGTGCACCTCAACAGGCTTCTGTGTGAAAATGCTTTTACAGCCCGAACCCTGCACAGACTCTAAGGAAAGGAAGATGCCTTCAAAAATCCAGAGCGTGAACTGAAGTTTTGCCACTCCATTAAACTACAATGCTACTGTGAAAGAAAACTATTCTCTAGGGCCTGACTAGTGATTTCCCATCAGTCTACCAGACAAAGGAATTTTATGATCTGGAGAAAGACCTACCTCCAGCCCAACATGTCTGCCTGCTTGTTTGATCTCCACCATACCTTCCTGTTAGGTTTTTTTCCCCCCATATGTTTTAACTCTCTCCAGAGGTTTGTCTGGAATTTATTTCTACTCTTTATGTCAATGTCTTTCTCAGGTAACTTGTTCCATATGCTAGTTACCCTTTAAGTGAAACAGTCAGCTCCGAGTCCTCCATTTACTCTTTGCACCTACTGTTTCAGATTACGCTTTTAGCTTTTGCCTGTCTCCAATCTGTGTCTCTTCCAGATCTTCTACAATTTCTTTCATTTAGCATACATATTTTTAGTTTAATTACTGTTATCAGGTTACAACTGTAGGCATCACCACCTGGCTAAGAGATCCACAAAACAAATTTTATGCCAGTGCAAGTTCCACTGGAAATTAAAAATTTATTGTCAACCAACACCTGTGATATCCTCCCAGCAGCACTTCAGAATCAAAGCATTCTTTTTCTAGTTTTTACATAGCCTTGGATGCCATTTGGATAATTCTGGTGAACTGTCCCAGAGGGAAATAGCCTACACACACAAAGCACGATGCAGCCAAACTTAGCATCTTATTTATGGCTATAAGGGACAGATCCCGGGAACAAGAAAAGAGACAAGGAAAAAACTCTCTATTCTCACCTTAAATCATTTGACAATCCTTTGCTGTACCCTAAAAATGCAAAGCCATCTACACCCTCAGCAGAACACCATAGGGGAGGGGAAGGGCTGTGGCTTCCAAACAGGGTAAGCCATTTTGCAGACAACTTATCAAACACACTTATGTCAACAGCTGCCCCTCACTGGTTTAAGGCTCTTCTTTATTTTCACTTTGACTAAGAAAACAAACTAAAAAACAAAAACAGACCCAAAGGAAAACAGACAAAGTGCTACTCAAGTAGAAAGTTAACAGTGAATACCATGGAATCAGGGTAACCGCCTAGGGAGATGGTCCAAAATGCTAGAGCACTACAGAAGGATTAATCCCTCTTCCCCTCCATTCCAATAAATGCCAAGGGATGCCTCTCCTCCAGTTGGCTTCTCACCTCCTCTGTGCTGCAATGTTTCTGAGTGTACAAACTGAGTTCGTTTAGCTGCTTATAAAAATGCTTGCTTTCTGAGAAGGCACAGACTCAGTCTAGCACACACTGATTACAATACCTGCAGACACCTGGTGTACAACCTTCTGTCTCCATATTGGAACCAATTCATACCCAGTCTAGAATCTGATGTGTACAGCACTTACCCTTTACTCACCCAAACTATTCAGCCTGAAAAAGGAGGAAGCTGTAGGCTGGCTGGCTCCCCCGGTGCCTCCATGCTGTCCTCAGTAAAACGTTAAGAACTCTCACCACACAAGGGCTAAATCTGCAAAAGCTTGAAGGCTTCCATCCTAGCTATAAGGTTCTGTCTGCATGGGAGGGATAAACTTGCAGCAACTGTACATGCTGGTGGACAGAATGAGGCCATGAGTCCCCTGTTCTACTTTAGACATCTGCTCTGTCAACACTTCTGTTGAAGGATCAGTTGTACCTCTCTCCTCTAACTCGCAAAAGAAACAAGCCTTTTAAAGCACAATTTGTTTCCCAGTGGTTGAGAAGTGCATGTGACTCTTCATTGGCTTAAGTGAGCCTGGGCAAGTAGTTTAGATGCAACTACAAGTGTTATGCAAGTCCAAAAAAAAGGGAGATGATTGCCACCAGTGAGCTCTACTGAAATGTGTAGGGAAGGCAGAGTGGGATATTAATCCTTTCCCACAGTAGGATAACAACCCTTGAGCCATCTTGAAAAAAGTAACAGATGTAAATTCATCACTCTGATTTTTAGGGAAAAAGGAAAAAGGAAAAAAAAGAAAACAAGATGTCTCTGGATGACATCTCTGAAAAAGCTTAAAGCAGTTTGAAAAACAGCATGTTCAAGCAGCCTGGATGTTTTCATTAATGCATTAATGGAATGGTTGATATTTATTAACTTTTTTCTCCAACCAGATACATGGTAGCACTTATATGCCCTGATGGTAAACTCTTCTAGTGCCTTATTGTTTCTACTTAGGGTAAAGAGGGCCTAGAGTGAAGACCTCAGAGATGGCTACACTGCCAGTTGCCATTTTGACTTGAATGCTATGCAAACTACATCGTGGTTTCTTCAACAGAGAGGACACACACAAACCAGATGCACTGCTCTTCCATACACAGAACACATTTTTTAAAAGCATGTGAGTACCTCTGACCAGCAGCATTTCCATTTTTGAAGCAAAACAAAGCTGTAACACTCACTTCTCCCATCCCTCAACCTTCCTCATCAGACAAAACAACAATAACCAAAATAATAAAACTGAAAATAATCCTTTACTTCAGGGCAGTACTTTAGCAAACTAGGTAAGTGTATTTTAACACAGTCTTCCAACAATAGGTAATAGAAGTCACCTGCTAACAACTGTTATTAAACTTGTGTTGTTTCATAGGCTGACTTTTTTCCTTCCCCTAAGACAGATACAAAATTTCAGGTGAATTAGTTCTCTGTACTTGCATCCATTTAATCACTATGCTCTAACTCATCAGAAGGAAAGTTCCAGAACTGTAGCACAAAGTCCTTATGAAACATCTAATTAGACAACACCATAAAAATATCACAAGAATAAGTAAGTGTAAATAAATAAATTGTATCTGCAATTCTAAAGGCCCTTTCCTTTCCCAGAATAATGCAGGTCTTTGTTCTGATGCAATGACAGGCTTTGAAAATTCAGGGACTGCAATTATCTACAAATGTCTTTTTTACAGTACACTACTGACTGTTCATGGCTTTTTTTTTAAATCAAGAAGGATTTTTTATACACTTCTCACTTCATAAACTCTTACTTCCCACAGTGTCTGCAGAATGAAAAGGACATAGTGTAATAAACAACTGAACAAAAATTAAAATAAGGGAAAAGAACACCCTAAAATGGTGACTACTAAAAGATTCTACATCTTACTTGTGTAAATCCAACTGGGCATTGTATTGCAAAAGACTTTCAGCTGTCAACATACAATCACTTTTTATTAAATGAAGCCTAGGGGTTCTCTATATTTTATATATAAAATAAGATTCCAGCTCCAACTGCAGGTCATCTACTTGTTTCATTGACATGCTAGCTCAACCCAATTGTCTGAAACTTTTATTCTTGGGAGAATTTAGGTTTCTGCAGTATCTGAACAAAAACGTAATTTGTTAGAAATTAACACCTGAAGAAATCAGCACAGAAAACATAAAAAATAATTCTGTCACAATTACTCACCTGCATAAGTTCATTGCTGTCAATTAGACTGTCATCAAGCATCTCCTGCGTCAGCTTGCCCATAGTACTGTAAAACTCATCTGCAGTTTCACAACATTCAATTTGCCTACATCAAAATATATGTTGGTTTTTATTTTACTTTTACATATAATTATACATGTTCAAAACAAAACTGATTTTCTTGTCATCATAAAAAATTCATTTCTTTAAGGCAGCTTAACTTTTAAGTTTATTTGCAGTTCTACCTAGACTTCCAAATAATAAAACTGTGCACATAACAATGGAAAAGCTGGAGCAGTGAAAGGATGCACTAAGTACAGCTTACTGTCTTGACTCCTCATGATAAGAGATTCACATATCTCCAGACAGGCTATTCCCTCTGCCCCTTTCACTTCTGCAGCACAAGAATCAATACACTTTGCCTCCTACTAGCACAAGGGAGTTCTCTCAACAGCTCAAAAAGGGAGCACAAAGGTTTTTTGACTGCCTTATCACCCATTCTTCACCCTGCACCAAAAGGAAGAATTCACCAGCTGAACTTTCTTTTTGTCAGACAGGAACATATTCACTGGCCAGAAACCATTCCTGTGGAATAAATTAAGTATAGATGCATAACATGTCATTGTGTTCCAAAAGAACTAAGCTAACATAATGCAGAATGAAGGAAAATTCACTCATCATATTGTGAATGCTATTTCTAAATTAGAGATGGGGACTGTTTTGGTTTTGGTTGTTTGTTTGCTGTGGTAGTATGCTTTTGTTTGTCTTGTTTGGGGAGGGGGTCAATTGGGTATTTTTTCCCACACTTTTCTTTAAACTTCTAAAAACCCAGAATCATTCTAAAAAACCAGCGTCATCTAGAGGAAGAGAAATATGAGTAATATGCTTTAGTGAGTTGGTGTTCTACATACACTAGGGTCAGCTACTAAATATCTCTCCTGTCAAGTGGAAAATTTCTTTTACTTCTATCCCAAAGAAGTGCATTGATATTGTAGCCTCTCCTCTAATATACAGATGCTGAAATGATGAAAAGAAATACACTGCCTTTTTTTCTTAAGCAATAGAAGAAGCTTCCCTTGACCTTCGGCATCTGTAGAGACCAAGCATTGAACTATGAAACTCCTACCGAACTCTTAACATAGTTTAGTTAAAATAATGGTTATGTAGCTAAAAAAAGAGAATTAGTAGAAACAATGGGTATATAGCCAATTATCACAAACTTACTGCTTACCTGGCCCTGATACCCTCAGTCTCTCATGACCTCCACACACTGCTTTCTCCACCGCACCTATATTTAACCTCCCTGTTCCTTCGGTCTCCCTCAAAACAGAAGTATGATTAAGCCGCCCACATTTTTTAAATGCACTTCTCACCCTATTTGCATTTCGAGAATGACTCTTGAGAAGTATGAAGATCATGAGACTATTATCACTATTTCAGGCCCTGCTTCTTTAAATCGCCCCTGTTCTAGTGCTAATTGTGGACTATGTGATTTATTTGTTTCTCTATCTTCTTCCAGTAGAAACAGTGCTCATTTTTTTACCAGTCCTTCTCCCATTCCCCAGACACATCTGTTACAAGATGTGCAGTGTGATCAGCTTATTCTGTTCTTATATATTCTTTATATATATATATATATATATTCTTTATATTCTTATATATTTTTTGACTCTGTTCCTTTCAATTTTTTAAAACATGCCTAATTTTTCTTTGAGCTTTACAGTAAAATCTTCAAAGCAGTAACTTCCTTTTTTATCATGTTATGAGTTGTAACATTCACAATTACAGCTTTTAAGTGCACAGAGATCCACTCTAATAGACCTTTTAACTAAAGCACTATGTGACTACGTATAGCTTAGTCCTAATGCAAATGATTCATGCAAGTTTCATTCATGAACTGAATAAAAAGGCTCTCAGGAAATTATTATTCTAATTATTATTCTTGAGATTAAAAATTAAAAGTACTAAACAAAGCCTTTTACAATGCTACTGGCCTGCAGTGCCAATTTATTCAGAAAGAAAAAAGGAAATGAAACCTCCAAGGACAGAACTGAACATAAATCCCAATGGTTCAGTTTCAGGGGAAAAAGGCAGATGAGTTTTAATAGGCATCACAAGAAAAATTTGATGCAGCTGCTGATGCCAGCTGAAAAATGTTTCCAGCTGAACTAACATCTGCTTGATCTGCCAGAGCTCACATCTCTCACTGAAGCCAGTGACAAAACTCTTTTCTCAGGGACCACTGTAAACTCTTTGGAATGCAAATATTTGCTTTGACAACAGAGGAGTTTAAAGAACTAACCATCTCTTGTGTTCTGGACATGTGGTGAGTTTCCAAGGCCATAAAGGACTACAGTAGAAACTTGGCTTGAGTGTGCTTAAAAACAGAGAATTTCAGGAAAACTCATTTTCAGGCCTCAACGGAAAAAACTCATGTACCACAAAGTCATTCCTTTGGTAACATTGAAGTCCTGTACTGGGTAAAGTCAATGGGCTCAAATCCTTAAGTCTCCTTAAATGAAACCAAGGGAATTAACATCCCCAGTTTCAGGTACCCAACTAAATTAGTTGGTCACCCTCAAGTCTCTGTGTGTGTCTTTACACAGAGTATTTACCAGTTCCTTCAGAGGTTTATGTTCTGGAAAGCCCAACATTTTAGCACAGCACTAAGTCATTATACACAGACAACTCTAATAACTGGAGACATTTCTTGCAAAAAGGGTCAATTAATTATCATGCCCATTCTGACATGATGTCAGAACCACATGTTTTTAGGAAACCTCAAAAGATTGCATCATTTAAAATTGAGAACCTCTTCTTAAGGGCAACAAAGGTTAAATGTGGCTCATACGGAAAAGAAAAATCAGATAAAAATGACCACTTACTCTCCTAGCTTTGCCCAGATAGCCAAAGCTACTCTCAGTATGATTTCAGAGCCTTCAAAGAATACTGAATCCCAGATCTTCAGAACTGTGTGGTTAGGCAGACAGGTGGCAAAGAGTGTCAGAAACCACTGCATTGTGAAGACATTTGTAAGCGGGGGTTCGTAGCCTCCTGAAGTTAAAAAAACAAACAAGAGAAAAACTTGAAGTAACTACAGTTTACTATCATTTTACAAGGAGTATAAACTGCATACTAAAATCCACCAGACATTCATTCTAGCACTTCTGTTACTGCTCAGAACTTACTTAGCCTGAAGCTGTCCTAAGATAAGCTGAGAAGAGCAATGGAAAAATTATATAGTCACCTTCCATTCTGCTGTACTGCAAAAACCTAAGCAGCAGCATTGGTTTTGGACAGTAAACCCTGGAATACACCACCACATTTTTTTTCTCTTGTATCAGAAAGACTGTTTCTCTTTCCCCAAAGCTATATGAAATTAAAACTTCTATTAAAAAAAACAAAAGAAACCCCAAAAAACAAACCCACCAACTCCTCTGCAAAATGCTGCATTTCTTTAGCAACTGATGACATAAGTCTTTATCTACATGAAGGTGACTGTCTCTATAAAGTCATATCTATTATTTTAATATCCTGATACACTTGTTAAGTTTCAAACAAGATGTAGTGTTTCAGCCTGAAATTCTGAAGTTTTACTTTCTTGTTATGCTCAGAGAACACTTTGTGCATTCCAGTATTAACTGAAGTCCTGAAGCCGTGACCAGAGAGGTCAGCTTGTGAAAACACTTTCAAAGAGCAAATATTTCCTTGATGCCATTTCTTCATTTTTTATACAGTTTGGGCATAGTCACATGGAACATAGTAGCAGCTCTTTGCTAAGATGGAACTCAGGGTGCACTTAGCTTCCCAATTGAAAAAGAAACCAAATCAACTAAAAAAAACCTCCTGCCCTCCCCAGAACATTCCCAAATAAAAGAGCTGTAAGTCTGGATGGAATGCTATGCCAGAAAAAAAAAAATTCACAGTGCAAAGCTAGTTTTCAGGTAGAAATTCAAGATGTAGTTCTGAGTTTTGCACCTGTGTATTGTTTAGCATTCCCGGTGAAGAAATCCTAACCAGCCCCCACTGGCTCTCACATTGTAACCCTTCCCAGAACAGTTGTATGAGCCAGCAACTACACAGAGCAGTAGTAGGACAGCTATCTTAAGCTAAGGCAAGAAATTACCTTTCCAAGGTAGCCCTTGTACTAAGCTAGTGTTAGTGTTGTCACTCGATGCTTTGTATATTCTTGTCAACACAATTCTGTTTGCAGCTAGTGGTGAGACCAAATTATTTCTCTTTGTTTTTTTCCTGAAAAAACCTATTTATGTTAAGGTTATCAATAATGGAAACTTTCATATTTCACCTTAACAATTTAAAATCTACATTCTAAACAGTAGAGTCATGTAAACACTTAAAATACTGTATTTTTAAAGCAGTGTTCAGATGAAACAACAGCAAGACAGAGTTTAATAGCATTTTCTGTTGAACATACCTCCACTTTCTCTGTTAGCAGCTCTTTGCAGGGTGTCTAAGTGCTGGGAGAGTTCAGGAAGCTTCATTCGTAAAAGATCTCGGAAAACAGCCATATCCACAGAGAGAGCACGGAGATTATTGACAAAGTAGCTATCGGGAAGCACCTTATCTATTAGGTAAATCATGATCTGTGGGGAAAATGAAAGATGATCATGTAGGACTTATGGAGCAGTTATTTTCTAGGAATAACAGAAAAATAAAATTTCTCTGTTCACTAAAGAATGACTTGGAGCCAGTGGCAACACATGCCTCTGGCACCTCCACTTACATGGGGAAGAAATTCTATCACTTTGAGCATCCACAGGTAGCCTAGGTATACACAAGTATTCAAGATGCAAAGGCCTGAAACTGTCCAGAATTTATGAACCATGAATGACTGAAATCAATGTCACAGTAAGCTATGCCCAAGATGGCAGCATTACTCACAGCAAACACACTTTTTGACACTTCTGATGTTGGAACTGTTTATGAGGTTCTCCACTGCTGGAGAGTCTCACTATGCCTTCTCTGGATAATGCCACAACTAGAAGACTGATCTTGCAAGTCTGCTATTTTCCCTCTCCAAAATGCAAGGTACTGTTCTTTAAAAAGAGATTCTCCATACATTTTACTGTGATGTGTTACCGTGTGCTGCACCCCATCTTGTCACTGTAAAAGGTGCTAAATTGAGCAGCGTGAGACATTTTAAGCAGACATCTGTTTCAAGTGAGATAGCTCAACTATATGGGTGCTAATGGATTAAATAGATACTGTCAAACTTGAGAATGAACAAATGCAACAAAAATATGCAGAAGCTGATGTTTATCATCAGCCTAGCAGAAGACAGTGACCTCTTCAGTACCTTTTACAATCTCTGTGGCCACTCTATTAACCATTTCCAGAGAGTGTGCACACAGTCATCCATCCCATCTGCTTCAAGTCTCCATTACTCTCATATGAGCATCCTTACCATGTTTCATACAGCCCTTAATTCTTGAGAAGAGCATTACACTTTCATACACAGGAGACAATCCTCTTTCCAATCCCTCTCTTTTCATAAGATGCCCACAAAACCAGCTTCTCAGACACAGGACTACCAAAGCACTGCTTTGTTTTCTTTCCCAGCTGCTTGTGATCACATACTGCCACTTGCCCTTGCAATATTTCTTCAGGCAATAGCAGTCTTACATTCCATGTTTTAAAGCATGTGGATCAGTAGCCAACACAGGCAAATCATCAGTTTTTACACAAGAGCCTTGTATTTTTGCATCACCTAACCTTTGTTGAAGAGTGGGTCACCTCATTGTCTTATAAAAACATGATTTTGTTCAGATAGATTTCAACCAATGGAAGAGCAATTTAATATAGCAACATTAACTTACAACTATGCTATTTGTATTTTCATTAATTCCTTAAGACATAAGCTATAAACCCCCACGTTAAAGACACCGTTTTATAAAGGCCTTTGCTCCCTTCCCACTGAGTGGTATTACTTCACTGGTCTCAGATACATGAGAGACCAGAGAAGAACAGAAATCTTTTTCAATCGTGAAGCTCATCCTGTTTCACCAACATGTGAATTGCTTTGAGAAGACTTTTTTTTAAAAAGCACTTCATGTATTTACCAGTTTGCAATAGATACTTTCTTTGTAAGACATCTCTGCGTATTTATTTTTATTATTTGATTCTGTAGTATTTCCACACAATAACGTGCAAGAAAAAAGTATTTTTTAAGTTTTGGTATCAATGAGACTTTTATTCATACTTTGATAGCTTCTACACAAGCAATCTGGGATTTTCTTGCTTACCCTAATTTCTGTAGGCTAACTTTGAAGCAACTCCAGAGATTTAACTTAAGCATGCTTTCCTTAACCAGTGAGCACTCAAGTATCACTGGCTGGGCACTCATTGAAGCTACCATGTTGGGTCCTGTGCTGTTAAAGCCCCATGGTGTCAGTAGAACCCACTGTTTCCCAGCCCCTGGGAGATGCTTCCCAGACACAGAGCTTTGGTTTATAATGTCCTTCCCAGAAATGGGACCTGACCAGCAAGACCTGAGAATGCCCTTGCTCCCTTAACTCCCAGACTCTACAATAACCCAAACACAGCTACCACATAGCTACAATCCTGAGAGCATCTTTACTTGGCCTCTGTAGCTGTTCTGAAGTCACTCACTGCTTGCTTTAGGTGGCAGTGACTACAACAAAACCATCACATACTAATACCTAGTCCTTAATTCCTCCCATCCACCCTGTTCCTTTCCTTGCCCTTCCCCTTTGCCCTCTCTTTTCTGGGAAAATTCCAGCCCTGCAAAGCCCACACACTAACCCTGGAAAAGAAATTACTTTATTTTCCATTCTTATTTTTGCCAGGTATGACAAGTTCTGGTGCGAACAGCTTTCAGTGCTTTACGTCCCTGGGGCAGTCAGGCTCCATTCCATTGTCTCCTCCACACAAGGAGACTGACACAACTCACAATAAAAGGCAACACATAAGGGCGCACACAGCTCTTACCATCAACTCGGACCACATAAACCTTGGGCAATTTTATTTCCTATGCTACCATAATGTGTTTGGGGAGCTTCTGGACAGTATAAGATCACAATAAAATGTGATAAATTACAGTTTAAAATATTGAGGAAAATTAAACAAGAATTATTGAAAGGAAATTTTACTTTCAGATATAAAGTTGGTATATTATTGTATTTTCTTCCTATTACAGGCAGCTGTCTAGAATGAAGGATTATATACCAGCTAGCTGGACTGTACTGCCACAAGCTTTATAATTTAGGAGCTCTGAGTGAATTTAAATATTTACCATATCTAAATCATTGTCTAAGGCAAAACAAAAAGCTTGGTATCTCAAGAGTCACAGTCATCTTTTATTTATTTGACCCCAACTCACACATACAAGTTTATTTAAGGAAATTTGTACATGATCTTGCCAAGCCTTAAACCATGTCCTGTAGTAAACTGTATTTCCATTTCCGGGCATATTACAACTTTGATGAAACTTTATTTTAATTACAATAAAACCTGTCTAAGAAAACAAAACATTGTAAGATTAACGTAGCCCAGAAATTAGCTTCAAAGTGATTTACTTTCATTTTGAGTATTTGGTGTTTTCCTACAATTTGCTTTAAAATGTAGCCGATTTATTAACTGCCTCATATGCAACTGTCACATAAGTTGCTGATAATGAAATTTTAACATTTCAGATACCTATGGTGTTTGCAAGCAGATTTGGGATTATGGGATAAGATATTTTACAGTAAGTAGCAGTGGTCCCATTTATTTTTTTATGGCCAAGCCCTCATTTGTTTCTATTTGAAAAAAAAATTAACAGTGATAACATTCAATCTATTCATTTTAGCTCAGACAGGATAACAAAATAAAAAAACCACAGATATAAATGAGCTAACTCTTTTGAGTCTGCTCTTTAAGGCTGTCTACAAAATTCACACATTGGTTTATTCTAAAGTTCACTAACTAAAAGCAATCTTCAACACTGAAAAAAAATATTTTACTCACTTTCAGGGCATCCCCTTCATTGCCCTCCATTACTTCCAGAATAAGTGCAGCGAGTATGTTAAATCCTTGACAATAGCCAACAGATTTATTCCACCTGGCATAAGCCAGCAAGACACGTTTTAATACCACTCGATCTTGCTCTGCCTCCTGGCCACAGTAAGAACTGCAGCCAGTTCGGTGAAGGTCCTTTAAAGGTAAAAATAATAAAAACAAAAATGACAAGACAAGGAGAGAAAAAATGTGTATATTCCTTCCCCCGTTAGTTCTCTTGCCTGTCCCAGTTTTCCTTCCACCTCCACCCTCCCAGTACATACTCCCAAAGTTGATGACAACATTTCTTTTTTAATCTGTGAAGCCTTTAGCTTACCCAAGAGAAATAGTTTCAGCAGGCTCTTAAATAAACAAGTCCCCTAAAAGATGTTCATAAGGTATTGCCACAGAAGATATTAACAGATCTCTGGATTTCAAAGAGGCAAGACATAACAGCTGCTTAATTGAACAAAAAAGAGCAACTGTTTTTATCAAAGTATAGAAGAACTACTAGACAACTGAATTTTCAAAACATAGAAACCAGAAAACATGTCCTTAAAATTTAAGTGATTTATAACTGAAAGGCAAAACATACAAAATGGCTGACTGTTTTAAATATTAAACATTAATCAGCTGACAAATACACATAGCCAAGTTTGTTTCACTCCTGCAAAACAACACAAAAATGCTAATTTCCTATACTATAAAATGTGCTTTTTACTCCCAGCAAACATTTGTGCTTACAGAGAAGGAAAAAACCACTTATGTTCCTTTGTCTTCATTAAACTTCAGAACTTTTTCAAAATTAAAAAAAGCAACAATGGAGAAATAAAAATTAGAAAAAGGAATTTTTTTTCCCAACTAACACTAACCAGACTAGTGCAAAAAAGACCAAAGCAGCCAAAAAAAAAAATTTGGCAGGCCAAAGGGAATTAAAATACAATTTTTGCCAAAGCAGTTCCAGAGATGAAAATAAATCCAAATTCAAATGTAAACTTTTCATTAAAAAACTAAAAAAGAAATAACAAATTAGCTGGCTACCTTTACTATCTGGATGCCCATAGAGTCATCATCAGGATTACTTCTTTCATTGAATGTGAAACGCATGGTTTTGTCCCAGTCAATGGCTATACTGTGTAAGTACTGATCAGCCAGGGTCAGCCAAACCTAGAAATACATATGAAAAACGTAATTATTTCTCAGATAAAATATAAAGTTTTGATATATATTATATTATTATATATATTATAATATTACATATTATTATCAGCTTCAGCCATACGTGATCTGCTGTTAGACTTGAAATATGCAGAAGAGGATTTTATTTACAACAATTTTTGCACAATTAAAATTAAACCTTTCTCCCTAAGACAGAAAGGAAAGAAATGGTTAGCATTAACCATCCAGATCTGTGAAATGCTTACTAAGATGTAAGTCAGTTGTCAGTGAATTCACAGGGGCCCTCCAAGACGGAAATATAAGGCAAGGACCCTCTCTGTCAGTTCAGACCTTTTATCCTCATAACCAACAAAGAGTTTTCTAAAAGGGTAGCACTGCTGCTGGCTTTCCTCAAACTCAACCATGGATACATCTCCTGGAAACTCCCAAAAGAAATCTGGTGTGCTGGTGCTTCTCTTTACCAGAAGTCTCTTCTGATGTACTTTGCAGAATAAATAGCACCTAGTATTCACCGTTTGGGATTGATCTGAAAGCTTCACTTGGATTAGAACAACTTACTTTTACAAGAGGGCTTCCTAAACTGTTGGTACTACAGGGAGTTCTGAAACAAACATATTCACTACTTTGAAGGTCTAATAATTGCCAGAACAGATTTATGCATGCGTATCCAAGACAAAGGCTGGACCTTTATTAAAGATTGGAAAAGTTCCTGAACCATGAAAGGCACGTGACAGATCATACAATGACAACAAGTAACAATAAAGGATCTTTTCCTTCAGGAAACTGAAAGAAATCATGAAAGCAAACTGGTCAAGTTTTATATCAGCCATTAATTCACTCAAGTGAGAAAAGCCATTTAGACACTTCCCACAGATTTAAACACTTAGATAGCTGCATGATGAAGGAATTTATAGACATCTCCCAGAATCTCATGTTTTCTGCATTTAAATGTCCCTTCCCACACTTTTGCAAAGCCACCCATGCAGAGGAATGCCACTGTTCTGCTTCCCAACAGCCTCAGCACTACTGACATCCTACTGCTGTTTGACTGGATCCTTTATCTCTGCCAGCCCCAGAAACCAAATGTCACATGCCACAATTATAATGCAGACGTCATCCTGCTCCTTTTGTTGCAGCAAAGGAGGCAATCAGCATGCTGCCAACACAAAATACTTCTTTATTGTGGTGTCTATCTTAAAATTGTTGTGAAATCAGGGAATGGCAACGAAAAGACAACATTTCTTTTATTACCACTACTTCTTTGGTTAACATCATGTGGTCACCCCTGAGCAAACATAGAGATGGGCAGAGTGAAAAGGAAAGACAGATCTAAGCTGGATGATGTGGCAGAGCACACCCTCAGCAAGTCTGCTGATTACACAGAACTGGGAGGAGTGGCTGATAAGCCCAAGGACACCTTGACAGGATGGAAAAATGGTCTGACAAGAACCTCATGAAGTTCAACAAGGAGAAGTGCAAAATCCTGCATCTGAGGAGAAACAATCCCAAGCACCAGAATATGCTGGGGACCACACAGTTGCAAAGCATCTCTCCTATGCAGAAAGGCTGAGAGTGATAGGACCATTCAGATTGGAGAAAAGGCAGCTATGGGGCAATCTTACTGGTGTGTATTAACACCAGAAAGGAGGGTGCAAGGAGGATGGAGCCAGGCTCTTCTCAACTGTGCCCAGTGACAGAACTGGAGATAATGGGGACAGACTGAAGGTCTGACAGACAGACAGGAGGTTCTCCTCAAACATCAAGGGACACCTTTTCACTGTGAGGGTGACTGAGCACTGACGAAGATTTCTCAGAGAAGTCATGGAGTCTCCTTCCTCGGAGATATTAAAAGTCACCTGGACACAGTCCTTGGCAACCAGCTGTAGGTGGCCCTGCTTGGGAAGCATGGTTGGACCAGATGACCTCCAAAGGTCCCTTCCAAACTCAGCCCTTCTGTGATTCTGTGACCTCTGCCACTCATGTACCACAGAAAAATGTCTGAGACACTTTCTGGGGTGTGGGAAAAGAATATTTCAGGAGAGAAAAAAGGCTGTTAGATGCGTATAATGATTCACTGAAGTTGTAGATTAAAAATTAATTCATTGCGGTGTGAGGAAGATGATGCCACTCAGTCTTCTCTTCCTTCTCTCCTGATTTGTGAAGAGGTACCGTTCAGTTTGGAAAGACAGCAAAAACATGGAAAGGATATTAGGCTGATGCATCAAAAATATGTGGAACTACATATATTTTATAAATCTTCAAAAGTATTATTTTTATTAAAGCTGTGTTTTTAAAGATGAGATTGTGTGACTCAGTTTTAAAGAAAAAATTAATAGACATGCCTCTTTTTATGCTAGGAAACTTCAAACGTTGAAGGATGCAATAAAGTAAGTCTAGGAAATTCCCAATGGACCCTTTCCTACAACACTAACATAGTACAATTTCCCATTAATGGTGCACTGTGCCACTCTACATCACTCCTGACTCTGAACTTCCCTAATTTCGGCAATCTTCCTCTTCCCCATCAATGTTTCTATGAGCATTCTTGTCAGAATTTACCATCTATCAACTTCACCTTCCTAAGTGTGACAGCGTACACTGCAGATTATGTTCTCCTTTCAGTTTTCTTCAGCTGTGGGGGAAATTTACCAGTGCAATTTCTTGGGACTGACAGAATGAAGCAATAACATCTGCACCAGAATAAGTTACCTAAGCCTCAAAAAGAAAGAATCCAACTATTGAAAACACCATCTTTACCTGTCTCCTCAGCCTTTTCAGCTGCCCTGTGAGGTTGTCACTGAAGAATATAAACGAGGACAACTTAAAAGGTCCAAATATTTGTTATAAAAAACACCAACAGATAGCATTGATGTAATTCACCTCTCCTGAGAAACCTACAGGCAAGATAGCCCACAAGGCACAGAGGTCTACCTACCTTTCTCCGCCATTCCTTTGGGATGCCTGTGGGCAGTCTGGCCACTGCTTTGAGTGCATCGTGCCACTAAAAACAAAAACAACAAAAAATGTAAAATATCCATCATTAGTTTAATGCTACAGTATAGCAACATTTGCTACCTTGCAGACATGCACATTCATTTCATTTTATTGTACACATTTTAGAGTTTAACTGCTCAATCCACTTACAGGGAAGATACAGATTAATTACTTAATGATGTGACAAAAGTATAATATTCGAGAACACATGGATTTAGGAAATATCTGAGTAAACAATGAAAGCCTATTCCATTTTCCAAATACAAATGAAATAGCTCTTGATGCAATTGCAAATAATACGGTGACATCGTCATGACAGATGCTCTTCTGAACTAGGGCAAGCACCTTGATTGCAGAGAACCCACTCCTTCACAAACTCAAGAGAAAAATAAATCAAATTACCTGCTGAAAACCATTTTGACCTAAAGATGGTTCAAGAGTGAATTTCAATTTTGTATCAACCCCTAGAAGGAAAAATGACAAAAAAAGGGTCATTATTTTAGCTCAGAAGAGAAAAAAAGTCAAAAAATCCCAAACACAAAAATCCCATAGCTGAAACAAGAACACAAAATTTCAGCTTTATGTTCCAACAACTACGTTTCAACCTGTTCTGTTGAATTTTTGTCTCCACAGTTGGATTCAAGGCACATGTTAAGAAGTACACAAAACAAAATGCTTTTAAAATGCAGGAACATTTTCTTTAATACGTAGCTTGGTACAAGTCATTTCACTAATATTCATATATTCACTGTTCTACAAACTATACTAGAACATTGCAAACTACCACATGCATCCACAGAGAAATACATGTACAGAGATGGTTTCTCTTCATCTATGCCAGCTTCTTGACATTAAGTCACTCAAAACTAATTTCTAAGTTTGGTGTGCTAAAATTATTTTACTGTTCAGAATATATTTTTTTTATAATTCCCTAGAACATAAGGTACATTTGGTCAGTATTGTCACTTAAGTTTAGATTTTATTTTGGCCATGTGAGCAAACTATTTTAACTGTTATAAAGCAGGCCTACTAATAGTTCATACAATATTACATAAAATACCAGAATCTCAAGTGGATCCCAACATGGCACTGGAGTATGTCAGAACACGATGAACAGTAACACGTTTAATTTGCTTTCTATCCCACAGTTCGAATGTACAATTCCTTGCTCCTTCAAGTGCCGCTGTCCAGAACTCAGGTGCTGAACAGGCACCCCATCACGTCCCCTCCCTCCGGTCTGCTGACACAAAGAATAAAGCCTGCCTTTATTTTCCCTCCATAATTTAACACAATGGTATTGCTCCATATTTAGAACTATGCTATGCATAGCTTCCCATCTTTCCAGAATATGAAGCCAAACACTTTTAATATATAAATATCCATATATATATACACACACAGAAAACCCAAACATATTATTATCCTGCAAGGTTTTAAGTATGCAAAATCCATGCTAATCAACTCACCAGTAATACCCAGTGCTTTAGAGGTCTAAATGTACAAGTTCGACAGAAAACCCAACTGTAGTGGCATTTGCTAGTTATGGAATATAAAATGACTTTGAGCATTTGCATATTGAAGTGGTGGCAAGTAATTTTAAAACCTTTCTACCTGATAAATATATATATTTAAAGGGAAAACCTTATTCTCCATGGCTCTTTTTTCTTTGTTGGGGGTGAGTGAATAGAAACAAAGAAAAAAAAAATCACACAACCGCCAGTACTGTTTGGAATTTTAGCATTTTAGAATTGCATCACTGAGACCTGGGGATTAGTGCTTTCGTTTCCTTGCTTCAGATCTAAAAGACATGCTTGTCAGATCTAGAAAAATAAAGGCTTCAAACCATAATAGATATGTCTTGAAAAAACATTAAAGGATTAATAGCTATTCCTGGAAGTAACTGTTTATTAGTATTCCTTCCCATAACGCAATGACACTCTCAGCAGGGACTCCTAATAGATAAATCTCTTCATAATAATTCAAAGCAATGTAACAATGCCAGAAACCTACCAAGATTAAATTGTGTCACATTTGCTGAAATTGGAAAAAGCAAACCTCATCCTCAAGCAAAAAAAGTAAGTACTGTAAAAGCCTAATGCATACAAAAATATATAATGACCAAGAGCTCCTTTTGTTAAGATAACAGATGCTGACATGTTACCTAACACCACTTTGTAGCAAAGAACCAATAGCCTTCCAAAATAACCATGTATTCATTTCTAACCCAGCAGCCAAATATCAATCACTTCGTAGTTTTCTAAGACTTAAAGACCCCAGTAACAACTTCTCTCTGTCTTAGAAACTTCCTAAGAAAGACACAAGCAGATACTGCCAGGTCTTAAAAAAATCAAGCACAGTAAGTTAAAATCTCAGAGCAGGGCAAAATCTATCTACAGCTGCATGAACATCATGACCAGGGAGCTCATACTACAGTCAAGGTAGTTGTCCCTCCTGACTGAGACTGAAATGAGACCCTTCAAATGAGACCCTTGATTAAATGAGACTGAAATGAGATCATCCATCTACAAAAGTTAATTAAATCACGGCAAACTATTAAGACAGGTGTGAAAATTACTGTAAATGAGAATTACATCACACCATAAAACCAAACTATACAGCACACTCTCTTCAGTATGGTGAGGAACTGCTTGGTCAGGCCATGCATGGTAACCTCTTGTAGAAGCCAGGGAATCTGTGTCCCTTTATTTGTTCTCCATTAGAATTATTTTCCAAATTGATCCCTGTGACAGTTTTATGGGACGGGAAGGGAGGGGAAGAATCATGGGGAATGAGCCACAGACCATGTATGAATTGTTCTTCATTCCCATTCATTTAAAAGAATTTGTATTTCCTAAAAGAAAAACATTACGACCTCGTTTAATAAAAAATACAGCAAGTAAGCATGTAAAAAAAAGCTGCAACCATACAGACAGAGCAAGGAAGGCAACCAGCAAATGGGGAGCAGCATCTCATTGCCCTTACTTATTTCTGGCACAAGAACCATCTTGCTATATGCAGTCTCTGCACTCTGCACAAGGAATTTGTCCCTAAGCTTTAGAGCTTCAAGGAAATGAATGCCTATCCCTAATCCAACCTCTCTTGGCTTCCTAAACCTTCCTTTCTCCATCATTCCCCTTTTTCTTTGTTCAGTTGTCTTCTCTCCATAAACTAACTTAGGTTCCCCAAAGGTTTCTTCCCCCCCTAAGTACCCCACACCCATACAACCCTACCACAGGTCTACACCCATTTTCACTGGATTTTCCCATTTCTGACAATCCTCCATCTTTGGGTAACATTCCTCTCCACTACATATACACATGCTTTTTGCAGAAAAGACCCTTTCAGGCCTCAAGAGAACTTTTCTTCCCAACTCCTCTGCATGGACAGCCTGGCACAGATGTACAACACACAGAGCAATAGTTACTACAGTAAGTGTTGTCAGTATAACTCAGCCCTTTCACATCAAACCAGCCAGGCTATAGTGTCATTTGACATATTAAGTATCACCTCCAGTTCATAGACTTTGAAATGATTCTTCATACCTGAGAAGCATATTAACTCATATTGGCAGGAATATGCTGGGAACACACTGGAATCATTAATTCCACAAATACAAGCACACACAAAGGTACACGTTCAACAACAAATTTCTGAAGGTCACAGGAATGCCAAAATAAGGCCTGTTCAGTGCCCTTGAAAGCCGGTCACCAGAAATCACTGCAGAAAAGTTATATAAAAATAAAAGAAAATAAGAAAAGGTAAAACCCCCCAAACACCAGTCCTGTTACCTTTTCTGTGTAAAATACACAATGACTCCTGACAAGAAAAGGCTGTAAGAGGGAAGTTTATATCCCTAGGAGCCACAACCCCTAACAGTCTTTGACTGCATAACCAAAATGTAGCACAGAAGCACATAAAGAGATACAAGATGGAACAAAAATACTGTCAGCCAATTACCCGGGCGACGGAATCTAATTCCCAGTTCACCCTCAGCAACATTAAACAAAAGAATGGGGCAAAATCTGGGATTTCTTCAGAAGTATCAAACCAGAAAAAGTGTAGGAAGATGATGTGTTTTGATGCACGTTGTTGAGCTGTAAAGCCATAGCTTTACACTTGCAAAGTACACCACTATACGTTCTTGGCTGTACTTCACAGCTGTTGAAACCTCTCCCACAGAATGCAAATAAATATTTTATTAAAAATAAACAAGGAAAAAGGCCTAAAGCAGCTTTGTCTGCAGAGGGAGGCCATACTTGAGGAAAGAAAAGTGTCAATGTAAACTACCACCTTATGCTGCTTGTTTCAGGAAGATTCTTAGCCTTGCAATTCATCTCTAAAAGAAACATTCTAACTAACTCTGCATGAAATCACTTCTATCAGGAACCAGAGCGCACTGGGATATATCAAAGCACATCTAAAATCTCCACTCTACAGAAACTTTTTAATACAGACAGCTAATACAGTTACTAAGTAAATTTGAAGACTATTTCACCCAGCATATTTTTAAGGGCTCATTAGGTGCTCCATCTCCACCACTCTATGAAAACACATATCCTGAATGGGGTTATTGTCTTTACCTACATATGGACAATATGGAAACCCCAAACCACTGGGATTTTTAGGACTATGACATTCATGGTTATGCCTCCAATCACATCCCCCGGTCTTTGTGTGACTGCAAATACAAGAATGTCATTATCCAGAAAATGTCATTACCTGGGGTAATAGCTGACTACTGTTGGAGCAGGCCTCTTTGAGAACTACAAGTCAGGAAAACTCCTTGAAAACAGCAACCCCATAAATCACTACCAAAATGTATCTGAGACCTTATTAATAAGAGCCTCTGAAACTCATCTCAAACACAGAGGTAATCAGCATTGTGTGCTTGATGCACACCCATCAAGTACAATGGGAAACCGATCCTTATTTATTTCCCTGTGTTGCTCTATGTTTCGGTGGATCTCCGGCTTACATGCTTTGTAAATGCCTACAATTAGGCAACAGATCAACGTTTTAGCTACAAGTGACAGTTCTAACATGATAAATTGAATTTAAACATCTTGATATTTCGTTTTTTAAAAATTAAAAATTTTTATGTCAGGCAACTAGAATCTAGCATTCAGCCATGATCACCCATCACTGCTTCGGGTGAGAGTCCACCTCCCTGAAGCGCACACATTGTTGGCTGACCACCTAGTTCTTAAAAGATGCTGATACTGAAGCAGGATCCAGAAAATACAGCTGCAGAGCTGAAGCCTGCCCCTTGGGATAGGCACGGTTGCAAATTTAGACAACACCCTACCGCAGACAAAGGCTGGGCAGGAGGAGGGGTCTCTGGCAGGGCAAGAGGTAGCAGGTTTATCGGGAAAGGTCTGGGGAAGCTGAGAGGAGACTTCAGGGAGAGTCTGGTAGAAAGCTGAGTCGCCGAACCCGGGGGAGAGGAGACGGAGGGAGAAAGGCAGCAGGGACAGACGGCACAAAAGCGCTGCGAGGCGGCGACGCCGGGCGGGTGGAGCAGAGAAAGGATGGGGAGATGTGGGAAGCGCAGCCGGGATCCGCGGGCCGGGCGGGACACGAGCAGCAGGAGCCCCCCGGGGCAGGGGCAGCGCGCTGCCTCCCCGCAGGGCCCGGCTCCCCGGCCTCCCGCC